>CM062291.1:367817062-368417062 GCA_031216915.1 Pictodentalium vernedei
CAGATCCACCAATCAGAATGCTTTCATATTCGGCATACAACATCTCTTGGGGTGTGGGGGGGGGGGTGGGATGGGGGGGGGGGGTGGGGTGGGGGTGGGGGCAGATTCAGATTTGTTCAAATCGAGTGTCTGGGCTAATATTTGGGCTCTTTAAGCGAGCCCAAATTTTAAATTTGTGCAATATGAGGAACAATCTTTAAAAATCATCTTTTTCAGATCCACCAGTCGAAATGTTTTCATATTCGGAATATAACATCTCGGAGGGGGGGGGGGGGGGAGCAGGTTGAGATTTTTTTCAAATTGAGTGCTTGGGTTAATAATTAGGCTCTCCAGTTTGTGCAATATAAGGAATAATCTGTAAAAATCTTCTTCAGTCAGATCCACCAGTCAGAATCTTTTGATATTTGGTATACAGCATCCTTTGGGAGGTCAGATCTAAGTTTATTCAAATCAAGTCAGATCTAAGTTAGAGCCCAAATTTTAACTTAGTCCAATATGAGGAATAATCTTTAAAAACCTGCTTCTTGAGATACAACCAGAATCTTTCGATATTTGGTATTCAGCATCCTTTCAGGGGTTCAGATTCAATTTGTTCAAATAAAGTCCCTGCACACTTTAACATAGTGCAAAAGTGGTAATATCTCAAAAATCTTCTCCAGAACCACCAGTCAGAATCTTTTGATGATATTTGGTATACATCACCCTTGAAGTTTGTTCCAGTTAAGTCTCTAGGTTGATATTTGGACTCCCTAGTTTCCATTACTGAAATTTATTTCTGTGATAGCATCCCAGGTCAGGGTGAGCGCCTCAGGCCCCATAGGGCCTCTTGTTATAATCTGTCGTTTATGTGTCGCCAGCTGGAAGGAGCCATAAATATCGAAATCATAAAATAAGCTTCAAGGTTCTAAGCTGAAAGGTTTAGCTAAACATCTCCTTCAATTCAAATTACCCAAATAAGTTGAACACACTTGAAGATTTATAGTGAAAATGAGTTCGCTGAATTGAACATTTTGCGGACTTTCGTCTGTAACAAACTTATACTGATGTTCTGAGGGGGAGGGGGTAACTTTTTCAACCGGACAGGATTTGTGACATCAAACTGCATGGACCTCTTAGGAACAACAAATTGAAAAATGGCATTTATTTGGATATTTCATTTTCATTCGTTACTAATTTAGTATGTGATCCATTAAACTGGTTTCAAGAATCATAAAATTGCTGCCGGAACCACCGTCAATTGTGTACACCGTCAGTTCTCTCGGTTACGATTTGAATCTGAATCATCCCTGTTGTTTTGTTTTTGTTTGTTAGTTGTTTGTTTCGTATTAAAACCTAACGGTGACAACGTACGCAGGAAATATAGAAGATTCAGATTGGTGAGGTTATCCCAAATTTTCATTATATTTTTTTTCATTCAATCTGTATCACGTTATTGCTTTGAAATTGCAGAATCAGGAGAGGAAACTGATTATACAGATTTTTCTGACAACCTTTGTGGCATCTGTGGTCCCGACATCGAGAGGCCTGTCACCGTGGGCAAAAAAGACATGGACACCATAATTCAGTTCAGAGGAAAACGTGGTACAGCGATGTTGGGAGAAAACTCAAGAGTGTACTCTGGTTCAAATTGGCAAAGTTGGTTGCTCACGAGGAAATGTCGTCGTAATTTCCCCGATAGCAAAAGGTCTTGTGATCCCAGAACTAGCAGAGAGAAGCAATTTGGCAGTGTCCAGTCGAAGAGCCTCAGGTCAGGTGATACAGCCTTCGAATAAAAGAATAATTGTTTCCTTTGTGGAGAGTTCAAAATAATCATCTCATTCCCATCATGACGGCCAAAGAGCAAGCTCCGGAAGTAGTATAGCAGGAGGTTTTCGACCCCCATTACCCGGAGCTTTAGTGGAGCAGCTAGTGTTAAATTCCCATAGGAACCGGAGCTTTGGTGGAGCAACTTTTTTCGGTGCAAAACGTTGGCTCCAACTAGCTAGATCCGACAAGTGGTGTACCTACTGAATATATAGTTTGCTATGGTATGTATAGTGATGTAAGTAAGAAGAGGGCTATGGATATACAGTATGGGTATGTGATGGAAAATTAATGGGAAAGGTGAGATTTTTCTTGAAAGTTTTTCCCCGCGAAACGGTTGACGTTGCTATTGACGTCGTGACGTCATGGTGCGGCGTCATAGAGACGTTGACCACTGTTGTTGTACACTGCACATTCCAACATAACGTTATTTGGGTCAGGGTGTCCGGCTTCTCGTACAGGAGGTGGGGGGGGGGGGGGGCATAGTAGTAGTAGTAGTAGTAGTAGTAGTAGTATATATCCATGATGGTAATCTATTAGCCCATGGGCCTTCATATTATCATATACCTGCTATAGCTTGGTCAAGCAATATTGTGTGGCTGGGGGTAATGCATGATCGCCTAGTGCGGTATTGCGAGATAGTTCTTGGATATTTAGATTGGCAGTATACGATGAATGGTCTGCTGGTCTATTACCCCCTTAGTACTATTAACCTACCGAATTCTTTGTATTGTCGTATGGCTGGTATTTGTAGTTCGTAATGCTAGGTCAGGCAGTATTTTAATCGTTTGTTTGGAACCGAGACATAGGATGCACGGTATGTACCCCTGTAGGTCCCCTGTTAGGCTTCGGTATTGTTAACCAACCGATTGCTTTGTATTATTCTATGACTGGTATAGGTAGTACGCTATGGCAGGTTGAGGGTATTTTGGGGTGTAGTGGGGGTAATGCCTTGTAGTATAGAACGGCAGTATAGTATGGGTGGTAATCGAAAGCGATTGGTACTACTAATCGACCTAATGCTTTATGTCCTCCCACGACTGGTATAGGTAGTATGTAATGCGGGACCAGACGTTATTGTGGGGTGGGTGGGTGTAATGCCTGGTGGTACAGAACGACAGTATAGAATGGGCGGTATATACCTCTGTGGGTCCCCCGAAAGCTATTGGCACTACTAATCGACTTAATGTTTTATGTCATCCCATGACAGGTATAGGCAATATGTAATGCTGGGCTAGACGGCTTTTGTGGGGTGGGTGGAGGTAATGCATGGTCGCCTAGTGTGGTAGTATAAGATGTACGCTTTGTACCCCTTCAGGGCCCAAGTTAGCCCTTAGTACTATTAATCCACCTAGTGCTTTGTTTTGTTATATGATTGGTATGGTGGTATGTAATGCTAGGCCAATCGGTATTATGGGTAGGGGTAATGCCTGGTAGTGTAGAACGGTAGTATAGTATGGGCGGTATATACCCAGGTAGGCCCCCTGTTAGTCCTCGGTATTATTAACCAACCGTTGCTTTGTTTATTATATGGCTGGTATAGGTAGTCCATTATGGTAGGTCAAGTGGTATTGATGGGGTGGGGGTAATGCTTGGTAGTTTAGAACGGTAGTATAGCATAGGCTGTATATACCCCTATAGGTCTCTTGTTAGCCCTTGGTACTCCTAATTCACCAGATGCTTACTATTATCAAGCGGTATTGTGGGGTGGAATTAATACCTGGTAGTACAGAACTGCTGCAGAGTATGGCTGCTATATGCCCTTGTAGGTCCCATCTTAATTGTCGATAGTATTAACCTATCGAATGCTTTGTATCATCCTATTACTGGTAAGGTGGTACGTAATGCCAGTAGTTCCTACCTATTCCGAGTACACTTGTTATTGTTTCATCTATCGAGATCATCCAATCAGGTCACTTTATCACAACGACTGGTCTTCGGTACCCCCTTTTTCCTGAAATGAGACTAAGCGTCGTACATATGTGCGACTCACTCGATCGAGCAATTGCTCTAAAGCACATTTGCTCGATGGGATTCGAGTCGTTCGAGCAGTATGTGCGAATCACTCGGGGTAAGACAGAATATGGAGTCCCTTTTTTGGAATCCCTATAGAATCCCTTTTTGGGTATGTCTGTTGCTATGGAATCACTTTTTCCTTAAATGAGGCTAAGAGTCGTATGTGCGAGTCACTCGATCGAGCAGTTGCTCTAAAGCACATTTGCTCGACGGGATTCCAGTCGTTCGAGCAGTATGTGCGTTTGAGGCCATGAGGGCCATGAAAAATCCCTCATTGCAGAGGGGGTGGGGGGGGGGGGGGTGGGCGGCCTGGAAAGAATTTGCAGACACAGGGTCTAAAAAAAATTTCCGCCTGCCGGGGGACCCACATTTTTTCCACCCCTCCCGAGACCCCCCCCCCCCCCCCATATTTCATTCCGGAGCTCAAAACAGTGATGAAACCTGGCCAATTACCAATAGTCCGCTTTCTATGCTATTGTGCATTCCCAAATTTTAGTTTATTCTGCATAAACTAATACCCTCAATGCTATATAAACTGTTTGAGATTCAGTTTATTTTTCCATGTCTTATTTTATATTAAGGTTTTATTTTATCACAACATTTTTGATTTACAAATATCTTAATTTTTTCATAGAGTTAACTTCTCAACCAGGTTATGGTTGGATATGTTTTTGTTGATTTTAGTTAAGTTTACATTTTATATAAACTAATCAAAATGGGTATGATAGTTTTTGCTTTTTACATGTGGAGAGATGAGCTGTGGGATTAGACAAACTCAAATGATATATAGCAACGACATATTTTGTTAAAGTATATTAATACCTGAATTCAGTAGGGTAATTCTACATGAGTCAGTTTGGTTGAATTGAAAAAAAGTGTTCATAACAAAACTCAATTGCAGTTTATTCGAATTTGATCAGTGTATGTTAATGTTTCTAATGTCCACTTCAGTTGTCGAATTTGGGAATCTTCACTGAGAACATTTTGACACTTCTGAGCTTGTCTATACCACCCCACATTCTCCCCAAAGCATGTTTAAAGTACTCTATTCACCACCCTGAATCATCTTAAAGGTATAAGAACATTATTCTTTGAATGAATTCAAGTGCAGGAAAAAAATTGCAATTTGGGCATTTCCACGTTTTTTCCGGGCCAATGGACCCACCCACCCCTACCCTGTGTCTGGAATTTTTTGCCAGACCCCCTCCCCCCTGCTCATTGAGGGATTTTTTCATGGCCCCCATGGCCTCATTTCAGAAAAAGAGGTGCCGAAGACAAGTCGTGATGATTAAGTGACCTGTTTGGATGATCTCGATACACGAAACAAGGACAAGTGCACTCGGAATAGGGTGCACTGGGATTACGTACCACCTTACCCGTAACAGGATGACACAAAGCATTCGATAGGTTAATACTATCAACGGTTAAGATGGGACCTTCAGGGGCGTATACCAACCATACTCCGCTGCCGTTCTGTACTACCAGGCATTAACCCCCATACCACAATACCGCTTGATAATATGAAGCATCTGGTGGATTAGTAGTACCGAGTGCAAACAAGAGACCTACAGAGATATAAATAGCCTATGCTATATTACCGCTCTAAACTACCAAGCATTACCCCCACCCCCACAATACCACTTGACCTACCATAACAATCGCTTGGTTAATAGTACCAAGAACTAGCATCCGTCACTGCATCTGTCCGTGCATCCATTCGTCCGCCCGCAGCAATATCTTTCCAGAGAGTGGGTGATTTTCAATGACATTTGGTCTGAGAGACTCTTATTACAAGCCGCTTCTACACATTTTAGAAAAAAGTTGCCCTCATTTTTTTCAATAGAGTTTGAGACCTTACTTTGTGTTTAACCCTTTACCCGACGAATCGACCGCATCCTTCCGCGTAATATGCAAATTCAGCGGTGGAAAAAATAGTATTTTTCCAAAAAATTTCAACAAAACCATATCATGTGACCCCTCATTGGAACGAGCTCGTCGAGCTCGTTCCAACGAGGGGTCACATGATATGGTTTTACTGAAATGTTTTGAAAAAATATAAAAAATGATATTTAAAATAATAAGTTTTGATATCGCGTGCGTTGGGTAAAGGGTTAATTCAGTTATGCTTCATCGATCCAGCACTGCAGTGGGGATATGAATTGCCTTCATCACTATTTGGCTCTTGTTTTTCCTTATCTCCGTCGTTTTTTGTTGAACGTGGAGTGCAAAGACAAAGTGCGATGTTGATTTAATTTTCATTCTGCACCGGGAGGTGGACGAGGGGGGTGGGGGGGGGGGGGCAGTAAGTGCAAAAAGAGAAAAGAATACTCTAAATATTTTGAACACCCACCCTTTAGAACTCTAAAACTTGTCTTCCTGGGGAAATAAAGTTCCAAATGCTTCTGAATGATGAGTATTATTGTAGTGTATATCGCAATCAATCTAGATTATATCCTAAAAGGGATTAGTTTTACCTTTCAGCTCATATTTCCAAACTAGCAAAATGTTCACCTATTGATTCCAAAGATGAAGAGTTTTCAACATCACATCTGCCCAAATACAAGCAAAATGACTGAAATGTCACATTAAAGCTCCAGAAAAAGACTAGGTTGGACTCCTTTCTATTTAGTATCGATAACATTACCTGTCTCTTATAGTATTGGATTCTCTTTGAAGCAATTCCCCAAACAATGTAAATGAAGTACATACTTGGATCAGCAGCTTTATTTTTGTGATTATATTTTATAATAGCTAGAAAGACTGTTGAATTGTATTAGTTATTTCATTGTTGTTTCTTTGAAGACTGCTCAAGATGTACATATCTCTATTAGAAAGACTGAGAGAAGATTATTTTAACATTTTCAGAAAAAAATGAAGTTGGGCTATTCGCGGCATGAAGATTTACTCTCAGGTAAATTCTTGTCAGTATTTTTTGACATATTTCTCTTTCGGATGGGTTCAGGCAATGAGTACAGCAACAACCATAGGTCGTGTGTTAAACTCATTATCTTTGCATGTCCAATACACCTTGTTACAAAACTGATATAGACCACTGTGGTAGAATCAAATTTCTCCAAACTAATGGTAAATGTCTGTGCATATGGATCTCAAGGCTTTTGAATGACATATCACCTTGACAGTAAGTGTGGTGTCCTGCTGATCTGAAAATCAAATTTGCTGTATCAGATCGCTGTTTCAAGTTGGAAAGTCTTCTGAAAAGATCCCAGAGGGGGGGGGGGGCAGGGGCGGAGCTGGGGGCACGTCCCCCTCCCACTTTTTTTTCACCAATTATAGGTACCCGAACGGCATTTTCCGACATAACATACACAACCCCTATGGTTACTACACATCACATATATGAACACATTGCTTTTTAAGACTTTTTTGAATAAAAATAGAAAGCTACAAATGGAGCGTAATATTTCAAAAGACGGTTTCAAAGTTATGATTAGCCCTTTGAACCCAAGAGGCCGCTTTTCGGCCCATGAACATAATACTTTATAAATTTATCAAGTATGATAGCTGGTAACTGAATGTATTGGGAAGACCAATCAATATTTTCAACGTGAAAGCCCTGAGGCTGCACGTTGAAACTATTAATTGGTCTGCCCACAAATAATGAATATGGCCTCTTCCAATTGCTGCCATTGAATTGATATGGAAGATACCACCATTATTCTAAGGGTTAAGTAAAACTAAACAAAATGAATACACTGAGGTTAGTGTCTTAAATAGAGTGGGGGATAGCGTATGTAAATTTATATATTTTGCATGAACATACCGCCCCACCACTATTGACCCCCCCCCCCCCCCCCACACACACACACAAAGAAAAATTATTGTCCATCCTACACCATAGTGGTACCTAGAAAGGTGTGATCCCCACCCCCACTTTTTTGGAGCTCCACCGCCTCTTAAATTTACTGTTATTGTTATTTTCATTTGTGCAAAGCTGGACAGGCTTTTTAAATTATATAAATTTGAGTTTAAATACGGTTCAAACTGATTCATACCAGGTTTTCTCCAGCCTATGTACGTTACAGGCTCTCTTGTGGGTAGGTCCCATTATTTACTCTCATCAAATAGGAGCTATGAACAATAAGAGGTGATAAAATAGTTTGCTACTGCCAATTAATAGCCTGTATTGACCTATAATATGTTTCAATTAACACAAAATTGCTGTTTGTTGTCTTCAGCTCTTTTGGCGTGGAATAATCTGAGAAACAGAATTCTTAGCGCCTAATATTCATCAGGAATTTTACAAAAAGTATAGGTTGTTAGACTAAAGCGTTATTATTTTAAAAGATGTTCTAATGATCTCATTGACAGTTTTTCAAATGATTTCCTGCATATATTTAAATGGCACCTTTACACTTTCAAGGGACGATATCGTTGTTCATGGATAGGACATAAATGGTGCACGAAACACAGGAATACGTATGTATGTTCAACCCTTTACCCAACGAATCTGCCGCACCCCCCCCCCCCCCCGCGTAATATGCAACTTCAGCAGTTGAAAAAGTATTATTTTTCAAAAAATTTCAACAAAACACTATATCATGTGACCCCTCGTTGGAACGAGCTCGTTCAAACGAGAGATCACATGATATGGTTTTGTTGAAATTTTTTGAAAAATTTGAAAAAATGGTATTTAAAATAATAAATTTTGATATCGTCTGCGTTGGGTAAAGGGTTAAAAGCACATGGAAATGGACACACACAGTTGGCTAAAATGACTACTGCAGTACCTTTCCGCGGTCTGGCGTCTGTCGACTTTAGTCGCCTGTCGCGCCAAAAGAGTTAAAAGTGAATTTTAGGGTGAAAGTTACAAAATTTACAAGAGGGTGTAAAAAAATTACACCAGGCCTTCTCTGATACCCGACCACCATAGCATACCTTCCTGCATTTTTACTACCTCTCTCTCCCCCCCCCCCCCCTCCCCGGTCTGCAGGTGAAAGCATTTCGTTTCTGACGTTGATATAACTCTTTCGTGCACACAAATTCATCCGTTGCTAGGAAAGCATGAAATCTTTGCAGATTCATGGTTTTCAGGGTTGAGACCTTATAACATTTGAATGTAAAAGATGACGCATTGACAAGAATGGAACTGTTTCTCAGGCCTCCTTCATTGTGTTTGATGTTACGAAATCTTATGTTCGCAATTATGTTAATTTTAATCACTCAAAAAGACATCCAGAATTATTCCTATCAAGGATCAAACATTCTAGGTTGGCGGGCAGCGCCTCATTTCAGTCATGGGTCATGATGTGACGAAGAAAGTAGCAGCGAGTTATGAACGAGCACGAGAAAAGATATTCCACTCTGGTCGGTCGGGTACGGGGCATTTATCGGTGAAACTTTCGGAAAATGGTAGGTCAGTGTGGAGTCCACTCGAAGGTGAAAAGTAGGGGAAAGGTTGTAGAGATTGTGAAAACGTTGCAGAATATAACATAGGTAGATGGAAAACAGGGTCGAGCAATGTAGTAGCCCTGGAAGCGGTCGGGGTGGAGGAGCTTGAGTGGATGGGGATCAAGGACAAGATAGATTTAATAACGCTGTGTTACCAGAACCGTTTGGTTAATCATCACAGCAGTCGGTGGTGAAAACTAACGTTTATGAATATTTGTGAATCTTATATCAAGAAGGATCTGACTGGGCAAGTGACAGAGTTATTAGAGAACTATTCAACAGAGATCTCTGACCAGGAAGGTGGGATATCCCAAAGTAAAAAGACTCGTCAAGGTGAGAAGCATGGAGGATTCTAATCGAAATTGGCGAGAAGGGCCAGAAGAAAGAGGTCTCTGGGTGGCCTGCGAGACAAGAAGCCAGCATTTGAGGAGTACCTGGGTACGACCTTTATGTGGGTGAGGGTTCACTACTGTTAAAATTAAGGCCGAAGTCGCTGGATCTTTGGGGTAAATTTTGTAAAGACGGTAGTAAGGAATGCCAAATGTGACACCCTGGAACACTTTCTCTTAGAAAAGTCCAAAATATCAGCCTGGCAGAACAGGATTCATGAGGAGTATAATGAGGAAATGAGATTGGGAATGAGGACATGTGGTTATTGTGTGATACAGGGGAGAGGGGATAGTATACTGGTTAGTGAAATTGGGAGAAAAGGAAACGCGGGATAGCATTAAACAGTTTGTTTCAGAATGTGGGAACAGAGAAAGGACGGGGGAAAGAGCAACATTTCTGATAATATGGGTAATTAGAGCCTGCTCATATGAAAACCGCGACAAACAAGCGGACGGTCAAAAGGTTATTATTATTTGGCCTCCGAAAGCTTCTTTGCGTCTGGCCAAAAAATATTTTCCAGGAAAACTATTTCGAAAATTTGTATGGACTCATTCAAATATGGAAAATGTGCTTATATAACAGTAGACCTGGGCCGGTGCTATAGCTGTAAGTAGTAGGAGGGGGATGGATCGGGCCTCATTGGGGGGATCTCATGGGGGATCAGATTCAGATTCTTTACATACATGTAAAATGGTTACAAATAAACATATTGCACGAATGTAATGAGTAGTATACCGTGGGAAGTGGCATAGCGAGATTGGCTGTCTACCTGCCACCCCCTGGAAGATGGTGTGATTGCAAACAGACTGTGACTAAATGAATGAACTTGGAACCAGTTATGTGACACATGATGGAGAAAGGCGATCGAATCATTTCTTTTCTGGGTGCTTCATATACGCCAGCGGAAAGATGGTGCTTCAAGGTTGGCAAGAAGCAACCTTCTTATAGGACTCCCTCTACTACTCATCATAACACCTGAGGGCGGTAAAAAGTTCCATCGTGAGGTTCGTATCGTTTAGACTGTGATAAAGAGGTAGGTCATGATGTTTGGGCGTGGAGACTACATTAGCTGCATCATCATCGTAGGATGACGAATGTTAGGATTTATTTGTTTAGATTATTGTTTGCAAGTTCTTAATTGTGTACATATAGTATTTTACATAGCACAACTGTAAGGAGGAAGTGCAATAGGTTGCATAAGACGAGGATTACAGATGAAGACGCAGAGCATGACTTTGACAATTTCCAAGTTTACGAAGTGCAGTCAGGGCAGAGGGATTATTGCAGCGGACATAACTGGAATATGAGGTAATGAATGTGGAAGTTAAGTTGTTTTTACGCATGGTTCTGTTGCTAATATTACGAGTTGTGTCATCCAGAGCATTCCATAGTTTCGAGAGGGGGTATAAAGGAAGTTTATCCAGAGTTTTGGTCCGTGTTTTTTCTATGTATAGGAGGCCAGACTGTGTGGTTGTCCTACCAGATGGATTGTCAATAATTTTAAATATATCATTGAAAGAAATCGGTAATCTGCCGTTCTGCCAGTCAAACACGAACAGTAGTGCATGTAGCTTAAACAAATTATTAACCTTGAGTATTTGGTTTTCTTTAAACAGGGGATCTGTATGGGAATTATACTTTTTGTTATTAATTATTCGTAATGATCGCTTTTGCAAGACAGCTAGTTTTTTGATAGCTCTTGAGTTGCCACATGCCTGGATTCCGTATACCAAATGGCTATGAATGAGGGCGTAATACAACGTTTTCAGAGCTCCGTGAGGGAGGATATTTTTAACTTTCTTGCGACTATAGTTTGCGCGTGCTATTTTCGAGCATAATCGGAATATGTGAGCTTTGTAGGGTAAGTGTTCATTAATGCTAATTCCTAAGAATTTCACCGATTTTTCTGTTTCAGTGGCCCCAACTTTGTTAAGGCTTTGGTTATTTATTTTTACCTCTTGACACAGATTATTGTTCCTTCCTTTATTTGGATTAAGTATGATATACGAGGTTGTCTCAGCATTGAGCATTACCTGGTTCACAGAGCACCATTTGAATAGTTTCTGAAGCTCGTCATTGAAATACGGAGTAATGAGATTATTGTCGGAGCCCGGGTAGTGTGCAGTGGTGTCATCGGCAAATGATAAAAGATTGAGTGATGTTGAGTTACTTGTATCATTTATATATAAAAGACAAAGAACAGAGCCCTGTGGTACACCGCAAACTATTTGGCTAAGTCCGATTTGTGTTCTCCATACATAACATAGTGAAACCTGTTCGACAAGTAACTTCTAAACCAACTGTTGGCGACACCTCGGATGCCATATTTTTTCCAGTTTACCTAATAGTATTTCGTGATTTATGGTGTCAAAGGCCTTTGACAAGTCTTGGAACAGTGGTAAGGTGCTGTTTTTTCCTGTTTATTATTTTCTATTGCGATGATTTTAAGGAGCTGAAGAACTGGATGAATAGTGCTATGTCGTTTTCGGAACCCGTATTGGTGAGGGTATAAAATATTAAACCTATTGAGGAAACTAGCTAGCCTCACTTCCATGAGTTTTTCCATTACTTTAGAGAATACCGGAAGTATACTGATAGGTCTGTAATTTGTAAAGCTGTGCTCGTCACCCGCTTTAAATATGGGTATCACCTTCGCGATCTTCATCCTGTCTGGTACTTTGCCGTTTAAGAAAGAGCTGTTAATTATATGTGTTAGAGGATCCAACACTTCGTTTATCGTATGCTTAAGAAGAAAGGTTGTGATATCATCACAGTCTTTGGATAATTATGGCTTCATTTTATTAACTACTCGGTTGACTTCTGTAGGATTTGTGGGTATTAAATAAGGATTATTTGAGACATTGTTGTCCATGTAATCTGTGTAGGACTTATTAGGTTTCTGAATCTGTTCGGATGTGTTTTTTCCAATGTTGATAAAGAAATTGTTGAATTCTTCTGCGATGTCATGGGGCTCGCTTAACTCGATGTTGTCCTGGATGAAGATCGAGGGTAATCTGGCTTCACGTTTTCCTTTATTGATGGCTTTGTTTAAAATCTGCCACGTTCTTCGCATATTGTTTTTGTTTTCGTTTAGGACACCTCTATAATAGGTAGCGTTACATTGTTTTTTAAGCTTATTGAAAATACTACAGTAGTTTTTTTTTATAGTTTTGTGAGTTCCTTTCGGTAGGAGCTTTGAGTTTTTTCTTGTAGATTGTTTCTTTTTTGTTGGGGGATATTACAAGCACCCTTGTCATCCAGGGTTGTTTTTTAATATTTTTTTTTGTTCCAGTGAACACGTTTGAGAGGGAATGCTATTTCATAAGCTTTCATTTCGATGCTTAGAAAGGTTTCATATGACTCATTGGGACAATTCGATTGCATTATAGGGTTAAAATCGCTTTGCGAGATAAGCGTTTTGAATTCAACAATTCTTTCTGCGTTTATGATTCTTTTCAGTGTAAAGTGTGGTGTATCTTTTGGTTTGGGTTTTTCTTCAATATAAAAAAAACACCAAAATGATCTGACACGTCAGATATGACTATTTCAGGTAGTGCTGTTCTTGAAACGTTATTAGAGAAGATATGATCTATCAGACTAGCAGAACGACGGGTAACTCTCGTTGGTTTGGTGATATAAGGCAGAAAGCCCTGACTGAACATGAAATCAACAAATTCTTCCGTTTTTGACTATGTGGTTACTTTTAGAAGGTCTAGGTTAAGATCCCCCACAATATATACTTTTTTATTACATTCGTTATTTCATTTAAATTTGATAAGAGATTGATGGCGGCTTTAGGAGGAGTGTTGGGTCTATAGATGACGCCAACAATTCTGTGTTGGTATTTATCTTTAATTTCAATAAACAGAGATTCGAAAACATGGGGAATGAAGAATGAAATATCTTTGCGAACTCTATATGGTATTCCTTCTTTAATATAATATATAGACCAACCCCTCCTCGACCATCATCATTCTCGGGTCTCATACGTTTAATAATCGGGGCATAGTCATCCAGACTGAACGACATATCTGGAGGAATTTGGAATATTTCGGTAAGTCCTATTATGTCAAAGAAGTTCTTTCCTGTTGTAGACCTGTTATATAACATGTTTTGAAAGGAATCCCAATGGCCTTCAGGCTTTGGCAATTGAGAAGGAATATTGAGAATCCTGCGTCTATTTCACAAGCCGTTGACTGAAAGTCGCTAAGCGAAAAGTAGTTGCAGTCAGTTGCACGGTTTTTATATGGGGATTCATCATTTTCTGGCAAGGAACATACTTTTTCATTATAGAGCTGTATAAAGTCGTACTCCGCGTCTACCTGCACCTCGTCGAGTGTAATGTTACCCGCCATTATTCACCAACATACTACCATTCCTTTCTCGCTGGACAAATATACAGGACTTAAATAGAATATATTATTCCAAGATGACGATAAAAGGAGGTTAAGGCCCTGACATTGTTGAACTGTTGGGGTGGTTGAGACGATATTTCTTTTTCCTTTCTAGTCACAGTCTGTTGCAGAAATAGCCTGCAGTTGGGAGTTTGTTTAGAAACAAAATTACTCTGTACAAACAGGATAAAAATACTGTAGTTTATATACAAGTACGTTGGGTGCAACATCACCCTACCTAGCATCGCAGTGATATGGTATCTTGGATGAATGATTGAACAAATAAGTTTATAAATAAAGAACTTTACAGTAACACAATGGATTCAATGAGGGCAGAGAACGGGTGGGTGAATTTGTAAAAGACGAGGTGGGAGAATCAATGGAAACAAGTAGGCAGAAAAGAAAAGAAGTGGAGACACTTGAAGAGGTTGAGATGAAATGAGTGAAACGACAGAAGCCAGGGGAATGAAGGAATTATGAATGGACAAAAAAAAAGAAGAAAAAAAAGGGAAACCTATCTTAATTTGTGAACTTCAACAGCGTTATATAGTTAATTGTTACGTCTTGGAATGTACACTTCGATTACTGACAGTAATTCCAGCCCTTAGTCCTACACGAACGACATGCGAAGCTTGTAAACAAACAGCTTTGGAAAGCTAATTTGTTTTCATCCCCGTCTTGAAACCATAGCCCACGACCCCCATCGCCGCCGGAACGAACTCGGCGAGGTAGTTCCAATGGCGGGAGAGGGGGGGGGGGGGGTGGTGATACGCCATATTTCAAAGACAAAAAGAAAAAAAGGATGAGAAAAAACAAATATATGTCATGAAAATTGGGTTGAGATTAGTAGAGGGCGCTTTTCGGTTTTGGACGCCACGTAGGAGAGAGGCTTAATAAATAGCCGGGTGAGAACTATGGACGGCTGGAGTTATCTTTCTAAAATGGAACCAGCGCGGGAGCCTAGATGAGTTGTTTAACTAGAAGTATACTACAGTGATATGTGTATCACAATATTGTGATGAGAATTTAGAAGCATGTCTACAACAGGAATTGTTTTGATGCACAACGGAACTTGATAAAAAATGGAGATCACCGATCTAAAATTGTGAACCTAGACAGCAATTCTGTCACACCCACACACCCACGCACACCCATCCATCCATCCATCCATCCATCCATCCATCCATCCATCCATCCATCCATCCATCCATCCATCCATCCATCCATCCATCCATCCTAGATGGTGTAGATGGATGGACGGGCGGACCGACCGACGGACGGGTGGGCGGACGGACGGACGGACGGACGGACGGACGGACGGACGGACGGACGGACAAACGAACGAATGAATCCTTAATCCAACACGAATGGTATATGACACTTGTAACAAATTCTGCAATAACTAATTTCTTCCATCCCTCGTGTCGAAAACACAGCCCGTGACCCCCACTGGAACAAGCTCATTACAATGGAGGGTCATAAGCCATATTTCTGAGGCAAAAAGTGTACAAATCGTGGAAACTAGATTGTGGTCAATGGCGCCTACGGTTTTGACGTTACATTGGGCAGATGATCAATGACCAACCGGGTGAGAATTGGGGATTAAAGTTATTTTACTGGTACTGAATTGACCAACTAGAGTTAGATGCACTGTAAGGTATAAGTTGACCGTTGAAAGTTGATTTGTTAATGAATAACTTTACATAATTGCGTCATGGAATTTACACTTTGATAACTGACAATTAAGAATCATTACAGCCCTTATTCCACCACGAACAACAGTCGACGCTTGTAAACTAATTCTTGAGGAACTAATCTGTCTTACATCCATTGTGTCGGAAACACCGCCCACGACCCCCACCGACACGAGCTTTAAGGGTTCGTTCCAATGAGGGATCACAGGCTACATTTCCGAGCCAAACTATAAGGAAATCGTGAGTTGTAAATAGCGGGTTGATGAATAGCGCTGCCCTGTTTTGGCGCTACATAAGGTAAAGGGTCAGTGACTAAACTAAGAAGAATAAAGAGGGGGATCTTAAATTTTCTTACTGATGCTGAGTTGACGAAGTAGCGCAAGAGGCACTGCAGGGTATAAATTATCTGATGAATTGTTGAATTGCGCGTGATAAATAATAAATCGGGGAGAGGGGGGGGGGGGGGGACTTTGATTTGTTACCCTAAACAGCAGGTCAGTCAGTCACTCACCCACCCACACACTCGATCATCCATCCATCCATCCATCCATCCATCCATCCACATCCATCCATCCATCCATCCATCCATCCATCCATCCATCCATCCATCCATCATGAATGAATGAATGAATGAATGAATGAATGAGATGACCCTTTATCAAGCATGGATGTTATATGACACTAGTAAACAAGTTCTATGCTATTTCTTCCATCCGTTTTGTCGAGATACACCGCCCACGACCCCCACTGGAGAAGCCCCGCTTTGATGAGGGGTCATAAGCCACATTTTCGAGAAAAAAAAGTTCCCATTCCAATGGGGGGGGGGGGGGGGGGGGGGGGTCATAAGCCATATCCTCAAAACAACAAGAAGAAAGAAATCATGAAGCTTCGGTGGTTCTTTGTGAATAGCGTTGGTCGGGATCTTATTTGGGGGACCTCGGTGGGGGACCTCGGAAGTGACGTCATGTCACGTGACGTAGTGGCGCCATGTTGTGTTGTCATGGTAACCCGCGTGAGCGGCCATGTTGTGACGTCATCCCCATAGTGATACGTGGTGTTAGTGCGCATGCGCAGCGCGTGTTGTTAGGGTGATACGTGATTCCGTCATCCATTTTGTATACTGGAGGCCGCCATCTTGGTTTCTATGGTAGCACGTGATTGCTATGTTACCCAATTGTTCTGCAATAAGACGGGGTATGTTTTGAGGGTATGTTCCTTTGTAGAAGAGTAAATCTAATTACCACAAACAACCCGACAATCTCTCCAAATTACCAAAATCCACCCGAAATCACCGAAATTGACTTTATTTCCCCAATTGATCGGCTTAGCGGTAGTGCTATAGTACCGAGAGGGTATCGGGGGTGCATTCGACTGAACAGGAGTAATTTTCTGGTTCGGATTTTCCCAGAATCCTCATTTAATTACCCAAATAAACCTATCAAGTTGTATTATTTCGAATTCTTTAAGAAATCTTTTTTTTTTGATCCCATGACGTTTTATTTCCTTATTAAGAATAGCACGTAGTGCTATAGGATAAATGTATCCAGAATTCTCTGCTTCTACTTGGAACTATATTTTTATAAATTCTATTTTTAGTAACATCCTTAACTGACCCCCTAACTAATTGTTAGTGTCTATATTTAGCAATTTCTTTAAATGACCCCCCTAACTACATGATTTTAAATAATAAAATTAATGAGGATCAAGACGTTTTTACACTAACCAATCAGAGCGAAGTTAATCCACCAATCAGATTTCTGGATTCCCATTGTGTTTCTTTTCCATTACTTTCTATACTAATTTTCTAAATTTCCCAACTTTTACCTATAATCCTATAGGAAACAAACACAAACACCCATCGAGAATGAAAATATCGATGAAAAAATGTTGTGACGTCGTGACGTTTTCAAAAACGTCCGTCACGTCTAAATAAATTCCGGAGAAGAATAACGTCGCGTCATTCTGTTTCGATCCTTCGAACTGAACACATCGCTAGAGAGTTTTCTATAGCAATTTTGCCTTTGCAAGAAATTTATGAAGATGTCTGAAGCTGCTACTGCCGTTACCAGAACTGATGTCTATGCCTGTGAAGAGTGTGGGAAGACCTTTACGGACCGCTGCAACCGAAACCGCCACGTGCGTACCAAGCACGCCGCCGAAGAGAAGAAGACCCACGATTGTACCAACTGCAACAAGACCTTTACGAGGAAAGACAAGCTAGATCAACACCTGAAGAAATGTTTGGAGATATATACATGTATGGAATGCAGCCAGGAGTTCAACCAACTACTCCATTTTAATCGACAAAAGAGCGTTGCCCACCGACCAGTTCCTGTACCATCTAAAAGGAAGACTGATGAACCGAAGAGAGGACCACCTAAACAACCACGGACCACGACGACCACCCATTATGATGTTGACCCAATGGAGTTTGAAAAGAATATGATGTCTGAAGAAGAGCCAGATGAGATATTGACTGTGTACGAAGATAACTGGAGTTCTATTAGAACTCGCCACTTGATGAACAGAAGAGTCCAAGACCAATATAACTACCGGATCAACGATGTGAACCTGAAGGTGATGACTGATGAATTGATGACTACCATATTTCTGCCACAACAGCTAAGATTTAAAATTAATCTGAGTTTTGGTTTTATCCTGCGACACAATGAAACGAATGAACTGAAGTATTACCATCCATCACAAAACAACGCCCGGGTACTTGATGTTCCACAACTTGTATGCTGCCAAGAAGACTTTGAAGAATTCCTTGATGATGTCATGGAAGAAGATATCCTAGAATGGGCCAAATTGAAACGACCCAACACCAAATGGCTTGTGGAGAGAGTTACCAACGTCACATTTTATGTGAATAAGCTGAAAGACCACCCAATTGGAATGGTAGAAGATCTTCCTGACTACATTCTCCAGAACAAAGCAGTAAATGCTTTGGTGAAAGATGAAAATAACTATTTTACCTATGAAGACAACCTGTGTATTTTCCGCTGTTTAGCTTTATGGAGTGGTTCCAAAGCACACACATTGAATAATACAACAGATGACATGTACAACAAGTATTCAGAGAAGCCAAAAAATGAATTCCGTGGAGTAACTTTAGCCGAATTACCTGACTTGGAGAAATGTTTTGAAGTAAATATCCAAATATATGAACTTGTCAAGAATGATGATGACCAAATTGTTGCCAAATTAGTACAGAGATCTCACAGAAAGTATGAAGATACCATGTATGTGAACGTTTACAAGAACCATTTTAGCTACATCATCGATATAGACCAATACTGCAAATCCTTTGAATGCCGCAAATGCGGCAAATTATGGAAAAAGGTTTACAGACTCAATCGTCACGAGAAAACCTGTACAGATGAAGTCAATTACCAGTATGTTGGCGGTGTATACCATCCATCCCAGTCCATATTTGATCTGTTAGAAGATGAAGGTATAGAAGTATCTGAAGAGAAGAAGTTTTATCCATACCGTGCAACGTTTGATTTTGAAAGTTACTTTGTCAAATCCAGTCTACCTGCTGACAGTGATAAACTGATATGGGAAGCAGAACACCGACCATTGAGTGTGAGCATATGTAGTAATGTTCCAGAATACCAAGAACCGAAATGTTTCATTACAAATGGAAATTCTCAAGAACTTGTTGAAGAAATGATGACATACCTCACAGCTATTTCATCTCATTGCCACCAACTGATGCAGACCTATCATGCTTGGACCTTGTTTAAACTCAGACAGAAAATTGATGAAACGCTGGAAGCGGAAGCCAGAGCTACTGGAGAAGATACATCCAAGATGCACCCTTTACAAAAATTGGAGAAGAAATTTCAAGATTATCTGCAAGAGATGCCCGTCATCGGATTCAACTCTGGAAAATATGATATGAATGTAGTCAAGCGTGAACTGATGACATACCTGAAGAGACAGAATCCACTCAAGTTTGCAGTGAAGAAATCGAATAACTACATGTGCGTCTCGACAGAATCTTTCAAGTTTGTTGATATTTGCAACTACCTCGCTCCAGGATTCAGCTATGACAAGTTTTTGAAAGCATTTGGCTGCTCCGTGACAAAGGGATTTTTACCATATGAATGGATCGACAGCTTGAACAAATTGGATCAAGACCACCTACCAGACCATGAAGCCTTCTACAGTTCTCTCAAAAAAGAAAATATATCCAATGAAGAATACCAGTACTGCCAGCATGTATGGAACGACCTGGAGACGACAACTTTCCGTGATTTTCTGATCTGGTATAATAACCGAGATGTAAAACCATTCCTTGAAGCAGTTGACAAGCAGTTTGCTTTCTACCAAGAACGCCACATCGACATGTTTAAAGATGGTATCAGTGTTCCGGGCCTCACGTTGAATACCTGTTCCAGACCATGAATGATGACACTTACTTCACATTATTTAACCAGAAGAATAAAGACTTGCATCACTTGGTGAAAGGTAATATCGTTGGTGGACCTTCAATTATCTTCAACCGATACCACGAGAAAGATGTTACCCGAATCAGAGAAACAAAATATGGCAAAGAAGCAAAACCATGTGGAAGTATTATACGCTTTGATGCGAATGCATTATATCTTTGGTGCCTAATGCAAGAGATGCCAACGGGTTGGAGTATTAGACGTCGTGAAGAAAACCAGTTTAAACCAGAACATCCAATGAAGTATGGTAAAATGGCTGAACAATGGTTAGAGTTTTTATCCATGAGAGATGACATCCACATCAGACATCAGTTTAACGGAGCTGAAAAAATGATTGGTCGAAGACAGTTGCCTGTTGATGGTTGGTGCAAAGAGACACAGACTGTATACCAGTTCCATGGCTGCTTCTGGCACGGACATACCTGCATGAAAGATAAGAATGGCCTTCCTATCATCCATAATGAAGTCAGAGATAAACCGATGAAAGAACTACTACAAGACACCCGTACCAATGCAAAGTACATCACCGATTTGGACTATAAACTTATTGAAATCTGGGAGTGTGAGTGGAGAGAGATGAAGAAGACCGATGCCACACTCAAAGCCTTCCTGAAAGAGAACTTTTCAGACAAAATAGATGGTGCGATGACAGAGGAAGAAATACTGAACAAAGTGAAGTCCGGTGAACTGTTTGGTTTAGTCGAATGTGATATACATGTACCAGATCACCTGAAAGAGTACTTTGAAGAGATGACACCTATCTTCAAGAATACAGATATTTCCATAGATGATATTGGTGAACACATGAAGGCCTTTGCCGAGAAGAATGGAATCATGAAGAAACCCCGTAGAAGTTTGATCGGAAGCTATGGAGCGGAAAAAATGTTATTTGCAACCCCTTTACTGCAGTTGTACCTCCAGCATGGTATTGAAGTTGATCACGTCTATCAAGTTATCCAATATAAACCAAGAGGATGTTTTGAAAAATTTGGAGATGAAGTATCTGAAGCAAGAAGACAAGGAGATGTTGACCCTGATAAGTCGATCGTTGCCGACACCATGAAGCTGTTGGGAAATTCTGGATATGGCAAAACCGTCACCAACAAAGAGAAGCATCGACGTGTGTGCTATTGCGACGACGAAGAAGTTACCAAAGCTGTAAATGACATGTCCTTCAGAGCCTTGAATCCATTAGATGATACATTATATGAAGTCGAACTCAACAAGAAGACCATCAAGTTGGATCTGCCACTTCACATCGGATTCTTTGTTTACCAGTATGCGAAACTCCGGATGCTTCAGTTCTATTATGATGTCATCGATACTTTTATCAACCGCCAAGATTTCGAATATGCTGAAATGGACACAGATTCTGCATATATATGTACTTCGTCATCATCCATAGATGAATTAGTGAAACCAGAGAAGAGAGTAGAATTTTACAAAAAGAATCACAAGTGGTTTCCATCAGAGTGTTGTGATTTCCACAGAGATGATTATGTGAAAACCAAATTAGAAGGCAAAGAATGGCTGTCACCCTCATGCTGCCAAGAAAGAAAGCGTTTTGACAGGAGAACTCCAGGCTTGTTTATGGTAGAATGGCAAGGAACCGGCATTGTTGGACTGTGTAGTAAAACATATTATTGTTTCGGAGCCACCAATAAATTCAGTTGTAAGGGAATCAGCAAACGCCACAATGATTTGACGAAAGACAGATATTTGCAAGTTTTGAAGACTCAACAAAGTGGATCTGGCATCAACCGAGGATTTGTGATGAATGACAACACTATGTATACCTACCAGCAGAGCAGAGATGGACTATCATATTTCTACCCAAAACGAAGAGTTTTAGAAGATGGAGTTAGTACCATACCACTAGAGATTTAAAGAAGAAACAATTGAGTGAGTGTCATATTTTTCTACAACCTGAACCAAGTCTAGCTTTTGCCTACAAAAAGTTCTATTTAGTTGATCAAAAAAAATTCCTAAAAAAAAAAAAACCGAAATGGTTTTTAGGTGGTCTACTCAATCATATTAGGCTCATCAAATTTTTAAAGTCCTTTATGGCATTCTCTAAAGTCCTTTATGGCAGTCCTCATAAAGTCCTATATGGCATTCTCTAAAGTCCTTTATGGCAGTCCTCATAAAGTCCTACATGGCAGTCCTCACAAAGTCCTATATGGCATTCTCTAAAGTCCTTTATGGCAGTTTTTCTCTAAAGTCCTTTATGGCAAGTTTTTCTCAAAGTAAAAAGTCCTATATGGCATTCTCTAAAGTCCTTTATGGCAGTCCTCATAAAGTTCTACATGGCAAGTTTTTTCTCAAAGTAAAAAGTCCTATATGACATTCTCTAAAGTCCTTTATGGCAGTCCTCATAAAGTCCTATATGGCATTCTCTAAAGTCCTTTATGGCAGTCCTCATAAAGTCCTATATGGCAGTTTTTTTCTCTAAAATCCTTTATGGCAGTCCTCATAAAGTCCTACATGGCAAGTTTTTTCTCAAAGTAAAAAGTCCTATATGGCATTCTCTAAAGTCCTTTATGGCAGTCCTCATTAAGTCCTATATGGCAGTCTTCAAAAAAAAATTATAAATGGCAAGTCTTACAAGGCAATACATTTTTTCTAGTGTAAAGATTTTTTCAATTTTTTATTTATTCTAATACAGAGAGTTTTTTCATCATCATCATCATCATGTTCCTGATATACTTTAGGCTAACCCTATTGGAAGTGGAGGATACTTCTTTAGTTTTTAGTTTCATTCAAAACTTTTTAGTTCCATTTATTTTTAAAAAAATGTTGATTCATGGTATCTTTTAGGTTACACCTATTGGAACCAGATGATACGTCTTTATTCAAAATTTAGTTTCATTCAAAACTTTTTAGTTCCATTTATTTTAAAAACATGTTGATTCATGGTATCTTTTAGGTTACACCTATTGGAACCAGATGATACTTCTTTACTTTTTAGTTTCATTCAAAACTTTTTAGTTTCATTCAAAACTTTTTAGTTACATTTATTTTAAAAGACATGTTGATTCATGGTATCTTTTAGGTTACACCTATTGGAACCAGATGATACTTCTTTACTTTTTAGTTTCATTTCATTTTTTTAAAGTTGATTCCTGGTGTCTTTTAGGCTACCCCTATTGTATAACCAAAGGAATAAATCATCATCATCATCATTACTAAGAAATTCTCTGTTGTGAATATTTAAAAGAAATGAGAAATTTTTATGATAGAAAAACTAAATTGCTAAGTTGGACATGTTGTTTTCGTTTTCTTTTTTTTGATGAACAAAAAAAATTCCTTCAAAGCGGATATGAACTGTAGGGGGTGGGAATGCACTCGAGCTATTTGACTTATCTCCATTGGACAGAGGTTTGTAGCTTGACCTGTCCCAAGCCAGTATAAAATGCAGAGGGCCATATCCTACAGTTTAAGGATCAAGATTGCAGTTTGATCGCCAAACTGACCAATCAGATCAAAGTTAATCAACCAATCAAATTTCTGTATTCTCATTGTGTTTCTTTCCCATTACTTTCTATACTAATTTTCTAAATTGTCCAACTTTAACCTATAATCCTATAGGAAACAAACACAAACCCCAACCAAGAATCAAAAACTCAATCAAAATTTGTTCAACTGGGGTGATGTTTTCAATCACGTCCATCAAAGATATATAAGATTAGGCAAAGCATGGACTTGGCATCATTCATGATCGAACCATTGACCAGAGAAGATGTTCCGAATTGGCACCAAGCAGACTTATGCTAACGTCACCCAGTACCAGGGTGAACTGAAGATTCATCTCAGAAGATACTTTGACGGAAAAGACCAGAAACCTTATCCTACGAAGACTGGTATTGCTCTATCTTTAGAAGAATGGAATGCCTTGAAATCTCAAATAGAAGAAGTAGATGCAGCCATCAAAACCCAACAAACAACTTTAACTGAAGACACTAAACCTACTAACCATGAAGACTTCAAAAAACCAAATCAAGAACCACCTTTGAAGAAGAAGAAGAAGATCACAGTGAGAATAACCCAACCACGACCATTGATCGTTGATGAAATTGATAGTGAACTCAGGCAAGTTCGCTTGCAGCATGAACTTTGCTTGGCATATGCTCATTATGTCGAAGAGAACATTGACGCTGTAATGAAAGAAAAATGCTATGGATGTACAGTCGATCACCCAAGTCAGATTCAGCATAATGTATGCCTAATGATGTCTGAAGAAGAGAAGATTATAACATGTTTTAGTGACGCACTTGAAAGAGTTAACAAGAATGATGTTCATCTACTGTGGCACCATAATACTTCTGGAATGAATCCACCACCAGTACAGAAAGAATATGAAGATATGTTCGAGAAACCTCTCACAAATGAACAGAGACGTTGTATTATGGATTTGGTGATTGAATTTATGACCATCAAGAAACCTGTTACAATTGGATTCTAATTGAAGATGTAAATAGATGTTGTAAATTTTTATAAAAAGAAGAAAAAAGAAGAAGAAAAGTATAAAATGAAGAAACAAGAAAAAAAGGTGGTAATGACGCTTAAGTTATTTGATGTTTATCTTCTTGACAAATATCGAGCAAACTTAAACTGTCCCCAGCCAGTAAGTCAGAGGGCCACCAATTTTAAATATTTTTTGGATGACGGTTCATATTGGCCACCTCTCCAAAAGGTATAAAAGGGGGAGTAGTCCCCACGTTCAGTGGGGCCACCTCCCCAAAAGGTATAAAAGGGAAGTAGTACCCACATAGAACAACAAAGATGGATCCTCGTTGGAAGCATCCATTCACTTGTTTATTGTGTGGTCCCACGGGTAGTGGTAAATCATCCTTTGTAAATCGAGTTATTCAAAACATTCAAAATATTATATCACCTGTCCCAAGTCAGATCATTTGGTGTTATAGTGAATGGCAACCATTATACAATACTTTACCCCAAGTAGAATTCGTAGAGGGTCTCCCTCAAGAATTAAAATCTGATAGTTTAGTCATATTGGATGATCTGATGCTCGATGCAGATGTTCGAGTGTCTAGATTATTAGGTTGTCATCACCGTAACATTAGTGTGATCTACATTGTTCAAAATTTATTCGATAAAAATAAAGTCCATAGGACTGTAGCTCTCAATAGTCATTACATGATCTTGTTTAAAAATCCTAGGGATCGTTCTCAGATCTCACACTTGGCAGCACAGATGTATCCTGGTCATTCCAAGTTTCTGAGAGAAGTTTTCGAAGATGCCACTTCGACACCATATGGTTACATTTTAATAGATCTCAAACAAGATACTCCTGAACACATGAGATTAAGAAGTCAAATTTTTCCTGGGGAAACCCAATATGTGTACCTCCGAAAAGTATAAAAGGGGAGCAACAAGTCTGACTCGAGTCAGAAGCATGTCTGACCATCTCAAGCACAACATCGCTCTTCTCAAGGTTCTTATTAAATCGAAACCCGCACTCGTCAAATCCATACTAAAACATGCAGACAAAGAATTGATAACTTGTTTGTGTGACTGTGCCTCGAATATACTGAAGGGAGCAGTACCTTTGACCAAAGCTCAGAGAACCAAACTCGTTCGTCAGAAACAACTAGTGAGGGCAGTGGCAAACAAAGGTACATCTGACAAAAAGAGGAGACAAATCTTGCAGAAAGGGGGATTCTTGGGGGCATTGCTACCTCCTGTACTATTGGGTGCTGTTAAAGGTACATTTGGATGATGGAATATGCAAAGAAGATGGCTTTGGTAGAACCAAGGTTATTGGAACGTCTACAAGAGACTCCAAGACAACCGAATGAACTGGCTGTTTCATCACTGGATAGAGAAATGAGAGATATTCTCGATGCCCCTTTTCTTTCGGCTGATGAAAAGATGACTCAATATAATCAAATTTTACAAAGATACTTGACATTTCAACAAAAGGTAATGGCTCCTCGACCAATTAAAGTCGAATTCGAGAAAGATAATAAAGACGAAGACATTCTCGATTCTGTACCTATGACAATGAAGAGAAAGGGCAAGTTGTTGTTGAATCGTATTAGAAGTGACCCAAATATATCTTGGAATGAGAAGGGTGAATTAGTCTACAAAGATCAAACAGTGGTAGGGTCGAATGTAACAGATCTTCTAAACGATTTACTTAGAAGACGAAAATCTTTCCAACCAAAGGGATGGGAAATGTTGGCCGAAGCTTTGAGAGATAGTAACATACCCCAAGAATTAATTGGTCATAAAGAACGTTGGGATTTTATGAAACAGGCACCGATAAAGTCGGAACCAAAACAACCAAAGAAAACAGAAACGCCAAAGTGGACCGAAAAAAAGGTATAAATAGAGTTGACACTTGAACAAGGCAGTCATGGAAGCAAGAAACTATGATTCTGAAGTGCCTGGTAGTTTTGGTGGTGTAGACGCTCTTCGTAGAGCGTCCAAGAAAAAAACCAAACAAGTTGTAAAATGGTTAGAGACTCAAGACACATACACTCTTCACAAACCTGTTCGTCGTACATTTCGTAGAAGAAAAGTAATAGTTAGTGGTATAGATGCACAATGGCAAGCTGACTTGGTAGATGTTTCAAACATAAGTAAATTCAACAAAAACATAAATTTTTTGTTGACATGTATAAATATGCTTGGGTGATACCATTACAAAACAAACTTGGTGATTCCATCGTGAAAGCTTTTAGTAAAATTTTCAAACAAGATCGTAAACCAGAAAAATTACAAACTGATCAAGGCAAAGAATTTCTAAACAGAAAATTTCAGAATTTTCTCAAGATCACAAAGTCGACTTTTTCACAACACAAAATGTGGAAACAAAATGTTCCATAGTAGAAAGATTCAATAGAACTTTGAAAACCAAAATGTGGAAATATTTTACCAAGAACAATACACTAACTTTTCCACTTCAAAGCTTGGTGAAATCATATAATCATTCTCATCATCGCAGTATAGGTATGGCCCCCATTGCCGTGAACTTTGAAAATCAAGAAGAGGTTTGGCAAAGGTTGTATGGGCAACCCATAAAACACAAGACACCAAAGTACAAAGTAGGAGACAGAGTGCAAATCAATAAATTTAAGAAAACTTTTGAGAAAGGTTATTTGCCCAATTGGACCGAAGAGTTATTCACAGTAGTAGCCATCAAGAAAGGACATCCACTCACATACATGTTACAAGATGATAATGGAGAAATATTGAAAGGGTCATTCTACACTGAAGAGCTTCAACGAGTTTCACATAAAACTATTTACAAAATCGAACACGTACTCAAGAAACGTGGTCGAGGTAAGAAAAGGGAATTGTTCGTAAAATGGTTGGGATACCCAACTTCGTTCAATTCGTGGATTAAACAGAGTCAGCTCACCTATAAAAGGAAGTGAACCTCTGAAGTTTCTTCAAAATGGAAGAAGGATCGAACGGTTCTTGGCCTCTGTTTGGTAAATTTTTGTAAAAATTTCACAAATAATCATTTTGTATATCATCATCATTACCAGTGTCGTTAATCTTACTCTCGAAAACACAGACAGCAAGTTGTGGACTGCTCTCTTGAGTAGTAGCATAGGATATTTGTTACCAAATCCAACCATTAAGAAAAAGTAATGTTTTATTTGACTCTACCAAGTAATAGTTCTATGAACGTGTTTCCAGAAAACACGTTGACTACGTACACCACTCAGTTATCACAACCAGTGAATCTCACGGGAGAATGGGAAGTAGGTCTGGCAGAGATTCAGTATCCAAATACTTGGTTCAATATTCGTGGAGAAGAAGCTTTCGTTACAGTGTTCTGGTCTTCGAAAAAGAATTACCGACTTACTCTCAAGGAAGGTCGTTATTCGGATCCCATTGATGTGATACGAGCTATCAATGGTGTTAAAGAATTACTCTTGCCTCGTCACGATAAGGTAGCTTTTGAACTGGATAGAGTGACTGGTAAAGTTCGTATCACGGTACGTGATGGAGTCGTGGTCACATTGAGCCCTACTCTTCAAAATATTTTGGGATTTAATGAGTGTGTTTTTAAATCAGGAACTTACAATTCTTCCAGAGTTGCCGATGTCAACCAAGGGTTTTATTCACTCTATGTATATTGTGACTTGATTCGTGACCAAGTCGTAGGAGATACAAGAATACCACTTCTTCGTATCGTACCCGTACGTGGGAAATATGGGGATATCATCTCTAAAACATTTGAGAATGTGTATTATGTACCAGTAGAACGAAAAAATTTCAGTACCGCCCAGGTGTATATAAGGGGTGACACAGGAGCCATAGTACCATTCGAGTTCGGGAAAGTGACAGTGACACTTCATTTCAGAAATCATAGATCTCTTCATTTCACATAAACATGACTTACTGTTGTAAGTCCAAATTATATGAAGAATATTACACGAAACAAGCTGGGAATGGTCTACCGGCTTTTTCTGGAGCTCAAATACAGAGAGGATATGGTTTGGGAAGTATATTGGGAGGACTGAAGAATATGGTGTTACCTTTATTGAAAACTACAGCCAGGACCGTGGGAAAACAGTTATTGAGAAAAGGAGCAGCCTTTGCCGAAGATGTCATTGAAGGGAAAAATGTAAAAAAGGCAGCAATCAAAAGAGTCAAAGAGGCTGGTGCAGGAGCTTGGAATGAAGTGGTTGGTGGTTCAAAACCACCCGGTAGGAAAAGTATAAAAAGGCCCGCACCACGCAAAACTAGCAAATCGACAAAAAGAAGGAGAACTGTTCAGACCCAAGACCATCTCGATGCATGATGTCTCTCATTAATGAAAGATCTTGTGAGTGTGTCAACAGCGAGCTCGACTTGTTTTCCATACCACCAACACAGACTAGTGTGGAACATGGGCAATGGGTAGAACACAGGCCTTTGGCGACTATAGGAAACAGTGGTCCAATAGAATTCCACATTGCAGGATTAGGAGATGATTATTTGAATTTGGCACAGACATACTTGTATGTTAAAGCAACGGTTGTAGATTCCAATGGGGCATCAATTGCACCCGATGCCAAAGTGGGCCCAGTCAATTTATGGATGCATTCCTTATTTAATCAAATCGATATCAGCTTGAATGAAAAACTGGTATCTCCTTCCAACAACACTTATCATTACAGAGCTTTCATAGAAACTTTGTTGAGTTATGGACCAGCTGCCAAGAAGTCACAACTGACTAATGCATTATGGTACAAGGATACGGCCGGACACATGGAAGATTTGATAGATGATAACAAGGGATTTCTTCTTCGAAAGAAATTTATAGAGAAAAGTAAAATCGTGGACATGACTGGAAGATTACATTTGGACATGTTTTTCCAAACTCGTTACTTGCTGAATGGAGTTAATGTTCATGTTAAAATGAATAGAGCCAAAGATGCTTTCGCATTGATGGCCGATACCGCTACATACAAGATCAAAATTCTAGATGTATCCATGTTTGTACGCAAAGAGAGACTCCAATCATTCGTGAGAATGGCTCACGAGAAAGCACTAACAAAAGCAACTGCAAAATATCCTATCGATCGTGTGGAAACCAAGGTGTTTTCAGTGCCGAAAGGAAATCTGAGTATTACACAAGAAAACTTATTTTTAGGCCAACTACCTAAACGCATTGTAGTGGGATGTGTAGACAACGATGCTTTCAATGGAAACTTTTCAAAGAATCCATATAATTTCAAGAACTACAAAATCAATTACTTGGCATTGTACGTGGATGGGAAGCAGATTCCAGCCAAACCGTTACAACCTAGATTCGAACAACAAGAAGTGGCGAGATGTTATGCAACTCTGTTCCAAGGAACTGGACAAATGTATGAGAATGAAGGAAACCACATCAGCCGAGAAGAGTACATAAATGGATACACCTTATTCGTATTCGACCTGACTCCAGATCTATCACATGGACAGCACTTCGATCTGGTGAAGAGAGGAAACTTGAGACTAGAAGTCCATTTTGAAAACCCATTACCAACCACAATCAACGTACTGGTGTATGCAGAATTCCAGAACATCATAGAAGTGGATAAGAATAGACAAGTAATCTTCGATTACTCAACATGAACACGTTGCAGTTAGAGAATGCACTTCGATCAGATAGTTGTTTGAAGAGAATATGTTTGGGTGTATTTTCAAGAAACAAATTACCAAGAAGATTACCAGATCACAGACCAGTGGCTTTGATAGCCAACACGGATCCAGACCACAGAAAAGGAGAACATTGGGTGGCTCTCTTTGTGAGTCACCACAATGCAGAATACTTTGATTCCTATGGATTACCACCACAACACAGACCATTCGAGAATTTCCTGAAGAAGAATTCCAGATATTGGAAGTATAATACGAAACGCCTTCAAGGACCATTACCAGTGTGTGGACAATACTGTTTGTTTTACTTGAAACATCGCTGTCGCGGTGTACCGATGGAAACCATATCCAACATGTTTACCACTGATCTAACGGATAATGATGTGTTGGTTAATGACGTCATAGAGGAAACCAGTCACTAGATGTCGCTGCATTGAAGGAAAACTATAAAAACTGGTGCACTTGGTGTTCAGCTCATTTGTATTTCGAAAGCCAAAGAAGAAGGATGTCTACTAATGTGACCGTCTTCAAACTTAACAACGATTTACAGATTCAACTGTTCAAGAACGACGTTGGGTTCCAGTTTACCACCAGAGATTGGGAACAAGTGACCAAAGCAGTGGATATTGCAAAGAAGAGAAGTCTTGAAATAGGAGAACCCAAACCAAAAAGAGAAAGAAAACCAAAGAAGAATGAAGATAAAAAGGATTGAAGAATGTTCACTATTCCATGTTTGATCAGGATGGCACTGAATGATTATCAATCAAGAAACCAAGAAACAAGAAATTCAAGAGACTTTGTAGAGAGAATGAGCGTTTCATTCGAAACGTATTTTCGTGATGTTCCGCCACCAGTACTGGAGCAGTTATTACGTGGAGAAGAAAAAATAAGAAAGACACCAGAACAAAGACCACCAAAACACATCAAGTATGCATTGGAGGAAAATTGTCTCAAGACATTTCAATTCATGTTACAAAGTGAAAGTGTGAAAACCCCGAATGAACTGACAAAAGCTGGATTCTTTTATTTGGGGACAGGAGACAGAACTCAATGTTTTCATTGTGGTATTATTGTTCGTTTCTGGGAAACAGAAGATGATGTTATAGAAGAACACAGAAAATATTCTCCAGACTGTTATTACATTCATAATTTACCACCTGAATTCATGGACGTTGAAAAAGAAGAAGAAATGGCCATCAGAGAAGAAGAAGAAATGGACACATCATTTCAAGAAGAAGAAGATTCACGGAGGACAAAATGTAGTGTGTGTTTATTAGCTGAAGCCAATGTCGCTCCGCGACCATGTAACCATTTGTGCCTGTGCAAAGACTGCTGTAAACCACTGAGAAGATGTCCAATCTGCAGAAAGACTGTTTATGAATATCTGACAATCTACATACCATAAAAAGATGTATTTTTGTTGTTGAATAAAAGAAATTTAAATTTATATTTAGTGTTGTTATTTTTTTAAACTTTCCATCAAAGTACAAAGAAAAATCAAAATGAGGGATAGTAAATTAGACCTCGTACGACACATCTGTTGGGTAGATCCTCATATGAGTATATGGTGGAACTTAGCTACATGGCCTTCATGTACACATATGGGTCCTACTTATCATTTTAATAATGGATTTCTGGGTAAATTTGTCCTATAGCACTACGTGCTACTCTTAATAGGGAAATAAAACGTCATGGGATCCAAAAAAAAGGGATTCTGAAAGAATTCGAAATAATACAACTTGACGGGTTTATTTGGGTAATTAAATGAAGATTCTGGGAAAATTCTAATCCAGAACATTACTCCACTTCAGTCGAATGCACCCCCGATACCCTCTCGGTACTATAGCACTACGTGCTAAGCTGATAAAATGGGGAAATAAAGTCAATTTCGGTGTTTTTGGGTGGATTTTGGTAATTTGGAGAGATTGTCGGGTTGTTTGTGGTAATTAGATTTACTCTTCTACAAAGGAACATACCCTCAAAACATACCCCGTCTTATTGCAGAACAATTGGGTAACATAGCAATCACGTGCTACCATAGAAACCAAGATGGCGGCCTCCAGTATACAAAATGGACGACGGAAACACGTATCACCCTAATAACACGCGCTGCGCATGCGCACTAACACCACGTATCACTATGGGGATGACGTCACAACATGGCCGCTCACGCGGGTTACCATAACAACACAACATGGCGCCACTACGTCACGTGACATGACGTCACTTCCGAGGTCCCCCACCGAGGTCCCCCAAATAAGGGGTGAAAAGCCCGAGACATACTACTAGCCGAAAAAGGTATGAAAATATTCAGTGATCATTTCTACTTTGAAATGGGCTGGACACAATGACATGGAACATTGACAGCGGTCATACTAAATACCGAGGGATACCGAGGTGAAGGAAAATAGGGGTGGGAATGGGGTTGAAAACTCTGAAAAGGATACGGGGGTTGTGTATTATGAGTATATAAAAAAATTTAAGTAGTATGTGCGTGGTTTTAATGTCATATTTGAGAAGTACGGGCACTAAAGTAATAGCGTTCGTTAAAAAATCGTCCCCTCGGTACGAAGTAGGTAGCTTGGTAATTAGTATTTACAGCGGCTGCATCTCCTTAAGCGACAGTGTGAATTGTTAATCACATTGACTCTTGTTAATTAGTTTTCTTTGTGGCTGTCAGCAATTGCAATCAAAGCACACATATTATGTGTCGTGCATCTGAAGGAGAATGCGCTCCACAATCTTTATAAGATACATAACAAAGAAACCGTAAATAGCATGACCATCAGCATAATCTTCTATTCAGAAACATGGCTTCTCACGACTGAGGACCCAGTTGTATACGAAGAAATTTCAACTGACGTATTGACAATTTACGGAGACTGCAAATATTTAGCATCGACATTTTTACCAAAACTAAAATCCAAAGTATTCGAACCAAGACAGACACAGCTACTTACATCCCAAAATTGTGGACAAATAACAAATGCGAGAGTATGAATAATATTATAAAAACTGGAAAATGAAAGGAGAATTTTGAAATTGCCAGATTTGACTTCACAGATTTGAAGACATTGTTACTGCATGCTTTTGGTGTATCGGGCATAGCCGAACTATACTTATCACAGCACGCCACAAAACCCTAGTTTAAACAGTATTTATTTCCAACAGCAAGTAATGAAAACATAGATACAATTGATACAGATGAGTTTGGCTGATTCAGCAACGGATTCAGCAACAATCTGTGTAGCTTATACTAGGTTGTTTCCGTGGCACAGGTTTTATCACAAAAGAAGTTATATAGCGTGACAAACACATTGTACTTGTAGCATTTGCCTAAACCAGTTGAGTGGAAACATATAAATATTTACTTTACATGGGTACGCATTCACTCACACGCGCAGACGCGCGCCTAAACATACACAGACACACAGACTCGCACGCACGCACGCACGCGCGCGCGCGCGCGCACGCACGCACGCACGCACACATAGAGAGAAGAAAAAAATGATGTGAGAAAGAGAGGAAAGAGACAGGGAGAGGGAGCAGGGAACCGAGAGATAAGTCACTTGTTCACCTCCCTTCTGCAGTGGCATAGACTTTAAGTACGTGGAAAAAAAGACAGAGAGGTAAGTGTCTATGACAAGATTCGGAGAAGAATTGATCAGGGTTAACAGGCTCGTGCTGCTGACAAGTGGTGGTGCCAGGTTTGGATAGGTTATACAGGCGCGGTCCGGCCTTGAAAAGCGACATTTCTTATTTTGTCACATTGTTGGTAACGTACGAGGGGGTGGGGGTGGGGGCGGTTTTTTGGTGTTAGGAAAACCTGTTTGATCGACTAATGAATGTGTGAACAGTTTCGAAGACCTCTCTGTTGATTGCATTTGGGTAGAATTCACTTCCGTATAGGAGTATACTTGTATTTATCACATATGGTAATTTACCAAGAGTGTCTATTCTTGTGGGGTAGAAATATGGACACTGGAAGAAGTAGTGATCAGTTGTTTCGCGTTCGCCACACAAACACGCATAATGCCCCGAGAGGTGGTTATTGAACAAGTCATCGTTAAGATTACTGCAGTGTAATCGGAGTCTACAGTGTAAGATTTGTGCCTTACGGGATTTGTGGTTATAGTAGAATTGAGGTACTTTTGTCCTGTTGGAGTCTAGAAATTCTTTGAAGTTGGGAAGTGACTTGTTGAGCCTTATTTCGGTGGGTAATGTATTCCACAGTCTTGTGGTAGATGGAAGGAAGGAGTTGCTGTGCTGCTCGGTTCGGCATAAAGGGGTGGTTAAATCAGTAGTCCCGCGTAGGTTTTATGAGTGTATTTCTGCGGATGCAGGTGGAATCATGTTGGAGATGTAGGGGAGGGGGGGGGGGGGGGGTAGCAAGTTGTGGCACATCTTAAAATATTGTGTTAATCTGTGCTTTTCACGCCGTGTTTCTAGTGTCTCCCACCCCATTTCAGTAAGAAGCGAGGTTCTACCCGCACTCCTAGATCCCCCGGATATATGATACGTGCTGCCTCGGTCTGTATTTTGTCAAATTTTCGAATATTTTACTCACGCAATTTAGTAAAGTGATCGGTCGATACTTTACAATTGAATCTTCGGCACCTTTTTGTGCACAGGAACGATGTTTCCCAGTTTCCACTGACCGGGGAAATGGGATCATTGCAGCATCAGGTTAAATATTTCTTTTAAGGGTTCAGCCAGGCTCAATGAGCATCTTTTCAATATTTGTGGGCTTATTTTATCAGGCCCACAAGCCTTGGAGACGTTGGGTGAATTTATAGCGTCGGTTACATCTTGCACACTCAAAATAATAGAGTCGAGATGCGGGCGATTGGTGTCAAAGTCCTGCGGGGGTAATTGGTGGTTCGCGTCATCACATGTTGATATCGAGCAGAAATGTTTGTTTAAAATTTCGCATTTCTCATCTTCTCGGGAGATTACTTTGTCATTCACAATCAGGTCGGGTACAGTTATCCTCGTGTCAGACAGTAAGCTTTTCAGTGATTTCCACCACTGCGATGCTGGGGTTGTGGGGGAGTTTATTTTAGTTCAATCTTGGCGTTATAGTTTGTTTTTGCTCTACGGATGGCCGACACAGTTTCATTTCTCTTCAGACGATACCTTTCCCAAGCTTGGGGAGTGTTTTTTCGTTTGGCATTGCGATAACGCCTTTTTCTTTGGCCGATAAGTTTTCTAATTCCATTGTGCATCCACAGGGGCTGGTCAGGACGTGTAGTGACAATTTTGCTGGGGATGTATTTTAGTATTTTTCCTGTAGAATATTAGTAAAGACCTCAGCTAAGCTGTCGATTGGGCAAGTTGGGATTAGTTAGCGAAATCCAGTCAATCGCCGACAAGTCGTAGTTTAGGCCAGAATAGTCACCGTCCGTGTATTTCCGTACACGTCGCTTGAATATTTTTGGGGCTTTTTCGGGATATTAAACTTTAGGATAATGGGACAGTGATAACGGACAAGATCAGCAAAGAATGGATCACCAACCTCACTTTTGAGAAACCAATGCATCGTTGCTTACCATGAACAGGTCAAGCAGCGAGTTGGACGTTTCGGTGTGGTACGTTGGCTGATCGATTAGTTGCTTTACGTTGAACTGGCTGAGGAGTTCTTGAATACGTCCATTTTGTATAGTTATTGGTTTTCGTTGAAATCAGCTGTAACAATTATGGAGTGGGGATTCGTGTCAAGGGCTTTTTCTATTGACATATCAAGAAGAGTCCAGATGTTTGTATTTGGCGGTCTATAAATGGTCCCTAATAGTAAATCGCCTTGTTTGGTGTGTATTTGGACCCACACGCACTCGAGGACAGCGATCTCTAGATCCATGCGACGCTTATACAGGATATAATTTTGTACATAGGTCACTACTCCACCCCCTCTTGACTCGCGGCCGTTCCTAAGCGGTGGGTGAAAATGTGGTAATTGTATATCGATATTACTTACGGAGTAGTCGAGCCATGATTCTGTGAAAGTACAAATGTCGTAGTAAACTGCTTCACAATACAGAATGTCTAGTTTGGGCTGGAGACTTTGGATATTGAGATGGAGGATGGAGAAGTCTCGCGTAACAATGCTAGAGTTAGTCCCATGGGGGTCACCCGTGTCTATTTCAAAGGAAGTATGGTTTGAAGAGCGAGGGTTTTGTTCGATTTCCCCCGCCAGATGGATGAGTAGGCTTTGCCAGTATGGTGAATTGGCATGTGCTCCAGCTTGATTTACATTGAGTCTGACCTTGTCTGGAGTTTGGTTTGGATAGTATTTCGATTTGCTGTACCGTGTTTTAATAGTGCATGTTTGTCTGGATAGATTGGGTAGTCCCAATAGTACTTCGAATGCGCATGGTTGGCTCTGCAGTAAGCATTGGGCGTAGAGCCATACTTGTATTTCTACCATGACTGTTATACCCCTGACTCCAAGCTTGGAGACCAACGTGACAAACAATACTTCGGGATATCCTATTTGTCGCTTGGGATGCTTACCGCAGCGCGCGATAGGCGCAAACAGACCCACTCTGATTCTGTAAGACTCGGCGTTAGCCATGACAATACAGTGCTATTTTCAGTAAAAAATTCAGGAGTGGGATCTGTTCTTGGACTACAATCAGAACGAACATTCCTATCCACACCTGGTACCACACCATTCGGATGAGGCGTGTAAGAGAATAGAAAGAAGAGAAGTCGGGACTCATAAAAGAGAGTGATAGAAGGATAAAAGTTGGTAAACAAACAAACAAACGAGTTAAACATATTTACATGAATAATAAGTAATGCAGTAAGATAATCCTGCTAGGTCGCCATCTTATATAGAAGTATAATCAGGGCAGGATAGTTGCATCTAGTGATATGGTCATGCATACCAAGTCTGTAAGCGTTGTGGGCCTATGCTAGCCTAACAATCTGAATCTGGAAGCTGTCTCAGTTCATGTTCATTGGAAGCTACGGCAATCAGGTGGCCAGGTTATAACCTGGAGGAGCAATTATCTTTCAGCCAGGAGCCAACTGGAAAATTGCAACATCCTTGAAAATGCCAATGGCTCACTTCAACCCATTCAAAATCACAAAAAGAAAATACAGTTCCTGGAAACACAACTGTAAAAGTCTTACAGCATCGGCCCCAGGTCGAGGCATCAATAAGTACGCAATACAGCTCAGATCAACAGGTTACGTTTGTTAAGGCTAACTCTTAGAAATTGGTAAGAACTGGTATCAGCGGGGCATACGCTGTCATTGGATAAGCATTAGCCTCATCGCCTGCAATCTTGATGGAGAGAGGGATGGGCTCTCACTTCTAGTCAGAAACCACCAGTGAGATCCCTCGTATCTGCATCGCTGTCATTGTATTCATTAGATAAACATGACTCTCACCACCCGCGGTCAGGATGGAGACACGGGGGCTCCCACACATGGTATCTACATCGCTGTCATTGTATTCATTAGATAAACATTAACCTCATCACCCGCGGTCAGGATGGAGATACGGGGGCTCCCACACATGGTCCAGGATCACTAGTGAGAGCCCCCGCATCCACATCGCTGTCACAAAACCCTAATATATAACAGCATAAAGCCTACAATGGCAACTGACAAAAGTTTTGCCTGTCCAAAACCGAGATAAAAGTTGATGGGAGTTTTATTTTTATAAAATATTGCAGTGAACTGTCTTGTGATACCCAATTAGCACTTACGCACTTCATCCAGACACCGAGGTGCTATTCGACCTCATTTTGGACCGAAAAGCGAAGCTTTCGAGGCAGAATGGCGTCCCAAAATAAATTATTTCACTTCAACTTTTTGACAATTATTTGTTTATTTTTGTCATGTTCAGTGATTATTTTCTGATATTTTTTGTTTGTATATATTTATATAATGAATCTTTAACATCGTCAGTTTTCTCTCTGTGCATTTCCCATTAAACTATTTTCTGAAGATGAATGAAAAGTTCCAGCGCGCCAAAGGCGCACAGGGACGATGTGGGATTTAAATCCCCTGCGACCCAAATAACTTTATTTGCTTTATAACTTTCTTTGATTACGAATCCACGAGAGTCTAATAATAAATAATTTACAACTTAAAGTGAAAGCTAAATAATCATAAAGTAGTGCTTTAGTGGTCTAATTATTTTCTGTAAAGCACCAATTTGTGTTTTCCAGTAAATAACTGCGAAATAATTTTAAAGTTTCAAGTGCTAAGGCTAAATAGTCATAAAGTAGTGCTTTAGTAGCAGAATTATTTTGCAATTATTTACTGTAAAGCACCAATTGGCGTTTTCCAGTACGAACGAAATGGTTTCACGCACTGAAGGCGCGTCGGGACGGTCTTGGGGAGCAAGCCCCTTTCGACCCTCAGTGACTGTATATGATTGGTTTTCACTTGTCTAGGCGTGTTGAAGGATGAAAAGGTTCCGGTACTCGGCAGGTGTGTCCGGTTGCGACGTGGTGGCTTCGTTGACTGATGTCGGTCGAACCCTCGGGTGAGGACCAGTGTGGGAGGTTGGGTCCTCTCACAGAGGTACTATCTCTCACCGAGGGTGCAGTCGATATGGGTTTTCAGGCAAGTATAGTCTGCCACTTCGGAGATGATATTGAGTGATGGCCATCACTGGCAAGAATAATCTGCCTCAGGCTGTCTCTGTTTGGTTGGACGTCTTTGAAAGACAACAACAACGACCCCTTTCGGGGACCACCAGAAAGAAGACCCGAACTTCCCTGGTTCGGGGGCAGGCCTGCATTATAGTCCTATTGGGTTGGGGCAGAAGATGCGCCATGCGCTTACAAAAAGGGGCAGAGGCGGGACGCAGGACCAACACTCGCCTCCCTTGAAGTGGTCGACCACTTTTAGGGATGGAGTGGAGGATCTTCTGGAATCATGGGTTTAGTAATTTCCATAACGGTTATAGTTTCCATAGCGGTTATTGGGGTGCTGATCTAAAAACATCTTCTGTGTACCTGCTTAAAAGAAGAAGGCAGAGTTAGTATTCATTAGAATCTATAGAATATAGAAGAGATGTATCGGTGTTTGTGTGCGTGTGTATAATGCTTGTTATGATGAGCGTGCCTATTGAGTTGGTGTTCCTAATCAGTGTTAGTGGATTGCCGAGTGGTTTGGTTCAGCTATTGTAGCATGCCTTAAAAAAGGACAAACTCCACTGTGGGGACGCAGTTGGGTTACTGACAATAGCTTAGCCTCTCCAGGCTTTCTCTGTGTGGGGTCAGAGTGGTTCGGTTCTGCGTATTGTAGCATGCCTTAAAAGGGACATATCGTACTGTAGGGTCGCAGTCGGTTTGCTGACAGTAGCTTGGCCTCCCTATCTTTCCCCATTGTCAGTGTTGGTGGGGGCAGAGTGGTTTGGTTCAGCTATTGTAGCATGCCTTAAAAAGGACAAACTTCACTGTGGGGACGCAGTTGTGTTACTGACAATAGCTTAGCCTTCCCAAGCTTTCTCCGTTTTGAGTGCGTGATTGCTGAGTTTTTGTTGTGTGTGGGGGAAGATTAGATCGGTTCGGCGTATTGTAGCATGCCTTATGAAGGACATATCGTGCTGTAGGGTCGCAGTCGTGCTGCTGACAATAGCTTGGCCTCCCTATCTTTCCCCATGTTGTTTTTGCGTGCTGGCTGATATAAATCCTGATTATTATTTCTTAATTTAGTTTTTCTTAGGGTTTGACGTTTTGGGTTTTTTTGTCTGCTATCGCAAATTGCTTCCAATTCGGATATTAGCTGGCTATCGGCTAGCCGATCGTGGTTCTTCGCGGCTAGAGAAGCAAGGCGGTCTTTTATGGTAGGGAAGTCGGCTCTGTCGTGGAGTGTTTTGATGGGTGTGCCCCATGGGGCACGGATGGCGACCCTAAGCGCGTGATTTTGGACCCCTTGGAGTTTTCACATATTAGTTTGATTGAGGTCAGTTAGGATGATTGCTCCGTATTCGAGTACTGGGTGCACAAAGGTTTTGTATAGTTTGAGTAGGGTGGATTGGTTGGCTCCCCAGGAAGTTCCCTTTAACATTTTCAATACGTTAATGCGTTTGGTTGCTTTACTCGCCATATCGTCAGTGTGTTTATTAAAGGACAGTGTTTGATCAATGGTGATGCCGAGGAATTTCGCCTCTTTGCATTCTGGGAGGTTTTTCTCTATGAGCTTCAGGTCAATGTCGCGTTTGCCTTTCTTGCGAGTAAAGGTGATTCGTTGGGTTTTATTGGCGTTTAGCTTAATTCTCCATTTGGCACACCATTGTTCTAGCTCGTCGAGAGTGCGTTGCAGGGGTTTTGGGAGCAGATTGGCCGTATTGTTAGAATCCCAGAGGCCCTTATCATCCGCGAATTGGGAGACTTGAACACGATCCTCAGAGAAATTAAGGTCATTTACATAGAAGATGTAAAGGAGGGGGCATAAAACGGATCCTTGGGGTGCCTGCTTCAAGGGGGGGGGGGGGGGCACTGTCAGACATTTCATTGTTCACTCTGACTTTAATTTCGCGACCATTTATGAAAGAGGATTTTCCAGAAAATAACTGCAAAATAATTTTATAGTTTCAAGTGATCCAGTCGGAGTGCTAATGTATATGTAGTAATTGCTTTCCAGTAAATAATCTGCAACTTAAAGTCACATGTAAGTAATCATAAAGTAGTGCTTTAGTAGTAGAATTATTTTTTCTGAAAAGTCTATTAGATATATTGTTTTCCAAACAATGTGTGTGTTCTTTGCAATTTCAGTCACCTGCTTGTTTGAAATTCGAAAACAATTCATGCTAAAGACTGCTCAAAAAACAATTTATTGCACCTTCGTCATCTAGACAGGGAAGTTAATCCATCAAATTATTATAAGCTCATAACAATGTTCACACCTCTCTGTAGTGAAACGTAATATCTGCGAAAATGTAGCTAAGTACAATGTTGTCGATTCCATATTAAAATATAATAAAAATGAAACTTGTAAAATGTTTTTATTTTGTTTTTGCCCATCAACATGGAAAAAACCTCATTGAAAGAACCTGAATAATCCCCGAGGCCAAAAAGCGTTGAGACGAAAAGCAATGATCCCAATTGTGGGGAGCCAAAGCCCCTTGTCGGGGAAATCCTAACTCTACTCCTTATTACAGGTGTTTACTCTATGACCTATACACAATTAACAGGTCAAATTTGTATTGAAGGTGTGGTAAATAGTTTTGAGTTTGGAATTTATATTCAATTGACAGGGTTAATAAATTAAGATATATCCAATTAAGTACTAGGCTCCATTGTACTATCGATGTCCCTAACACACCAGTCCATCAAAAATAGTGTCTCAGACGTCGATCCACATTAGTCCGTAAAAACGAATACCATATCCGGCCGAACAACTACATGAACCCATGAAAAAAGTTTCTTTTTTTAATTTTCAGTTGAACCTTTTAATGAGACAACTAACAGACAACCTTTATGATCTCATCCAAACTATTTTTGAACTACATATTTTCATTTTTAGCCTCCAAAAACACAGCTGCTGACCCTGAATTGAACGAGCTCTATAAACTCGTTCAAACGAGGTCTCATTAGCTATTTTTTGGAGGCAAACACTGAACAAAAATTGATATTTGAATAGCAAAATTCCTGAAACTGAAAACGATTTCCGGGCTTACATATTTAATAAATAAATCGAGAATATTATAGCCTCTTCCCTTGTCTCCAAGATCGTGATTACTTATATTAACAGAGTTTCATTTCTTTGAAATGCAAATCTGGATGTGTCGTGACCAAACACCACGCACCTGCTAGTTCCGTGTATCTCGATTCGACCGGCATACGTGTGAGAAGTCTATTACGTACAATCAACACTTCCGTTAATTTCGACCGTTTCCGTAAAACTAGCGAAAAATACCGAACCCTAATTGTAAACAATTTCAACAAGTGTCAAGCATGGCACAAACTGGAGAGATTCTTTATGAGGTTTGTATGTCAAATTAAACTTCAAATCGCGTGACTATCCACCAGGAATGGACATATGACAACAGCGAACATAGTCAGAGTTATAAAGACACTAATTATTTCCCAGAATTCTGTATTTTCAGAATTAATTTTCAGTCGACATTTCCTTGATTTTTTCCAGTTCCCATGTACTACTGTACTTCAAGTGACTCAACTGACTGCACTGCCACTGGCTCATAATTCAACGCGATACGGAAATAGATAAATCAATTTACAATTTAAAGCAAATAAACTATATATTTTCCTATTTGTGTTAATATTGTCGAAACGTTCTATATTTGATACTTATGTTGCAGAAGAATATTAAAGTGCTTATAGGCCCTACCTACATGTAACTACTAACTTGTAAGTAAGAGAATTTTGTTTATTTTGAAAATCCCACCTCTGATATTCCTTAAAATTAAATTCAAATTAAATATACACAAATTATACATCAAAATGAAGGTTGAGATGTATGGAAAACGAAACACATATGTAATCAACTCATACAGTTGACAGCAGGCACCCTAGTCCAATAATATTAACCTTTGCCTGTGTTCCGAATTTATTATTTTTTGATTTTTAATATGTCGCACCGTCGAAGTCTAATCTGATCTTTCGTTTTTCCAGCAGCAAAGTTCAGCGAGAGCCTCTCGCTGAACGGTTGGACCTCAATTAAAGATCAAATTTCCCCACCTGGTTCCTACTTCCGATTGACAGTTGTGTAAAACACATTTTTCTTCATTCTGGTGGTCATTTTCTTGCAAATAAATCAATATTTTGAATTATTTAGGCGTCATTTCCACTGCAATTTTTTCAACTCGAAACAAACTGTTGAACCGGAAGATGGGTTGATAGGAAAACGCGGAGTGAAAAACGGAATACCGATAATGTAGTGCACACCAAGTCAAACGACGCGGCAGTCATTGCAATACCGCTGAGGTCCATTCCCGGAAATGGGATACGATTTTTAACAATTTTCCAACCGCTGTAACATTACCGCTTGAAAAAAATGTTTTTATTTAATTATAAGCCAATTTCGAAACTGCCACCTTGGCTTTTAATCTATGCAAGGTCACAGGTCGCGAGGTATAAACATTCCAAGAAAACGTTTTGTTAGCAATGAAATCGCACTGTTTACACCTCGCGACCTGTGACCTTGCATAGATTAAAGTCCAAAGATGGCAGTTTCGAAATTGGCTTATTGGTATTTAATACGTAATTCGACAGAAGTATTTGAAATTTATACATCTAATATGAATGTGAAGGCATATTCTTGTCGAATGTGGGAACATGTATGGAGAATGAGTATTCATTATATTAGTGTTATGTCGCCTAATTTCATACTTTGCTGTTGGAAAAACGAAAGATCAGATTAGACTTCGACGGTGCAACATATTAAAAATCAAAAAATAATAAATTCGGAGCACAGGCGAAGGCTAATATTATTGGACTACAGGCACCCCTGGTTCCTGGAAGTCTGCTACCTTATTCGTACCAGAACTGATAGTAAAATAATATTTCACGAGAACAACTTGTGGCCAAATGTGCTTCACATACACAAGAACAAAGCTAGGTATTCAAAACACTTTTGAGTACAGAGATATGACTTCACTTGGGAAAAGGACAACACTGTCTGCATATTTTATTGAAGATGGATTCCATTTTCGACGGACAGGTGCAAACCACTCGAAACCACGAATGTCCATCGAAAAACAAAATCGTAATTCTAAGAAATTTCAACAGGTGTCATGATACCTTGCATAGAATATGGCAACTGTGCAGTCTCTATATAATAATAGTATGCTGTATTAAGGCGATATTTCTCATTATTTGATTTTAGACAGCGTTGTATATCGATGCTTTTTTTCGTCCGATGACGTTGACCGGAAATTGAAAGTAATTTACAATGTAAACAAAGTCAACAGTTTCGGAATTTATCCCCATGGAGCTCTGTCACTGTGTCTTGAAGAATTTTGAATACCTAGCTTGTTCTTGGATATAATAACACTTTGGCCGGCCGCTGATTTGGCGCGGTAAGTGAAGCATATTTGGCCACAAGTTGTTCTTGTGAAATATCATTTTATTATCAGTTCTTGTATGAATACTGTCACAGACTTCCAGGAACCAGTGGTGCCTGCTGTCAACTCTATGAGTTGATTACATATGCGTTTCATGTTCTATACATCTCAACCTTCATTTTGATATATAGTTTGTGTATATTTAATTTGAATTTAAGGAATATCTGAGGTGGGAATTTCAAAATAAATAAAATTCTCTTACTTATATAGCACCTTAATATTATGCAAGCCATTATTAAGCAGCTATAATAAGTAATAGAATTTTGTTTATTTTGAGCTAAAAAATGCGCTCACTGGAAAAATATGTAGCACTAATATACTGTGAGGGTATATAAATGTGTACTGTTTTGAGAAAGCTACACTCTGTGGCAAGTTACTGGCATAGTTCATCAGGTCCTTATACATTTAAAATTTCTGGTGTTTGGTGACAGTATTCCATGCTTGTCATATTGAGGCAGTCATCCGTCTGAGTTCAAAATTCTGCAGACGGTAAACGTCCGCCTAACCCCGATTTCTGCGGCCCATTACGGGACATATCATCCCTAAGCCAGTTCGACCCCTGACAAATCGCCTGGGGCGGTTCGTCCCAAAATCGAAGCTGGGATGATTTGCCCCCCAAATCTGATTGATTCACCCCAAGTTATCAACATCTGGCAGTGAGCACAGTGCACTGGATTGTACAGTCATCATGTAATGCATAGATACAGGCTTGGTTATTTGGATGCAAGAGTGTCAATAAATAATTTTAAAAAAAAACAACCCACAGAGTTCACCATCGAAAAACAATAGCTGATTGCTTTTCTTTGGTAAATTCTATATGATCATGCACTTAAAGCTGGAGATCTATTATATTCATGTTTGTGACATTTCCTATTAGACGTCATTCATACTTTACATTCAAACAGGACTTTGGCTCGACGCTGGGAAACCAAGAAGCCTTCTCTAGTAAACTTCCATCAACGGGTAGTGGGAACCAGTGATAATGGTGACGACCTACAACAAGGGGTTGTAAACTACCATTTTAAGAGGGGGACCTGAAACAGATGCCAAGAAGTAGGAAATACCGGCACCTTTTCTCCAACCATGCAGTCCATAATACGGCTGATCTGTATTTGCTGTTGTGCCCAAATTAGACTGATCTAAAAGTCTGGTCCAGCTGCTTAACAGTGACAGCTGCTTGACAGTGATATTTCTAGCAAAGTCTTGCTGCCTTAACAGACAGCCAAGACTTTACTGGAAATCACTGCTGCCCAGGTGATTTGTTTATTGTCAGCAGGATCTCCTGAAGATGGCATGGTCAGTGTACATGCTCTGAGATTGCAAATGCCTGAAATACATGTAGGCCTTTAATAATTAAGGTGTGTTTTATATATAATAGAAGAAGTCACAAAATTCCTGTAGATATGATTTGTGTTCATAAAAGAATGCCACTGCTGAGCTCATTGGCAGCGGCATTTTTAGAACTGTGGAAGAATGATACAAGAACAACTTCTTCTGTATTTTCCTGATGTGAATTCCCCTTTGGTACTATCAGCAAATCTCAGTCAAGTCAGATAGTACTACAGTGGAGCCCACTTAATTGGATATCTCTTAATTGTATATCCCTGTTAATTGAATATAATTTTCAAGCACAAAACCATTTACCATACCTTCAGTACAAATTTGATCTGTTAATTGCATATGGGTTGTAGAGTAAACTCCTGTTAATTGTATATAAATTTTTATAATATGTCCAAAAAATTCTGTGACATGCACCAAATTCCCCTTATTTATCGACCTTTTGGCCTTAATACATCCAATACAGGCATTTATTCTATTATATCTTGTTTGACAGAGCTCTATGAGCTCTGTCAAACAAGATATAATAGAGTAAATGCTCAGTTGACCTCCAAAACACAGAAAACTGACCAAATCCCTGTTAATTGTATACTCCTGTTAATTGAATAATTTTCACTGGCAAAATGGATATTCAATTAAGAGGATTCTACTGTATCAGGAAGTCTCAGTCAAGTCATATACCGAATACCAAAACGATACTGAGGTATAACCCCTTAAAAATACCTAAACCGAACTCAAATTCCAGTACTGCCCATCTCTAATTGGAACCAGCTCATCGGGGCTCTTTCAGTGAAGCATACATGATTTTGTTGAAATTTTAAGAACAATTTGGAATATAAAAATTAAAATAAATTTTATCGTGTGTTGTATAAAGGGTTAATAAATTAGAGGACAGGCCATTTTATTATGATTGACATCTGATTAATGAAGTGTGATTTTGTTATATAATAGATAAATATAATTCACATGCCTGCTCTCCCAGACATAATAAGAATTAAACCAAGCCTATTTCCTAATTCAAGTTGAGCAATGCGCTAAACCTTCTGTAAACAGCAGTTGATAAAGTGTAAACAAGAAACAATACTATAAAACTCTGTGTAAATATGGCTGACAGTCACTTTTATCATTGTGTTACAAAAAAGAACAGCTATTAAGATTGTTTAGTATCTTCCCTATAAGTTTAGGTATTCATAATAATGTTACATAAATGTCACAACAGTATATTTTTTCTGTCTGTCTTTGTATTTTTTGAGGGCACCCTACAGTATCAGCTAAAATATGTTGTACATGTAGGATAAACACATGAAAACCTTGATTCCATTTTTCACTCCATCAGCATCTGTCCATAACAGAATTTTTTCTGTGAGGCTTCTGCTTAAAAATTTCGGAAACCTCTCTGTGGAGTCCTCTATATGTGGCAGTGTCAGTCTGTCGGTCGGTTTGTCACCAACAAGTTTAAAAAACACCATAACTCCTAAAATACTTGATGGAATGACACCATACTTGGTATGCAAGTGTATCTTCATGATGTTTACACCCTCTCAATAGTGCATGTCATTCGGATAATTTCTGTCAAATTTACATGTATGGATTTGTCACCAAGTTTTTTTGTCACCAATGAGTTTTAAAACATCATTGGCATTGCACGAATCATCGCAGCTTCGGCACTGTGACAGTGTGTCGTGTTAAAATGAATAACCTTGTTAATTCCATATAATTTAACCCTTTGCACCCAAGCGACCACATTTCCGGCCAGGAACATGACACGTCATTAAATAGGATGGCTGTTCAGTAAATGTGTGTGGTAGACCAATCAATATTTTTAAAGTGCAACAGCGAGGCTGCACATTGAAAATACTGATCGGTCTACCCCAAATAATGAATACATGTATGGACTCTTCTAATTGCTGCCATTGAACTGACATGGAATATACCACCAGGGTTCAAAGGGTTAAAACACTAAATTATTTACATTTATCAATCCTTCAGTACAAATTTTACATGGTATTTTTAAGATATTTTTCATCAAATCTAGTCATGGCTTCTAGGACTAGATTTGATGAAAAATTCTTCTAAATTTAAATCAAAAAATCATTGGTGAAAAACTACATTCAATTTACAGGGTGGATATTGGATTAAATGTGCTAAAATTATGCATATTTTAATGTCAATAGAATTTTTTTTCCTGGGCAGGAATATCTGCCAACAGCATGTAAAGGAAGAGTTAATTGCTTATAGATTACAGAGTAAACTTCTGTTGACTGAATAAAAATCTTGTGATCTTTTGCAAAATTATTCTGACAACCTCTGAATTACCCATGATTAAAGGCAGTGGTACTTTCCTGGGTGACCACCATTTTGTCTGAGATGGGCCACTGTTCCTTATAATATCAAGTCCTGGGATGTCTTGATCTCCAAAAGTATATATCCAACACAGTGAACACTCATTTGTCTTGCTAGTTGCTGAAAACTTGCGCAGACAACAATTCCCACTTCTTTTGAAGAGTTTTGGGTACTAAGTTTCGAAACATTTTCCTGGAGATGTACCCCTCCAGACCCCCTTTTGCTGGATGGGCCCCCCCCCCCCCCCCTTGGGCTTTCACCTGGTGTCCGGGAGCGCAGTGTCTCAGTAGGTACAGATGGCTAGTCGAGCGGTCTGCGGTTGAAATCCCACCTGCGGCAACTGCATTGTGTCCTTGGACAAGACACTAAATACCAATTGCCCACATGGGGGCATGGTGGTGTTGTGTTCTAAGGCGTACTGCACATTGATGATGCACTTGTCTTCAACCAATGCTAACCCTGCTTGTGTGGAGTTAGTACGCAGTGGAGTCTGACAGTTGATTGTTGTTGCCTGGTGGTTCTCTACGGGTAGTCTGGCTTCCTCCACCCGTAAAACTGTCCGACACAGGGTGACCCTGGCTGTGAGAAGTGTCGTTGACCCCCCCCCCCCCCCCCCCCCACACACACACACACACACACACACACCCAAAAAAAAAAAAAATAAATAGATTCACCTGGTGACGTGACCCACGTAGACTTTTACTGCATGTTGAACACACGTTTGAACTGGGCACTCAATGCGCAGCTCCATGTACGGCCACCATGTGCCATTCCCTCACTCCTTAATTTCGGAAAGTATCACTGTTTATAGGTGAATTCATCCTCTGTGCATGCAGTATAAACATTTCATCTATCATATCGTGTTTGTCAGATCTCCATGAATAAATGATCAGTTATTCACTTGGGCTGCACAGACTTAGCAGAATGAATGATCAGCTATTCACTAGGGCTGAACGGTATATTGATAAACCGATACATACCGATATTCAAACCAATATCGATTCATTCGATTGAATACCGGTATAATGACAAAAATATCAGTTTAGCGTCATTATTTATTTACCCACAATTCAATTTTCAAGATGTCCTGAGTTTTTTAAATGTAGTCCCAAACAAATAATATTATCCCTGACATTCCCTGTACCTAATGAATTGGTCGCATCCTCTCAGGTAATACACAAATTGTGCAGTTGAGCAAATATTATTTTTCTAAAAATTTCAACAAAACCGTATCATGTGACCCCCACACTTCAAGGAGCTTGTTCCAATGGGGGAGGGGGGGGGGGGGGGGGCACTTTATGTGGTTTTGTTTAATTTTTTTGAAAAATTTGATAAACTAATATTAAAAAAAAATTAATTTTGATATTGTCTGCGTTGGGTAAAGGGTTGTTCAAACTGTATCATCAAGGCATGCTGATCTGTTCTGCCTGCAATGGCTCAAGTCCCGATTATGACACGTTCAGATATCTGAACAGTCTCTTTCTTTTCGATGGGGATGCCACACTCCTATTACATGCAATTGAATATTTTTCATAAAAATATTACATAAGGCCTAAAAAAGTTAAAAATCTGTTTCTCAGGCCCTCCCACATAGTCCTTTTGGGCTTCTGCATGCTCTCTTTTTTATAACGAATGCAAACCAGAAAACTAAAAATTAAATTGATTATGTCTGATTTTTTACCCAAGTTAATTAAATTGATAAATTGTCCCTTGAATGCAACAAGGCTTTGCAAGCCTTCTTGCACTTAAAGGATGAAATATACCACCACCCATGCTATTCTGTACATTATGGAGCCTAAAACATAAAACAAACCAAGAACATGAACTCTTGATGGCAAAGAAATAATTACAGAAATGAAAAATAAAATAAAAATCCACTCGCCCACATGCAATTTTACAAAAAGTGGCCTAAGAAACAGACGACCTACTTTGTGGGGACTAAATTATCACAACAGTATATTGTTATGACCCACTCTAAAATGGTGGGGGCATATTAAGTGTTACCCTTGTGTGTTCGTCATTCCATCATTTCGTCTTTCCAGTCTGCGTTGAACAATTGCAACAGTAAATGCAGAAAGAACAGTGTACCCCGTAGACACAAAAAATCTAAAAAATGGTTTGCTCAAAGCTGCGTTGAATTAGAGAGTTATGTTAAAAGCAGTGTGACAGTTAAGGGGAGTAAGGGTCGATAACTTTACTGAGGAGTCGTTTCGACTATGAAATAACATGTCTTCAAATGGATTATGCATATAAGGCTTCTGAAATTAGAAAGTCTCAAACTCAATAAGGAATGAACCATGTGACGTAATACGGTATAGCCACTGATTACGATCAGTGTCGTAAATCTCCCAAATGGGGCTATTACAGTCCGCAACTATCTCTTGTCTTCTCCTTGTGAAACCATGCAGGCTCGAGTGTAGTTGGTTCCCGATTCAATGCACTGGACTGATAACATCCGTATTGATATAATTCTATTGATTGGAAACTTCAGTCAGTTCGACAAGATTTACAATCCCCCTTTAAAGAACAAGTGTGATGTGAGTGTATCCGGATCCTATTTACAGTTAAAACTAGAAGTCCTGTCATGAAATGCGCACAAATAGCACATCAATCTGCACGTTAATCTATGCGTTATGACCATAGTAAGGCTATCAAATCTTGTACATATGACCTGTGCACAAGCAATGCTTCAGCCAATGGACCTACGGTTACCCGGAGGTCCATTGGCAGAAACATTACCTGTGTTTGCAATGAGTAACCAGGAGAACCTGCTTTGGACGCCATTCGATATGGCAATTGCACACAATTCCTACGTGCAATTAAGCCTAGATAAGCACTCAGTTCATGACAGGACTTCTAGTTTTAACTGTACTGTAGCAAAATTGTTCATATGTTGTTTGTATTCTTTGTCTTTTGTGTTTAAATGTTATGTACCCAGGTGTGGAACAAATAACAATAAAGTATTATTACTATTATTATTATTATTATCGTTTTGTTATTCTAAAATGATTTCCGGTATGTGGCTTTACTATGGGTGTATACATTTGTACAAATCGAGTTCAAGTTTGGTCCTAGGCAGATGATTTTTCATGGAGTTATTGACCTTGAACTTAGTTTATGATGTGAAAACTCAGAGAATCTGTTTTTGTTTTACTTTATTTGGTTGCGGGGACGTAAATGTCATAATGACACATCTAATTTCTTGTCAGTCCATGTAATGTTTAGTGGGTGCACTTCAGTACCAGCTACAATATGTTGTATGATACACAAAAGAGCCATGGCTGTAACTGATGTTAGGGAAGTTGGGGAGACAAATATTCGAATGTCAATTTAATATTAAAATATTTCCTTACATGTATATAAACAGATATTTGAATATTCAAATATTATCTTCAGCATTGGAGAAAAACAGTAAAAAATGAGAAAGTTTACCTGTATGAAAAGTTTTCAAAAGATGGATTTCAATCTAGTGGGTAGGAAGAAGGGAAGCAAACATCATTTTTATACCACCCACTTGAAAAGTGGGCGGTATATAGCATTCATGGTGTCCGTACTTCCATACTTATGTACTTCCGTACGTCCGTACGTCCGTGACGCTTTGGGGGTACACATCTGCTATCCGCTACTCCTCTTAAACCAGTGGGTGGATTTCATTGAAACTTACAGGCATTCTTTTCTATACATTATAGATGTGCACCTCCTATTTTGCTTTCAGGTATTTTTATTTTTTACTCTTTCCCAAAGGGCGAAATGAACTTAGCCAAATTGTTGTGATGCTTTAGGGGGGTACACTCCTGCTATTCGCTACTCCTCTTATACCAGTGGGCGAATTTCATTGAAACTCTCAGACATTCTTTTATATACATTATAGATGTGCACCTTCTATTCTGCTTTCAGGTATTTTTATTGAAAATTGCTCTCATGTTTTCGGAGAACATACAGATGTGATGTGTATATTAAATACTTTTTTACTGTTGTGAAATGTTTCTTGGTTGGAGTGGGTGGTATCTTTAGTGAGCAGTGCTCACAGTAATTCTAGTTATTGTGGCTCCTATACCTACACGTAATCCATAGAACTAAGCATCAGAATATTGCATGCCAATGTTGATAATAAACCCTCTGCACACTGATGTCACAATACCTAAGTTTTCAGCAGCAAATGTTTCCCACAATGCAACTGAGAATTTAAAAAATTATATCTTGTTTGACAGAGCTCATTGAGCTCTGTCAAACAATATATAATTTGTCGAATTTTTCATGCTGCTTGTGCAGTATGGAGTCTTTGACGAAAAATTTGAAATACTACCAGAGTGCAAGGAGTTAATTGATGGTGCACTTATCTTCAACCAATGCAAACCCTGTTTGTCTAGAGTTAGTACAGTGGAAGCCTGCTAATTGAATGGCCAATTTGCCAATGAAAATTATTCAGTTAACAGGAGTATTCAATTAACAGGGATTGTATCACTTTCCTGTATTCTAGAGATAAACTTAGCGTTTATTCTATTATGTCTTGTTTGACAGAGCTCGATGAGCTCTGTCAAACAAGATATAATAGATTAAATGTCTGTATTGGATGTACTGAGGCCAAATAGGTCTATAAACAAAGGAAAACTGGGGAGAGTCTGGGTAATTTCTCGATTGGTTATAAGATTTTTTATTCAATTAACAGGAGTTTACTCTATAACCTACAGTTAAAACTAGAAGTCCTGTCATGAAATGTGCACAAATAGCACATCGATTTGTGTGTTAATCTACGCGTTATGACCATATCAAATTCTGTCCATATGGCCTGTGCACAAGCAATGTTTCAGCTAATGGACCTCCGGGTAACCCGGAGGTCCATTGGCAGAAACATTGCATGTGTTTGCTATGAGTAACCAGGAGAACCAACCGTGCTCGGGATGCCATTCGATATGGCAATTGTGCGCAATTCCTATGCGCAATTATGCCTAGATAAGCGCGCAGTTCGTGACAGGACTTCTAGTTTTAACTGTATATTCAATTAACAGGTCAAATTTGTACTGGAGGTATGGTAAATAGTTTTGTGTTTGGAAATTATATTCAATTAACAGGGTTATTCAGTTAAGAAATATCCATTTAAGTGGGCTCCACTGTACTTTGGGGAGTCGGACAGTTGCTCGTCGTTTTTATTTTGGCTCCTGTACCTACATGTAAACCATAGCACTAAGAATAAGAATATTGCATGCCAATGTTTATATTAATTAATTTGTTATTGGGAATTTTCATTGAGTGTGAACTATATAACATTTATAATAATTTTTTTAGTGTTAGTGAGAAATCTTGTGTGTTGTTGTATTTACAAGTTGTTAGGGAATATTTGTTTATAATAATTGGCTCACCCACTCAATGAGAAGTACAAGTCCAACATTTCTCAAATACCTTATCATTCATATCATTCTATCAATGAAAATCAATTGTTTACATATATTTCTCATGAGATATATTCATCATATGAAGTTTGTGAATTGTTTGCATGTATCTCTCAAAGAGCTGAGAGGTTTTGAACAATCTTGTTCCAGTGAGGGTCACATGATATACTTTTGTTGAAGAAACAACTACAAAGTCATAGGATGTGGATTGTCAAAAGTAAAGCAAAAATGTATAAAAAATCTCCAGGCCCTTGAGGGTTAAAGTTGGCACTGAAGTTCATTCTACAAGACCTAAGTGTATTGGTCAGCCTTGATATAATATCAGTAATCTATTGATAAACTGAGCTTTTATTCTATTGTCTTCTTGCTTGCTGTTAGCAAGGGACGCGGTGGCACAGTTGGTAGAGGTGCAGGGTGCAAGCCGAGAGGTCTTCAGTTCGAATCCCTCTGCGACAACTATGTTGTGTCCTTGGACAAGACACTTCACCCCTATTGACCACGTGGGGGCACAGTGGCTTTGTCTACTAAGGCGTACTTCATGTTGATAGTGCACTTGTCTTCAACCAATACTAACCCTGCTTGGGTGGAGTTAGTATGTTGGGGAACCTGACAGTTGCTCGCCATTGCTTGGTGGCTCTCTCCAGGTACTCTGGCTTCCTCCACCCGTAAAACTGCCTGACACGAGGTGAGTCTGGCTGTCGAAAGTGTCCTTAAACCCCAATAAATAAAGAATGCTGCTAGCAGATGTTGGCATAATCCACGAGTGCGCAGTGATGTTCATGCATATGTTTACCAGATAATAAATACCATCAGCAAAATTTTAATTAATGAAGCACCGGGTTGTACCCGGTGCTTCATTAATTAAATTTTTGATGATTATTCCTATAATTAGTGTTTGGAATCTTATTTAATCTGTAGAAATATTGCCCACCCCTGAGAAATGACCAGAACACAGAGGCCATACTGTACTCATGTATTCCTGACCAAGAGAGGATTTTTTCATGCCATGCCACTGAAAAAAGTAAAATTTGCACATAATTAATCAAATTTCCCCCCTGTAAACTCAATGGAGTTTTTGACCAATGATTTCATGAGTTGAATTCAGATACATTTTTCATCAAATCTGGTCATGGCTGCTTCATAGCAGCCATGACTAGATTTGCTGATAAATACATGTATCTTGAAATTACTCAGTGTGTTAAGAGTTATAGCATGTTTGAATTAGTAGGAATTTGATCGCTTTGACATTTTCCAGTATTCTAGTGCTAAACTGAGTATTTATTCCATTATATTTCCCTGTGGGAACACCAGGAAGTGATGCAGTACCCGTTTATGTGTTTTTCTGGTAAAATAGGACCCAGTCACCAACCGAGGGTGATAGTACTCTAAAATTGGACAACATGCGTATAAATGAGTGACTAAACTTGACTTTATGTCCATGTTACGGTCACGATTAGCCATTGTGCAGAAATATGTGACCTTAAACACAAATAAATAAATAAATCCATTATATTGTATTTGGCAGGGCTCCTAGACAACACTTGTCAGTTTTGGAGAAAAAATCCCAGCAATCCCTATTATTTGGCAGAAAGAAATATAATCACTATTATTATTCCCAATCAAATATCCTGACCATCACTATTATTCATCTATCTCTATTATTAGGCACATAGGTGAAGGGTTAATAGTAGACATTTTTTCGTCGAGTAAGGCTTTTGAAAAAAACTGGTGCAACGAGGAAGTTTTTGTTGTTGGAGAAAAACATCCTGTTTACTTAGTGGCATTACAGTATTGTTCATATATTGGGCATTTGATTTTCTTAGTAAAAGGGATGGTATTACATGTAGAACATTTGAAGCATCCAATTTCAGGATAATCCAGTAGGAGAAATTCAAGCTTCAGACACTTCAGGCATTTGCTACTGTTTGATACATGCCCATCAGCCATCAGGTCTTAAAAAGATTTGATAAACAAGATTCTGACTTGCTCAGTGATTAAACAATCCCATATGTGAACATATAAGAAGTCAAGTATGTATGAATATTCCCTGGGGTGATGTCATGATGTGTGACAAATTTACAAATATGAAATTAGATGCTTGAAAACAGACAGTAACCTATGAATCTGTAAATAGTTGATGATAAAAAAATTGTAGAAATTTAAGTACATTGTAGATTTATATCTCAGACGACATCATATATTGTATTAACCCTTTACCCAACACAGATAGTATCAAAATTTATTGTTTTAATTACTATTTTTTTTAATTTTTCAAACAAATTCAACAAAAGCATATCATGTGACCCCTCATTGGAACGAGTTCGTTCCAATGAGGGTTCCATGATATGGTTTTGTTGAAATATCTTGAACAAATTATTTTTTTCAACTGCTTAGTTTGCAGATTACACGGGCAGATGCGGGCGATTCGTTTGGTAAAGGGTTAACCCATTTTAGTTGGAAGTTTATTGGGTTTTCTAGTTTGCTTCTGATTTTTGTTGGACATTGGTAAACTGAATCAAAAGACCTATGAAAAACCTACAGTTAAAACTAGAAGTCCTGTCATGAAATTCGCACAAATAGCACGTTGATCTGCGCGTTAATCTACGCGGTTATGACCATAGTAAGGCTACCAAATTCTGTATATATGGCCTGTGCACAAGCAATGTTTCAGCCAATGGACCTCCGGGTAACCCGGAGGTCCATTGGCAGAAACATTGCATGTGTTTGCTATGAGTAACCAAGAGAACCTGCCGTGCTTTGGATGCCATTCGATATGGCAATTGCGCGCAATTCCAACGTGCAATTAAGCCTAGATAAGCGCACTATTCGTGACAGGACTTCTAGTTTTAACTGTACTAAATGGTTTTACTGCATTTGTCCATAAACTGATCAAACTATCTTACTGGAAGTTAACTGAACAAGTGGCCCATATGGGCTCTTGTCACCTTAACTATCAGGCCAATGGGCAAGTACATCATGTTGACATTGTCACATTTTTTCCCTCAATAAGGGCAAACACTGAGAACACAACATAGAATACATGAACTGTATTAATACTGAAATGGTTAACCGGATAACTGGTTTGAAACTGGTTACCTACCTAACCGCTTAAAAAAACATCAACCGGTTATCCGACATATCGATAGTGATCATTATTCCACGGTTAAAACGTAGTAAATCTGCCGCTTCTTCTTTTGAGATAGATTGCACCTTGAAGCAGCGCTGTATATATTTAGAAATAATCTACTTTGGCGTTCAAGACTTCGTTAATGACCGGCAATTTCCGTCAGTACTGAGTAACCGCAGAAACTACTCCGTAGTATGTATACAAACGAACGTTGTCGAGTACTCGACAACGTTCATTTCTGTACACACTACGGAATAGTTTCTGAGAGTACTGCATTCCAATTCCTATAGTTTTGATCCAGATTCGGTGAAATAATGGCTATGGTTAACTGGATATCATCTGGTTATAGCTCTTGGTTAGTCGGTTGTGTAAATGAGCCAGTCGTTTCAGCCCTAAACTGTAATCATTTGTTACACTAATTTATGATTTTGTCTGACTCAATAGGCTTAGCAAATAATCCCCTAGAAACCCTAAGAATGATTAAAGGGAAGTTAGGCTGAACCAATGAAGATACTTATAGACTGGGACGTTGAGCCTGGTTAATCCTCGGATGGGTGACTGTCTGAGCGATCGATTCAGTCTCCCCACGTTGTGTCCTTGGGCAAGGCACTTAACCTCGATCGTCCACATGGGGGCACGATGACGCCGTGAACTAAGGCATACTGCATGTCGATGGTGCACATGTCTTCAACCAATCAAACCCTGCCTGTGCTGGAGTGCGGAGTTACGTTGTTGGGGAGCTGGCAGCTGCTCGTCATTGCTCGGTGCTTCTCTCCGGGTACTCCGGCTTCCTCCACCCGTAAAACTGTCATGGTCATGATTAGTCATTGTGCATAAGTATGTGACCTTAAACACCAATAAATAAATATAGACTGGGATTTTTTGTGAGTGGTGGCATATAAACTAGAGGTCGTCTCACTTACCCGGTTGCTATTGTTTAGGTAAAATGTGTGAAAATTAGGTAGATCAAAGGGAGGCAGATTATAGTCAGTATCTAGTAAGTGTGTTCACTTAACTCAATTCATGTTCATTACCAACAACCAACCGGATTGGTGGGATAGACCAGATTAACCCATAAGTGTTGTATATTAATTAAAAATTACTTTGTAAATACACTAAAATCCACTACTGTGAGACACAAAGTCCCAGTAGTTTGGTAGTCCAATTTCTCTAGCTAGAAATATTTCTTTGAAATGTTCAATTGAATTGTGTATTTTTCTGAATTTTTTTTTCTGGGATGTAAACTTTTCCCCAGCTCTCAACTGAAATATTGTGGATTCCTGGAATGATAAAGAGTCTTTCATCTTGAGTAAATTAGGGTGAGAGCCAGTTATAAACAAACTCAACCTTCTCTGCCACCCTTTGATGTGCTTTGTAGTACGTGGTCTGACCATATCAAAATGGTTCCACATGAACCGTCCTTGGTCACCTTCCACCCAATAGCTTGTAACATAGTCAGAAAACCGTACAACACTTGAACTGACTGGAGCCTCCTCAAGAGTTAAGAACCAAGCATCGCTCACTAGGTGAACAGGCATTAAAGGAAGAGTAATAGCCTCCGTATCACGCACTGAACTTCTGGATTATCCTCGTACAATGTTGGAAGGAAGATGACTAGGAATCGTGCATAACTACAAGAATTCTGCTCTGTGTTTACTTAGAGCCGTGGGCATATTTATGGTAATACTGAAACTGCAGTTGGTTGTTCAAGAAAAAAGAAAAAAAAGAAACCCAAACAGTCGCTGGTTTGGGAGCAGGCCCAGCATGTTATCCATAATGGTGACAAAAAGGGGAAAAAATCCACCAATATGTGTTTTTGAAAGCTGAGAGTCATCCATCAGCCTATAAGGGAAAGTGGATGCTGAACCTTGATCATCTGGTCTGCCTTCAGGGAAAACAGATGACGGAGTGGACCCCAAACCTCCTAAAAAAAACCAAACAAAATTAACACACACACACACACATCCACACATCCAAAAGCCTTAAAAGGGCATTTATATCTTTATTCAAATCTTTATTTATTTAAAATGTACACTCGTCCCAGCCAGGCAAGCTTGTTTGCATTTTGTATTTTTAGCCCGACTGTTTACAGTCAGGGGGTATAGTCAGGACTTTCGTCCATCTGTCCATCCATCCATCTGTCTGTCTATCTGTTAACATTTAGAGTTTTGATTAAAGTTTGTGGTTAATGTTTTTTAGTGAAGGTTAAAGTTTTTTTTCTTTTAAATTAATATTAATTACTATTGATTGTATCATTCTCATTATGTTTCATGTTATTTTGGGAAATATAATTTAACCCTTTTTTGTATGGCAATTTAACTTACAACTTCCAGGTTAAAGTTTTTGGTTAAAGTTTTTTTGTTTACAAAATTACACCTTTAATTCTTCAAACAGTTTAGTGCAATGTCACGGTTTCTCATTTGGGACAATGTCTACTGTCTACTGAATCTTTCTGCAGTGATTTGCATTAAATTGGCATGATTTTAACCCCTTTTAAACATGTTTGCAGACTGAGTTTCTTTGTATTGGAAATTAGGCTTTGCCATATACTTTCTTACTTTAATTCTTGCAGAGTCAATACAAATTAATGATTGCATTTACATCAATGATTTCTTTTATCAGTTTCAGGAAATATTTAACCATTTTTGGCAGTCAGTTTTACTTAGTATTCCCAGCTTAAACTTTTGGATTAAAGTTTTGCTTTTCAAGGTTGTACCTTTCATTCTTCAAACACTGTATTATTGTTTTTCATTTGGGGCAAGGTCTACCGAACCTATATAAAGTGGTTTCAAATAATATTGGCTTTAATTTAACCCTTTTCAAAACTGGTTTCGAACTTAGTTTCTCGAAATTTCAAATTAGGCTTCTGCCACATACTTTGTTACTTTTTATCCCCCCACAAGGGAGGGATATAACATAGAGTTCCATCCATTAGTCTGTCTGTCTGTCCGCCTGTCCATCTGTCCAAACTTTATGGCATAACTTGAACAATAGTTCACAGATTTCAATTCTTTTCAGTATATGTCTCTACAACAGCAATGTCTATGTCAAGTTCGATGACCTCCATTATCCAGTGTTGAAGTTATTGCCTTGTTCCTCCCGTCCCCACCCCTCACCAATTAGGCATTTTTTTTTCTTTGCTCCAAAATGCATTTTGAAGTACTTAGAGTGACTACATGCAGATATTTTTTTTAAACTCCATACCCCAACCCCTCTCCAACCCCCCAGTGCCAATTAGGCACTTTTTTTTCTTGGGTACAAAATGCATTTTGAAGGATTTAGAGTGACAACATGCAGAAAAAAATTTGACCCCCTTACAACCCCCCCCCCCCCCTCCAGCCCCCACCCACCCCCCTTTTGGGTGCCGATTAGGCAATTTTAGCCAGACTGAACGTTACAGTTTTTTTCTCTTTTTAATTAATATTAATTACTATTGATTTTTTCATTCTCATTATGTTTCATGTTATTTTGGGACATATTTAACCCTTTTTTACAGTCAATTTAACTTCCAGGTTAAAGTTTTTGGTTTGGAAGTGAAATTCTTAGGTTTGTTGTTTGACAGCAAACTGAATTTCACTTCCCACATAAAACAACTAAAAGTTAAATGTAAGAGAGCTCTGAACCTACTGAAGGTCGTTGGTAGCACTGATTGGGGTGCTGACCAAAAAACTTTGCTCCATCTGTATAGGTCACTTGTTCGATCAAAATTAGATTACGGTTCTATAGTTTACGGTTCTGCAAGGAAGTCATACCTAAAACCACTTGATGCTATTCACAATAGTGGTATTAGAATTAGTCTAGGGGCTTTTCGAACATCCCCAATAGACTCGATACTTGTTGAAGCAGAGGAGCCCTCTCTCGAGAAGCGCAGAATTAAATTGTCTCTCCAATATGTGTCTAAACTTTTGGCCAATCCTTCAAATCCTGCTTTTAATTGTATTTCAGAACCTCAAAATGTTGACTTTTTTAACCGACATCCGAAACATATTCCTCCATTGGGAATTAGAGTTAAACCCCACATGGAGTCTGCAAAAATTGATTCTGAATCTATAAAAGAAAACCGTAAATCACACATTCCTCCTTGGCATCTTAAAAAACCTACAGTTATTTTGGAACTTGCTTCTTCCAAAAAATCTGATACCAATTCCTTGCAGTTCAAACAAAAATATGCCGAAATAAAGTCCAAATATAGTACATATACAAGGATCTATACAGATGGATCTAAAGATGGTGACAAAGTATCATCAGCTGCTGTTACTGGTGATGGTATCACCTCAATCAGAATACCGAATCAGAGTTCTATTTTCACAGCTGAAGTTAAAGCTATACAACTTGCACTTGAACATATCGAAAATGTACAGGAAAAGAAGACGATTATTTTTTCTGACTCTCTTTCCTCTTTGCTTGCTTTGCTCAACCCCAGGTTGAAGAACCCTCTCATTTTGGAACTTCGTGAGAAGTTAACAACTCTCATGTCTGACCAATATGATATCGTGTTTTTCTGGTTACCCGGACATGTAGGTATCGCTGGTAACACCAGAGCAGACAGTGCAGCAAAACAGGCTTTAACCAAGCCTCTCACTGATTTTAAGATCCCTTTCAGTGATTTTAAGCCTCATATTAGTTGTCACATCAAATCTATGTGGCAGGCGGAATGGGATGGGGCGACAAATAACAAGCTCCATCGCTTCCGACCAAACATATTTGATCACTACCCATCCAGTAACCTCTGTAGAAAAGATCATGTTATTCTAACACGATGTCATATTGGTCACACACGACTTACACATTCCTTTCTGTTGGAGGGTAATATGCGACCAGAATGTGTTCCATGTCAGCAGGTGTTGTCAGTGGAGCACATTCTCTTAAATTGTACTGATTTTAATCTTGTTAGAGGGCAGTACTTCACAGTTGGATCCCTTAGAGATCTATTTTACAATACGAGCCCACACAAAATTGTATCATTTTTGAAAGTAATCAACCTTTTTAACAAATTTTAAAATTGTTTTTATTCTTTTAATCTAGACTCATCAAGCTCAGTTCATCAGGTTGATTTAAAAGTAGACATATTTCACTTATCTCATTGCTCATTGTTATTTAAATTATTCTTGTCTTTGACATGTCTATTGTGATTATCTTTTGTTTTTATTCAATCTTTTACTTCATAATATTGACTTTTTACTTTTCTCTGATTTCTCGCCACGATATAGCCTTAGCTGCTGATGTGGCGTTAAGCACCAATAAATAATAAATAAGTTTTTGGTTAAAATTTTTTATTTACAGAGTTACACCTTTAATTCTTCAAACAGTTTAGTAGAAAGGCACTGTTCTCATTTGTGACAATGTCTATACTGTCTACTGAAGCTTTCTACAGTGATTGTAATTAATATTGTGAGAGAGAAAGAATCTGCACTTGGGGATGCGACGTGCATCCCATAAGTGGATAGATGTCTGTGTTATATTGCTCGTACCCTACTGCTCGTGATGGACTGGTGGCTGCTCGGTAGGTTTTGCTACCTACATGTATTTCTTTTACTTCCTCTATTTCTTCTTAGGAGGTGGAGATGGCGGTATCTTGGCTAATGGTGATGGAGGCTGTGGTATCGTGGTATTTGTCCTGTTTTGTGCAAGTGCCATTGCTAAAGCGGCGTTTGAAAGTACTGTCGCCGTTGCCTCCGAAGTTCTGCCATCTCGTTTTCCGTGTCCTTTATGCGCTCGTTTCTAAGAATGGCTTCACGCTTGGCTAATTCCATGAGCTCTTTAGTTTTATTTGGCTCTTCCTCGGTGCCCACGATCTGTTTTTCCAGTTTGTGGGCAGCTTACTCATTTCTTCATCATCCTCCTGTTTAGCCTGGGGGTCCAGGCTGGAGATGGAACTGGAGAGAGAGATGTCTGATGTATCGGTGGTGTCTGCTGGTGGTTTTTCCAGTGGGCTAGAGGCGTGGATTTCCATCTTCTCTTCCTTCTCTTTGCGGGATTCTTCTGCTTTCTTTTTCCTGCAGTCTTCTGAGCGCTTGGCATCCCGGCGCATTGAGGATGGGCTTTTCTTCTTTTCTTCTTCTTGGTTTTCTCAGCTTTCTCTGGGTGTGGACCAGAGCCTGACTGGGCAAAGGTGCTACCACTCCCCAGAGAGGCCGGTGGTCTGGCTGCAGGCTTCTTTGGCTTCCTTGTTTGAGCCACTCCAGGTGGTATTGGAAAGTCCAATATCACCTGACAGGTTGCACCAGAAATGAATTGTTCAGTTTCTGGTGTCACCCACATTCAGACATGCTAACATGTCCAATAACTTATTAGTCCAGGCACATTAGACATAAAAATGAGAAAGTAAGGAAAAAAATCGGAGAAAGCTGATTTTTTTATATGTTTCCGGGACACACATTGCGGATAAAGTGTAAAATGTCCCCGTGAATCCGAGTTGAGCTTTTTTAGTTATAGCGTTTTTTTGATGAAAAAAAAAATTTAAAAAAAATTCGACCCAGCTCCATATTTCTCATTCTTATTCGTCTTAGTAGGGTGAGAAATTACTGAGAATCATAAATATCGTGCTGAATTATATTGAGAATACATATCCCCAACAGAAAATGCCAACTTTGTACCAATCCTCACACTCAGTGGTGAAATATTCACGAAAATGTACAAAATTACGAAATTTTTTTTATTGTTTTCATACACACAACGGTACACAACGTCCATTAAATCAAATCTACGACTACTTTGGGAGTTAAATTATATATCAAAAATTGAAGAAAAGCAGTGGCTTTATAATGATATATAACAATAGTCATTTATTCCATAACGAACTGGTGAAACGTGTGAAATATTAACCATACCCCCTAAACTCAAATTCAAACGGCATCGACTTTTCTCATTCGTATTATACGTTTGTCCAGTGACGTTTGACCAACCACTTTATATCAAAGCAGTGGAGATTGTGTCTTCGTCAGATAAGTTGACAAAAGTTTTCGTTAGACTCGGCGGCTTCCATACGATTATGTCATATTTAGGGGCAATTGGTTCGATCATGGCTGGTAGCGGCTTGGATGAACTTTGGGGGACTGTTTATGCTGGTGGGTCAATCCATCATTTGATCAGTGGTCATGCATATTCAAGAGCAGTTCGTGCCCATTTGCTAACACAAATTGCCATTACAAAACTTGTGTTTGAAGAAAGCCGAACACTAGATAACATAGACTGCACAGAAGTCAATGAAATATTCTGTGGACTTGCCAGAGGTGACTGTACAACAGCTGACGCTGTCAATCAAGAAAGTGTCAACCATCTACTGTCAAAATTACACGAACTGCTCCAGAATGCGTCCGTAGGACACACAGGAAAGCTTTGGGTACAATAGTACGAGCAAATAGGTCTTCTCCAGTTGTTCTTGAGAGCAGAGCGCACAGGCGAGTGGGAACTCCACACATAATTGTGTTCGCAATATGATTCCAGTATTTCACGCAGGTGGTCATTTTGCATACGCAAAAAGTTCTCATCTCTATTTGCAGCAGATGAATGAGCTAACAGAAATAATGCAACAGGATGATTTGAAGTTGTTCACTGAGAAAGGTTACTTTACCATAAGGCGCTCAGATAAATTCTGGGATGGGATATATTCTGATCAGACCATAGAGCAGTGTTTAATGAGAATGTTCAAGCTCCCTGGTGGTCTCACACATGGCAGGGGAATAACTGATAGCACTGTTGCGAAATGGGTACATGGACTACCTCTTTGCCTTCCGATATGTAATGCTCTCGAAAATTTTGTTCATGTTCACACTGGTCATGGCGAACAACATCGGGATCTCCGTCAAAGTTCACAATTGACTGATGCCAATGATATCACCAAATTATTGAACTGGCTCAGAGTGCATTCCCCCTTTCAGAATAGACATCCACTACAATTAGTCTCTATAGCGACCAGGCTTGTGGCTGACGAAACTGTGAACTGTGACCAAGTTCGCAAAATTGGTGAATGTTGCGTATCGAATGTTGTAAGCAAAACGTTCAACAGCATCAAACTACGATGTGTTGACACTGTGAAGTCTTTCGCATCGATGGCAAATAGCATCAAAGTCCGTGGAAGTAAGGTAGTGATTGACCCCACAATTCTGTTCAACCGCATCACATGTGTTATTCAGTCACAAGCAGAGATGGAAGAGTATCTCAAATATGAACTCGCCCCGAAACCACCAGCATTGTTTGATTCTGCTGGAATGAGGAAGACACAGAAAAGCACGCTCGGTAAGATCCTCAAAACATACGGTTCCGAGCAAACTAAAATCCCAGAACATTCTCTGTTTGTTGTAGATGGTGGAATTTTATTGAGGGCAGTTGTATGGCCTAAACAGTCGTCATATAAGGACATATGTACATCATATTCCAATTATCTAGTGAGACATTTTGGGGCGAACGTCGTGGTTGTTTTTGATGGTTATGCTTGTACAATGTCGACAAAGGGCATGGAACAAGCCCGTAGATCTAAAGACAGGTATTCCATTGATATCAATATCTCACCCGAGTTACCAGCCACCACACCCCAATCTGATTTCCTTGCAAATGCCAAGAACAAAACCCAACTGATCGATCTTCTAATGCAGGAGCTATCTGCTATTAATATTCAGTCCAAGCAGGCCGAGGCTGATGCTGATGTACTGATAGCCGAAACTGCACTTGACATCGCTCAAGATGACAACAATGTTGTCGTTGTGGGAACAGACACAGACTTGTTAGTCATTCTTACCTCTTGAGTTCAACCGGGATGTAATATTCACATGATGTATTCCATTACCCCAAACTTACTAGTTTCAGTCAGTGAAATAGCAACCAAAATGGGTGACCATAGAAGCAACCTCCTTGTAGCACATTCTATAAGTGGTTGTGACACTTTCGAGTTGGTAAGAAGAAAGTATTCAGTACAATTGTCTCCGATGTTACTAGCGACTCACAACAGTATGTCAACACAATTTTGGCGGATGACAGTACACCAAGTGCAGTAGCCGCTGGCGGGGAACAACTTCTCCTGATCTTATACGGGAGTAAAACTGTTTCCTCTCTTGACCAATATAGATATGTCACTTACAAGCGTTATGTAGCAAAATCTAAACTGAATAAACCCATCGACCTAGCCTCACTCCCACCAAGCAGCGATGCTGCACAACAACATGTCTACAGATGTTATCTCCAGGTCCAACAATGGCTGGGCACTTCGCTTCCTCCGACGGATTGGGGGTGGTCGCTAGACAATGGACTTCTTGTACCGACTGCAGCCACAAAGCCATGTGCCCCCGATAACCTACTGAATCTGATCAGTTGTGGTTGCAAGAGTGCTTGTACAAAAAGGTGTGGGTGTAAGAAGGCAGGACTCTCTTGCTCAGGTTTGTGTAATTGCAGTTCGGATTCTTGTAACAACCACAGAAACACTGTCCTGTCGGAAATTTCTGAGTTCGATGAATAATATGTATATAGGTCATGTCATTTCTGTATATAGCGTTGATAATAGTCAATGTAACTTAATCCATGTTGATTGATTTGTACATTCTGTAAATATTATTTATTGATTTTTGTACATTCTGTAAATATTATTTATTGATCTAATGCTGCCAGACACAGACGTGTCTGTTCGGTCCCAAGCCCGAAAATAGTTGAGTTCTCATGCTGACGAATTTTATGCCAAAAGGGGAACTCGGCCAGAAGCAGAGGGGGTCTTCCATAATGTCTATTTTGTAAGCAATGATAAAAGTCTTCAAATGTTGGTGGATTTTTTATCGTCTGTCCAACTAACATCCCGTTCTGTACTACGACCCTTTGGGCAAATCCGTTAGGAAAATCGTCATTTTTTGCGTAAATCCGATACTTTTTTGTGAATTTTCAATAATTTTTCACAGAAATTGTCACAGAATGCACATTTTCCTCTAGCTAAATGTATATTAGACATTCTGTACATGTAGCCCGAAATATGCGTAAACAAAAAATACAGTTGGATCAATTCGAGGTTACAAAGTTCGTGCGATTTTTTAAAATTTTTTTCAAACGCGTTTTCGAAAAAAGGCTGTAGTAAAAAAAGCTCAACTGGGATTTTAGGGGACTTTTGTCTAATCGTTCAGTGACATGTACTCGACATTCCCTGAAAAAATCAGCTTTCTCCAATTTTTTTCCCCAGTGAAACCTAATGTTCTTGGGCTAAAGTGGCAAAAATTAAAACAAATTTACATGTATTTATTGACAACACCCAAGCTTCATATTAATGAACATAATAACATCACATTTTCATATTAAACATCAGGCTTGATGCTATAACCCGCACCCTTTTGATTTGAAAGTCTTGAAGTGTTTTTTCTCCATTTTTATATGCAATACAGTTTTTAACCCTTTGAACTCGTAAGACCGATTTTTGGGCCAAGGCATAATTTCATCCCATTTTGTCTTATAAGAGATCTATACAAGGGGCATTGATGATAAAATAATAACTGCAGTCTGCAGCCAGATGGCAGCAGACTGCAGTTATTATTTTATCCTCCCTGTATATTGATATTGGACTGGCCTTTCTCACTGTAAGTGTACACAAAGACGATATCATTGCAGGAATTGAGGGTTCAAAGGGTTAAGTCTGTTTTGCAACTTCACGCTACCTTTATGGATTCGTTTTCACGGTGGTTCACCTATCAAAATACTGGTGTAGTGCATCCCTTGCATTGGTATTATCTTGCTGGAAAGAAAACAATACCTTCCATGGCTTCCAAATGGATCGATTTTTATGTCTGATTAGCTGTTGGAAATTATTGTTCCATCCCTCACAAATATTGTTCATTCTAGGCTGATCATGCAGTGTTGCCTCGTGTACATTCCAGATGGAAATGGGAAACAATGGTGGCAAACGAAGAAAATGAAGTTTGGGAGAAGTGCCAGTCACTGTTCTAAAACCACCCAGTACATACGTTGAGTCAAAATAGGCTACCAGGTCACCCAATGCATCAAAACGCGACAATCACGAATAGATCTAAACAAAACCCAAACTCCTCCATGATTATAAAGTGAAGTGAACATGCTCAAATGTTAAAATATATTTGAAATATATATATTAAATGTCAGTCAATAAATCAGGAAAATAAACAGGAAAACAGCCAATCTCATTATCAACTGCCGTACCAAGAATGTCAAACTATAATTTAAATAAATACCTTCAATGTTAGTGTCTATAAATCCGTAAAGTAAACAGGAAAACAGTCAAGCTCATTTCCTGCTAATACCAGATAAGTCATTAATTAACAAATGTCAATCAGCAATAAAACATATTTGTTAGGTTTTTTTTCCTACCACAGCATTTTTTGTCTTTTTTTGGATTTTTTTTTTTCGTAAAGGGTATTTTCCCAGTGTTTTTCTGTTTTCAACTGTAGACCTCTGTGTTCAACCAGAGGTTTGCTGGCTGAAACTTTCCCAATGCTCCATTTGCTAAAGCTTCATCGTCTTAATGTATTACTAGTAACTCACTGCCTTTCCCGTGGTAATCTCCTCTCTCCAAGTTTGTCCTGGTCAGCATTACGAAATACCTGCACTGTTTCACCGTGAAGGAGACTTATGGATTGCACTCCATCTGTCAGTCTGTCAGTCTGTCCCTCTTACCTGTTACCACCTGTATCTCCGAGATGGTTTCATGTTGGCATTTCAAATTTTCAACATTAATCAGACATTATGGAAATATGCTGCATGTCAATATTTTTCTAAAAAAAATTCAAGATGTCCGCCTGGTGGCCATTTTTGTTGGAAATTGTGTGTAATTAGTTTTCTACCAGGAACTTCTAAAGTATCTTTCCAATTTCAATAATGTTTGGTATGGAGGTGTAGCTGCACAATATAAATAACATATCATAAGGGTTTTTTTTCTCTTGCATCTCTTGTATACACTTGTAAATTATGCAAATTAGACAAACCTAAGCTTTTTAGCTCACCTGACTTTCAGTCAGGAGAGCTATAGTGATCACTCACCATCCGTCGTCCATGAACATGGTGTTTGCGTCTTCTCCTCCCAAACCGCTGAATCAATTTAATTGATATTTGAGATAATAGTTTATTATGACATCGCAATTTGATTTTGTTCAAATCAAGTTGCCTCGCCCCTCGGTAGGACCACGCCCAGAAAGTGTGCTTAAATCTTTAAAAATCTTCTTCTCATGAACCAGTAGTAGCAGAGACTTGATATTTGGTGTGCAGCTTCCTTTTGAGGTGTAGACTCAGATTTGTTCAAGAGAAGTTCGAGGAGCTGTATTTGCCTTAGTTATGGGAGGGGCAAGAATTTTTGCCCCGCCCAAAATTTCTGTTTTCCAAACCGAGAGGCAGATTTGAACCAAATTTGATATGAGGGCTTATTGGGTCATAGATTCTTAATTTATGCCCCAATTGTTTTTTTGTCACCCCATGGGAACCACAGGAGCTAAAAAATAGAAAAAAATTAAAATGCCCGTATCTCCAAAACTGCACGACACTGAGAATTCTTATTTGGTGTAAAGCTTCTTTAAGACCAACAGAATGGAATGGTTAAAAAAAAATTGCTATCACTTTTGTGAAGTGGGGGGAGGGCAGGCATCGAAGAGCTGCCGGAAGCAACCGTGGAGTCTTTGCATTACGTACGAGTTATTCTGTGACCGTTAAGTGTGTTTTTTGCAAAGGACCAGTTCTTGTACTCATTCCAGACAACGACACTTCACAATGTGAACTCCGCCCATATAATAATGGCGTGTAACATGTTTTGTTTGGGACATCGCATCATGTCAGGCATGCGTAATAATTTGTTGAATGCACGTACTTTGCGATGCAGGCCTCTTGTTGAATAATATTGATAGTGTTTTCCAAGAATAAAAGTAAAGGTAGGTTATTATCAGCCAAGACAGTAATTCAGGAGGCCAGTAAAAAATGGGGAAACACTCAAACTCACTGGTGAACCATGTCTCCAAATTACAGGAGTGTTCCATATAAGTGGCAGGCCTGAAAATAAGCAGTCTGACATTTGCAGAATGAGGTCCCCAGATGGTGTATTTGATGATGCTATCCCATACAGTGGGCTAATTTATCCTCTGGGTACCTCTTTCAGTTTAGTTTTGAGACCGTGATTCAGATTGAGGTTCACAGAGGGTAAATTTAGTGATGCTACCCTGCTGTGCAGGGTAGCATCACTAAATTCACCCTCTGGGGACCTCGATCTGCAGATAACTGTCTGCTTATTTTCTGGCTTGATTAGTGTGCATAACACATACAATATTGCAGCCGTAGTCTGGTCACTTTGCATGGGGTGGGTAATATTTCCACGGATACAATAATATTAGATTCCCTGCACTAATTGTAGGAATAATTTTCACAAATGTTTTACTGGTGAAATAGGACACAGTCAAACAATGCTTGAGGTGGAAGTGGGCAAACTAAAATGGGAAACATGAGTACAGCAGAACCTGTCTTTAGAGATCATCCTTTTTGCCTGGCAAAAGTGGTCTCACAAAAATTGTTTGTCTCTTATAAGAAGTCCATTACAGAGTAAAACAACCAAATTGTACAAGGTCACAATGGTCTCTCAAGACAGGTGGTCTCTCGCGACAGTGATCTCTCAAAACAGGTTTTACTGTATAAACAAGTAATAGAAATTGACTTTATCTCCATGTCGCAGTCAAATCAATAAATATATATTAACCCTTTACCCAAATGCATGGGACATAAAAATTTATTGTATTTATTTTTTTTTCAATCCACTGCATCAATTCCCGAACTCCAAGAAACAAATTGATAAATTGATTCTTGGAATGTAGTGGAATCTTTTCAATGTTGTTAGCTTTTGGCTACCTGTCAATGAAACAAGATTGTTGATACACGCATGGACATTTTTAAAAAAAAATTTAGAAATGAATTCATTTTTTTAAATTTCAGCCTACATAATGATACATGTACACCCTTTCAGGTCATGTACATGTGCATGGTTTTGGGGTGGGGGTGCTGAGGCTCCGTAGTTACGTGGTTATGACATTTGAATTCAAACCAAAAGGTCAGTCCTCACCAAGGGTACCCATGCTGTGTCATTGGCAAGACACTTAATCCCAATTGCCCACATGGGGGCATGGTGGTGCTGTTTACTAAGGTATATTGCATGTTGATGGTGCACTTGTCTTCAGTCAGTGCTAACCCTTCTTGTGCAGAGTCAGTAAGTTGGGGAGTCTGACAGTTACTCACCACTGTTCATTGGTTCTCTATGGGTACTCCATCTTCTCAACCCATAAAAATGTCTGACTTTAGGTGACCCTGGCTCTCAAAAGTGTCATTAAACCCCAATAAATAAATAAATGGTTTGGGGGTAATTAAAATAAACATGTCTAAATAGGAATAAAAACATGAGGATCTGTACTATATGACCAGTTCCTGGAAGAGAAAACAGTACCAGTACATGTTTTTAGAAATATCTCCAAGGCATAATATATGAACATATACAGAGGGCATGAGTTAATTAGCCAAAAGAGTTGGCTATACATTAGAAGTGTTGCACTGAATATTTATGTAAGTTATTAGTTACTTTATTTTTGCTCTGACATTTCTTTGGATCCCATCATAACAACAGTACTGTGATCTGAAAAGAGTGTTTTTCTGATCGGGTCACTACATGTACTGGTAAATGTTAGCAACACATTTACCCCCATGCATTGAAATTTCAAAAACAGAATATTAGAAAATCAAGGCTGATCAAGAAAAATGACCAAAAATAACATCTGATTTCATGTCTTTTTCTATTGGGTGGAATTCCACAATCAGGCATGAAATTTTTTTTTTATTATTTGAATTTAACAACACTTTTGACATTCGGACAGTTTTACATGTGGAGGAAGCTAGAGTACCTGGGGAGAACCACAGAGCATCAGTAAGCAACTGTCAGCTCTCCAGTGTACTAACTCCACAGAAGCAAGGTTAGCATTGGCTGAGGACAAGTGTGCCATCAACGTGCAGTACGCCTTAGTTCACAGTACCACTGTTCCTCCTCTTAGGCTTCAACCAATGCTAACTCTGCTTGTGTAGAGTTAGTATGTTAGGGAGTCTGTCAGTTGCTCGCTGTTGCACGGTGGTTTTCTCCTGGGTTTCAGCTTCGACCACCTGTAAAACTGTCCGATATGAGGCAACTACTCATACATTTTCAGAGTACTGATACTTGAGTAGTAGGTCCAGTACTTGCCCCAGCACCAATTGTGTAAAGTAAAGGATTGATGATTATCCTCTCTCCACCCACGGGCATACACTTCTTGTATTTATGACTTAACAGATGATTTTGTTCTAAATGTGTTATGAATGAGGAATGAAAGCAGGAAGGAATTCTTCAGAATTTATTGATTCTGTAAGTAACATTTTGTGAATAATTTCATTATTGAATATACTTTCCTTGTGCCTGCAAAATCTATTTCTGACAGTTTTTGCCTTCTGTGGTAACTGGTAATTTAAATCATTGGAGAACTGACAAACTTGACATATGAGCATTTTTGTATACTTGCCTTGTATATATACATGTATATACACTTTTTCCACATAATGAATTGGCAATTATTGACATTTAAAATTTTGGCTCTTTAATTGTAATGACATTTACTAATAAAAATACTTATATATTTATTGGATAGAAATTAATAACAATATGAGTTTCTGATTTGCCGCCTTACCTGGATAAAGTTAGTGTACCTGCATTCTGACTCATTTGGGTTGGGTGGATGGAGGGGTCTGTTGACAACCCTGCACACATTAGGTGAATAATCATTTTGTATTAACATCATTCACTTCAAAAGAAATGAGGAAGCCTATTTTTCATTCACTAAACCTCACATCAAGGCAGACCGTCATCTTCAAAATGAGGACCCCAGAGGGTGAATTTGGTGATGCTACCACAGCAGGGTAGCATCACAAAATTTACCCTCTGTGAAGCTCAATCTTAATCAAGGTCTCAAGCCAAAACAAAAAGATGTACCTAGAGGATAAATTGGCCCACTGTATTGGATAGCATCAGCAAATTCACCCTCTGTGGACCTCATTTTGCAAATGACAGGTTGCTTATATTCAGGCTTGCCTCACATAAATAGAGGATCTCCAATGAGTCGTAATTTCATATGACAATAAGGCTGCCGTGGACTAGTCACTTTCCACAGATGGGCAATATTTCCACAGATACAATAATATTAGATTCCAAACACTAGTTGTAGGAATAATCATCAAAATTTAATTAATTAAGCACCGGGTACAACCCAGTGCTTCATTAGTTAAAATTTTGCTGATGATGATTTTTATTACCCAGTAAACGCATGCATTGATATCACTGCCTATGCGTGTATTACGATCAGTCCACAGCGACTGTACTGTGAGGTGTATCATATGTGCGTAAGCATGATATCATGCCTCAGAATTCAAAGACAGATGTAGAAGATCTCTATTGAGTTAGGATTTCATATAAAATTTCTGTACCAGTTTCATTAAAATTGACCAGTGCTGATGTTTTACCGGGGATTTTGGTGAATGAGGTTCAGAAATTTCATGTCAGATCGTAATTGGATTTGAGATTCTTTTTATCAAGTAATATGTAATTTATTTGTTTAATTTTTTTTTTAATGTGTAATTTATACTTTTACCTAGAATAATAACTGAACTGGCCAGTGCTATTCGCAAATATTATTTCATTACTTTTTCATCTTTTGCCTTCCCCAAAAAACAAATTCATTCCAATGAAGGGTCATAAGCTATGTTTCCAAGGCAAACATTTTTAGTTATTCAGGAATGTTAGGGTTTTTTTGCAATCAACATCTGCTATTTGTCTTAGGTCATACATTTAATAAAAGAAAAGAGTAGATTAACCCTTTACCTAACAGAAAAGCAGACGACACTTGCAATAAACATTCTTGAATAACTCATTTTTTCCATTTTTTGTCTCACAAACATAGGTTATGACCCCTCATTGGAACGGGTTTGATGAGCTCATTCCAATGAGGGGTCATAACCTATGTTTTTGAGACAAAAAGTAATGAAAATTAATTGCCGATTTTTAAGAATTGCGCTGGCCGCTTTTGGCTATTGCATTGGGGAAAGGGTTAATTATTGGGTATACTGGATTTCATGCATCTATCCATGCATTTGTCCATCCAATGTCCATCCATCTGACATAAACTTCACATTATCAACTTCTCATAAACCAAGCCAAATTGAACCAAATTTGATATGCATGTTCTTTATCATATGTCAATTCAAGTATGTTCAAATAAAATTGCCACGCCCACAGGTGGCACCACAATGGGCATAATTCTGTTAGCACCCCACCAAATCTGTTTTAAAATTTAAAAGGCTTCTCCAGAACTACTTTTCAAAATTTTTTCATACTTGGTATACAACATCCTTAGAGTGGTCATATTCAGGTTAGTTCAAAACAAGTCCTTGGGTTCATATTTGGATTCCCTTTGGGAACCCAAATTTTAACTCAGTCCAGTATCACAAAATTGTTTAAAAACTCTTCTTCAGATGTACTAGTCAGAATCTTTTGATGCTTGGTATAGAGCATATTCAGAGGCGGTCAGATTCAAGTTTGTGCAAATCAGGTCCCTGGGGTCATATTTGTGCTTCCTGGGATTTGAAAATTTAAAATAGTGCAATATGAGGAATATTATGTAAAAATCCTCAGATCTACTAGCCAGAATCTCCCTAAAGCCTGAATTATAACTTGGTGCAATATGAGGAAATGTATTTAAAAATCATCTTCAGATCTACCAGTCGAATGGTGGTGGAGGGGGTGGGGGTGGAGGTGGGGGGGGGGGGGGGTGGGGGTATGGGGGCTTGAAGGTTTTCAAATCATTAGGTGACCCTGGCTACCCAAATTTTAAATTTGTGTAATATGAGGAATTTTCTTTAAAAATCTTCTTCAGATCCATCAGTCAGAATCTTTGGATATTTGGTATGTAACATTCTTAGTGCGGTAAAATTCAAGTTCGTTCAAATCAAGTTCCTGGGTGTATATTTGTGCTCCCTATGGAAACCTGAAATTTTTTGAAAAATCATCCTCATCAGATCTGCCAGTCAGAATCTTTTGATAATTGGTATAGAGCATCTTTAGAGGGGTCACATTCAAGTTTATTGAAATTAAGTCCCTGGGGCTATTGAGCTCCCTATGGGAACCCAAATTTTAACTAAGTGCAGCATGAGAAATATTCATGGAAGATCTTCAGATTCACCAGGCAGAATTTTTTGATATTTGGTATATATAGCTTTGCTATAACTCTTAAATTAATGTTTGTTCAAAGTGTTACTCTTGACTGATACTTGTGGGCACAACTTAGAAAACTTGTAGATATTGGTTTCCAGATAACTTTAGTTTGACTGAACTAAATGAAACAAAATTTTACACATATTCTGAAATTTTCTTGTGCTTTATATGCTTTCTTTGAGAATTTGAGTTATTACTTGGTTGAAATTCCATGCAATAAATCTTCTAGTGGTGACCCACAGTCACTTGCCAAATATAAATCGTTAAGACCTAAAAAAGATCTGTTTCTCAGGCCCTCATGCATGGTCCTTTTGGCCTCTGTGTGCTCTCTTTAAAATAACCAATGCAAACTTAAAAAAATAAATATTAAATGGTTTATGTCTGATATTTTACCCTAGTTAATAAAACTGATAAATTTGTCCCTTGTGTGCAACAGAACTTTGCATTGCTTTAACATTACAAAGCCTTCTTGCACCCAAGGGACAAAATACACTACCACTATGCTATGCTGTAGATTATGAGGCCTAAACATAAAACAAACCAGTAACATGAACTTTTGATGGCAAAGAAATGATTACAAAACTAAAAAATAAAAGAAAAAAACGCCCGCCCAAATGCAATTTTACAAAAAATGGTCTGAGAAACAGAAGATCTACTTTGTGGGGCCTAAATTCTTAATTCTACAATTGGCCAAAGTACAATTAGCACAGAAACGTCTTTTATATTATTGCCAGTGTGCTTTGTGTTAATGAGAATTACCTTGTTTACATAAACACAGAAGTTAAAAAAAAATCCAGTGCATGTCTGTATTGACAGTTTAAATGAGAGGAATGTGACATGATGCAAGTACCTAGGGCAAAATAAAAAGGTAAAAAGAAAGAAAAGATATAAAAAGTCACATAAATTTCCACTTTGTGGGAAATAAAAGCGAAATTACCTTCTGGTGTCTTTGTGAGACATTCACAAGATTTCTTTCTTATTTTTAGTGATGAAATTGTACATTCCACTTGAAATACAGTTGTGTGATCACAAAAGTGGTGTCTTTCTCGATCAAATCGCAATGGGGGTGTGGCACACTTATAGGGTTGAGATATTATGACAGGAAGGAAAACAAACAAAAATAGCCAGTCTTTCGATTTTGAAAATGGAAGGCACGCTATTTACTGCTCACTACCATTTGAAGTGAAGTGTCCTACAATTAAAACTAGAAGTCTTGTCATGAAATGTGCACAAATAGCACGTCGATTTGCACCTTAATCTGCACGTTATGACCACAGTAATGCTATCAAATTCTATATATGTGGCCTGTCACAAGCAATGTTTCAGCCAATGGACCTCCGGGTAACCCGGAGGTCCATTGGCAGAAACATTGTCTGCATTTGCTATGAGTAACCAAGAGAAACTGTCGTGCTTTGGATGCCATTCGATCTGGCAATTGCACGCAATTCCTACGCACAATTAAGCCTAGATACGCGCACTTTTATGACAAGACTTCTAGTTTTAACTGTATTGTTGAGTCCCAGCTTCGGAAAAATGTTTTCATGAAAAACATCTACGAACATATGCACACCATTCACTCCATTGATGCAAGGAAAATAGAGATTCCAAAAATATTACGTGATTTTTCTTCTACACAATTTGTATATTATGTGGTGTATGCAGCCGATTTGTTAGGTAAAAGTTAATCGCTTGCTATGTGGAACCGAGGTGTGGTGTTATCTACTTACAAAAAGTAACAAGACCACCACAAGGTGTGGGCTATGTCTCCTGACAGCAAGCTCTCACGTTGCACATTTTGAAGACTACAAAATTTCAAGGTGATAATATATACCAGATTTGGTCTTGATTCAATAACCCAGACTGAAGTTATCATCTGGACAACAAATTTTCGAAGTTGAAAAATCAAAAAAAGGGCCACAACTCCACCAAAATTGGTTGGACTGAACCAAATTCAAACTTGACCATTCTTGAGACAAACTCATGTACCAAAATGGTTTTGATTCGATCAACCAAACTAAAGTTATCGTCCGGACAACTAATTTTCGAAGTCGAAAAAATGGGAAAAAGGGGCCATAACTCTGCTACAATTGTCAGACCGAACCCAAATTCGAACTTGACCAGCGTATTCTTGAGACAAACCTATATACAAAATTTGGTGTTGATTTGGTAACTCAAATTAACCCTTTGAGACTTTAATTATCCTGATGTTTAAACATCACTGGGAATTCAGTTTCTTCAACGTTTTTCGAAATGCAACGTCAAACGTCGGAAAGTACAGATAACAAGATATTTTTCACTTTAGTGATTATCTGGTTGAGGGCTACATTATTTTTGGTGGTCTGAATTTGTTATTCAAAACTTGTTTTATCACATATTATTGGAGAATGCCCACAGATACTCTCCAATAATTTGTAATAAAACAAATTTATATCAATAAAATATTATTTGTGTTTGACTGAATATGAAATATAAGCAAGAAAAGTGTTGGCTTTTGCTCTGGTATCCTCATTGTTTGAAAGCCCTGATAGTGGCTTCTAGCACTTAACAACTTAGGAAGTTTTGACAGCAGGATTATATATGTATTTTAAGCTGCAATAACATTTGTCTCAATGGTTGTCACTGAGCACTATTCGGGAGAAAATACGAATTGAGGTTAAAGCTTTAAAAAATCAAAAAATAATAACAAAACAGATGACCACAAAGTATCAACGCGCTGTCGGATTTCGTATGTGAAAAGTATCAAAGGGTTAAAGTTATCCAAACAACAAAAAGGGGGCATAACTCCAAAAATAATTGTCAGATTCAATATTCACCATTTCATCATTGGGGTAGGGGGGTGTATATATACCATATTTGGTTTTGATTTGGTGACGCAAACTGTAGTTATCACTCCAGATGGATGGACGGGTGCATGGATGCAGCTGATTACAATAGTCCTGTGACAAAATGTCAGGGGACAAAAATTATCGATGTGATGGTTTTCAAGAGTGACAGACAGCTCACCTCAGAGTCAAAAGACTGAAAAAAGCATCTGATAATTTGATATTCATTGTTTGCACATTTCTTTTTGGATGGGTAAGATTCTACAGTAGAGATGCAACTCCCCTGTGGGAATTCCTGAGCAGTGGTGCAATGCTTGTTCACTGTGATAGACAAGTTCTGTTTAACTGGTAAATTAATGTCTGGGGTGGAAGTCCTCTAAAGTAGGCAGCATAAGTATGAATCATACCTATGTTGCAGCCATGATATAGCCATTGATACTGAACGTGACCTTAAACACCAATAAATAAATAAAGAGAAAGGCAAGCAGAGAAATTCAACTGGATTGCAACCCAGTTGTGATCCAGTAAAAATTCTCTGTTCACTTTTGTAGATAGTGTGGTGATACGGTGGTTAATCCCTAGCACTCTGCAGTCACTCTATTTTTCTTCTGTTTAACTATGAATTTAGCCAATTACACCTTGTTTGACAGTGCACAGTGAGCTCTGTCAAACAAGGTATATTTGGTTAAATATCAAACTGCATTATGAGAACTGTTAGCTGCTGAAACCTTTCACATTTTGACATCAGAGTTTTGAGGGTTAAAGCCAGGCCTGCCATTCTTAAAAATGCAGGAGGGCTAAAAATCGCTCTCGTCGTATTGCCAAGGGGAGCAATAAGCGCTCCTCACACTAACAAAAGGTAAAGGTGGCAAAATGAAGATTTACTATTAATGAATTCTGGTTAGTGGACTTTGTACATTTTATTTGGCGCAGCTAACAAGGTAGTCTCTGTGAGATGGCTACACTGTCCCTCCCACACCTCCGGGCCTCGGCAAGGCCCGGAGGTGTGGGAGGGACAGTGTGGCCGTCTTACAGAGACCAGTAACATAGCACAGAGATCTGAAAAGATGTGGGTTTTAGGAATAGGCTATTATGGTAGTCATCATTTTCTAAGGCCAGGAGGGCTAGTTTTTGCCCTCCTTAATTTTTTTAAGGCGAACAGTAGGCAAGCAAATAAATCGCTCTCCTGAAAATGTCAGGCCTAGTTAAAGCATTGGACTTAAATGAAAGGTCAACTGCATAATCCTGACCAGTGATATCTGCATAGTGTCCTTGTGGAAGACACATAATCCTAATTACCCATGTGTGAGCACGGTGGCACTTTTTACTAAGACACACTACATAACGATGATTCGGTGGTTCTCCAGATACTCTGGCTTTCTCCACCCGTAAAACTCTGCTATGGTGTGACCTGGGCTATTAATACTGTCATTAAATTCCAATAAGCAAACAAACAGTCCACTTTTTAGCTCACCTGACTGAAGCAAATTTGGCATGTGGTATAAGGGGGTCCTAAGTAATTGATTGAGCCCCCCCCCCCCCCTAAAAAGAAGATTTTCACAACCCAGTGGCAACCCCAGGGTCTAAAAATAAAAAAAATCCCATATTTCCCAAACCACACAGAACATAGAGATGTAATTTGGTATGAAGCATCCTTAGGACCAGTAGAATGGAATGGTAAAAAAAAATGGCCATCAGTTATGTCAGGGTATTCTGTTGGGGGGGGGGGGAGGTGGGGGAGGGGCCTTTGAAAACAAATTCTGAGTCAGCATATTTACAATAAATTATCCTGAAGCAACAGCTGTTATATTTATTCACACTGGAGAACAATTTAGGACAATGTAAACAATCATATTATAGAGGAGTCTAGTTAGCTGTCTGACATGTAATCTATTGTTTTAATCAAAAATGTCCACTACTGATTCCTTGATCGAACCCTTTCAATTCTTTGCTTTGCACACATATGTTTTTTTTTCTAGTTTCCTGGAAATATTTATATGATTCCTGTGTGAATATCTTTAATTTAACCCTCTCAAGACTTCAGTGTGGGTTCCAAAGATTTTATTTCATGTAATATGACCCTTTCCATACTCAAATTACTGCTCTAAACATCATTCAGATAAGTGGCAGATCCAAGAATGTCCAATTCTGATTCCTCGATTGGACCCTTTCAGTGCTGTCACCTGTTTTTAGCTCAACTTTGGCAAAGCCAAATTTGAGCTTTTGTCATGGCCCGTCGTCCGTCTGTCCGTCTGTCCGTACGTCAACAATTGGATACGGCTCGGGCTAGAGGCCGTATTTATGAACCGATCTTTACGAAACTTCTTGGGTACCTTTGTTATGACCGTGGGACGAGAACGGGTGTTTTTGGGTGCGGTCCGAAATTCAAGATGGCTGCCAGCTGCCATTTTGTACCGACGATGCAGAAATCTGTTTTTTGTACAGAACTTCCATATGAAAGCTCTGATTTGAATAATTTTATGTATGAATGTTTAGTACCATGGGATACATCACATATAATACGGGTTTTTTTCTCGTGCGTAAATTGTGCAAATTAGACTAATTTTGATATTTTTTGGGGTTACTTTCAGCACTGTAAGTGCAAATGCCAATACGGCTCGGGCTAGAGGCCGTATTTATGAACTGATCTTTACGAAACTTCTTGGGTACCTTTGGTATCACCGTGGGACGTGAACGAGTGTTTTGGGGTCCGGTCCGAAATTCAAGATGGCCGATGGCAGCCATTTTGTACAAAATTAGGTGCAATCAGATTTTTGCACAGAACTTGCATATGAAAGCGCTGATTTGAATAATTTTTTGTGTGAATGTTTAGTACCATGGGATACATCACATATAATACAGGTTTTTTTCTCGTGCAGAAATTATGCAAATTAGATGAACTTTGATTTTTTCAGTGCGACTTACACACAGTAAGTACACATGTCAATACGGCTCAGACTAGAGTCTGTATTTATGAACTGATCTTCACGAAATGTCTTAGGTACCTTTGTTATCACCTTGGGACGAGAACAAGTGTTTCTGGGTGCGGTCTAAAATTCAAGATGGCTGCCAGTGGCCATTTTGTACCGAAATTAGGTCTAATCAGTTTTTTGTACACAACTTCTATACAGCTCAGACTAGAGGCCATATTTATGAACCAATCTTTACGAAATTTCTTGGGTACCTTTGTTATCACCGTGGGATGAGAGTGAGTGTTTTTGGGTGTGGTCCGAAATTCAAGATGGCCAAAAGCAGCCATTTTGTACCAAAATTAGTGCAATCAGTCTTTTGTACAGAACTTCTTTATGAAAGTTCTGATTTGAATAAATTTTTGTATGAATGTTTAGTAACATGGAATACATCACATATCGTAAGGGTTTTTTTTCGTGCAGAAATTATGCCAATTAGATGAATTTGATTTATTCAGTGCTACTTACACAATGTAAGCACACATGTCAATACGGCTCAGGGTAGAGGCTGTATTTATGAACCGATCTTCACAAAACTTCTTGGGTACCTTTGTTATCACCTTGGGATGAGAATGAGTGTTTCTGGGTACGGTCCAAAATTCAAGATGGCTGCCAGTGGCCATTTTGTACCGAAATTAGGTCCAATCAGTTTTTTGTCACAAGTTCTATACAGCTCGTATTTATGAACTGATCTTCACAAAACTTCTTGGGTACTTTTGTTTTCACCTTGGGACAGGAACGAGTGTGTTTTGGGGTGCCTTTGTTATCACTGTGCTATGAGAACAAATATTTTGGGGTTCAGTCAGACCCACTCTGGGACTCAAAGATTTTTTTCTAGTTCAGCATCTGACTGTCACCCACCTTTACAATACTTTACCTATACATTTGTTACAGGCAACGGTCAGTATTTATGTACAGACCGTTACAATACTTTATATGTACCTTTGTTATCAGGTCATTACCTAGATGTTTGTCATTGCTGTGTCACATACTATACATGTACATGTCTTTGTCTTGACAAGTTGAGCTACAGAGTCATTGACACTTTCATTTCTGGTTTCCTTGAAAAATTTATCTGATTCCTGTATGAGTATCTTTAATTTTAGCCTCTCAAGACTTCAATGTGGGTTCCAAAGATTTTTTTTCACGTAATGTGAGAATAATGATAATCCTTTCCATAATCACATTACTGCTCTAAACATCATTCAGATAGTGGCAGAGCCAAAAATGTCCATTTCTGATTCCTTGATCGAACCCCTTTAATGCTGTGCACATGTAGGTTTTTTTGGTTTCTTGGAAAAATTTATCTCATTCTTGTATGAATATCTTTAAATTTTGTTGACGAAAACCTATTTCTGATTTCTTTAAAAATATTTTACCCCCCAAAATAAGCCTCCATAAATTCTCTTTCTATTTTGCTAATTTCTGATGCTTTGACCGTTTTCACACAGACTTCAGTTTACTGGTGGCAGTAAATTCTGTTTCTTTAGTTTGAAATTTTTCTTATTCTTTAAAACCACTGGGCCAAATTCATTCATTTATGACACAGACCATCTGTGGAGTATACCTTTTCTACTTTGTTCAAATGAAGCTGCTGCCATCTTCAGGCTGTTGGAGTTTACTCTTCATATTTTTCCTCCCAAAATTACTATATCCCTATGAGTGGGGTTAATGCTACAAAAGCCTAAAATGCCTTAAAAATCCTCTTCTCATAAGCCACTTGCAATAATGCTTAGATTTCTGGTCAAAATTTACTTTAGTGATGCAGATTCACTTTATGTCAAAGAAACTGAGTAGGTCAAAATTTGGACAACAAAGTTTGGGCCACACTCAAAATTTCTATTTTTAGCACCAATAGGCAGATGTGAACCAAATTTGTCATGTAGTATATTACTGGGTCATAAGTACTTCATTTATACCAGAATTTATTTTTTTTTTGGAGGGTGGGGGCAGGGGGGATAGAGTGAACCACAGGAGTTGAAAACAAAACAAAAATTTTGATCGGTTGTTGTTTTTTAATACTTCACAGAACAGAGCTTGCTAGGAAGCTTTCCTAGGACCAGCAGAAATGAATGCCCAAAAAAGTTGCATTTGGTTGTGTCATAGCAAATCAAAAAATTGCTCTTGCTGTTGATCACTTATTGATACACTCACCTCTTTTGGCAACTTGAGCCAAGTGAGCGTTTTAGGTTCACTTGAGCCTCTGGTTTAATCACAATACTATACCTTGTCCACAGTATGGAGAATGAGTTCTTTCACCTGTGGAGTGGTGTGGAGTTTATATAAACAAAGATAACAACTCCTATTACAAAGCATGAGAAACATGAGAAAAGTGTCAGCTAATGGACCTCTTGGAGGTCCATTAACTGAAACATTGTGTATGCTCCTCGTTCTTTTTCATGGGGGTAGACAGTGTTTTTACTGAATGATTAAGGTGGGGGGAATCTGCTTTACAAATGGTTTGGGAGTAATCCAGTCTGTATACATATTCCCAGTGGGAACCCCAGGAAGTGAAACACTGCTTGTTTTCTGTCGTAAACAAGCTCTGTTTTACTTTTAAAATAGGACCTACATGTCGTCACCAATGCCTGTTGTGGAAGTGGGCAATGTGGGCATAAATGATTGGCTGGACTTGACTTTGTATCCATGTTGTGATCATGATTTGTCATTGTGCAGAAATATGTGACCTTAAACACCAGTAAATAAATACATATATACTGTGTACATGTACTGTTGGATACCCACAAAGGACAAAGTTCTTTAATTTTTTTTGATTAAATAATAATGCCATGACTCAATACTTATCCGAAAGATAAAAGCATGAGTCAGGTGATATGTATTCATGAAGAGGCAGCAGCAATTTTGTTGCAGTTCTCCTAAAACAGTTTGCACCTGACATTGTTTCTGAATAATAATTGTGACATGCAACCTGCAATTGCTTCATCATACACCTGTACAGCATGTGCAATCTAACAGTCATGTGTAAAACATCAGCTGTTAGAAACAGGTGAATTGCACTGAATCAGTTTATAATCATCATGTGCATGGAAAAAGTGCAGAGAGTGTTTGAAGATTCAACGAAATAATCACCCTTTTGACGCATGGTAGAAAATGCAGGCCCCTATGACTTTTCCAGAGAATAAAATCTTGCATTTTGAGATAACCTACATGTATTTACCATTCATCTGGATAAAATAAACATGACCGATTACAGTCCAGACATCGTGGATAGGTCAAAATCTATGGGTGAGCATTTTTCCACGCATATAATTCAGAGATGATCTGCTATGACACCTAGTAAAATTTCCACCAATGAAGCATCGGGTAATCCTGGTGCTTCATTCGTTGAAAATTTGCTAGGTGTCATAGCAGATCAACTCTGAATTATATGCGAGGAAAAAATGGCAACCTGTGGACTTTGACCCATCCATGATGGCCCTGCTGTACAGTTAAAACTAGAAGTCCTGTCACGAATAGTGCGCTTTTCTAGGCTTAATTGCGCGTTAGAATTGCGCGCAATTGCCATATCGAATGGCATCCACAGCACGGTAGGTTCTCCTGGTTTCTCATAGCAAACACAAGCAATGTTTCTGCCAATGGACCTCCGGGTTACCCGGAGGTCCATTGGCTGAAACATTGCTTGTACACAGGCCATATGTACAGAATTTGATAGCTTTACTTGGGTCATAACGCGTACATTAACACGCATATCAACGTGCTATTTGTGCGCATTTCATGACAGGACTTCTACTTTTAACTGTATGACAGTTCACAGATTTCAAAAGCATCTGAGGCAAGCACAGGGAGTGTCAGCTGTCTTAGGGAGTTACAGCATTGAAGAGAGGGGTCTTCTCATAGGAACATTTTAAAACAGTGCTATCAAATAAGGTGATAAGACACAACTTTTTGATGAACTGTTTGTAGCTCCTGACGAACAACTTTTCAGTTATCTGTTTTTTCATTTGGATAACCACCAAATTTTATGGCATACTTTTCAGTCGACTGTTCATTTTCATGTGGATTGATTGCTTTTGAAAAGATCAAATCAGGCCATTGTTCATAATTTTTAAAATTTTTTGCTTAACTTGACAAAGTCAAGATAAGCTATTGCCTTCACGCGTGTGGAAGTCTGTGAGTCTGTTCACATGTTCCTTTAGCACAGGCTACACCCCGTAGTTCTTATCCGATCATCACAAAATTTCATACCCAGGTTTGAGGTCATGTCTAGATGAGAACGTCCCCTTTTGGTTGCGATCGGTCAACCATGGTGGCTGCCCGAGCCCAAAACCATTAGCACAATCTACAGGTCGTATTTATGAAGGAATTTCATTGTAACTTGATAGGATGACTCTCTTTGGAATAGTTTCACTGTAAATTGGTAACTTTCGTTGATATACATTAACTGTGAGGGCCACATACATTATCTGTGAGGGCCACATTAACCCACCCCTTTAGTATAGTCTACACCTCACATTATTTTTATTGAAAACACAGCATACAGGGAACAGAAATTAACATATTCCCAATTATCACAGTTCTTGTCTTATTTCATAATCCTTTCATAAACATTGAATATTATCCTTTTCATCAAACATAACACACAGACAAGTTAAGCTACAGCGTCATTGACACTTTCATTAGACATTTAAATTAATTCTTGATTCTGATATTATTAACTGGTAGAGTGCTGGAAGCCCATATTTGGGCTTTACTCCAAAGCGCAGGTACCGTAACATAAAGGCTTCATATTCAGTGGCTATGCTTCATATTATCTTTGAAGTGATATTATTTAGTCTGTTAGAATTTGCCTTCTTACAATTAATGGGAGAGTGCCCACAGGCACTCTCCCATTAATTGTAACAAGGCAAAGACAATTGAATGAATTTTGATGGCAAAAATAATTTAGCACTCTACCTGTTAACTGTTACCCAGTAATTATCTGCAGCCAAGTATCAATTCTCATTGTTCAAGGTCTAAAATAATCTGAGTTGCAAATGCACCAATACTATCAGTTTAGGTACATGCTGGCATGTCAACCAGGACCTGTACTGGTACCACTGCTTCCCTCATGCTTCAACTGGACAGGTACCAAAGCTTTTGTCCTGCTGGTACTGGGACAAAACTATTTTATCATGAAATTCCTAATTGAACGAGGGTAAACAGGCTAATAATCGTGTATGACACACTTGCATGACATACTTTTAAATTATTTGTGAATGAACATATCAAAACACTCTACAGGTGCATGTTCTGTCTGCACCACGACAAGGCCAACCATTTTAACTTTTCAAACATTGCATAAAGACAATGAAAGCACCGTCAACGGCTACTTCAAAGAAATTATTCTGTGGTGACATCAAAGTAATCATAAAGCACGATCTTCATGCTTTATGATTACTTTGATGTTGCCGCAGAATAATTGGCACAATGCCATATTTGTGTTATGATCTTTTGGACTGGGCTGTTTAAATACAAATTTCTCCCATCTGATTGCTATATGTCATTAAATTGTTCATTTGTCCCAGTACCGGTTTCGGAAGGACAGACTCTGTCCCATTCAGGTACCGGTTATGTTGGTACCGGCGGTACTTTGACATGCCTGGGTACATGTACTTACAAAACGAGAAATTTATGTGAAATTTTTCTACCCCATTTAGTCCAGTCTAAGACAAAGAGGCCGTAAAATAATTTTTTGGTGTGGAAGGTCCAAAGGGCATTTTTACTTTGAGTTAATACTTTAAGTAATATTTGATTTTGTTATCAGATCAGTGCCTGGCATATAAATTCTGTCAAACGAATGATGGTAACCGATGTCCCCAAATTAGAGGGAATAATACATAGGATCGTTTGTATGTGCTTTTTGTCCAGATTTTGTTCAAATAATTTCACCCACAAAGTCCTGTGTACATGTATGTGTATACATTTCTTCAACTCAATGACAGTCTACATCCAGTGGCTTTGTGGTTGTTTCTAGGAAAGTCTCTGCTGCCAATACACATTTGAAACTAGTAGCACTGTCACAATTGGTGCAGAAAATGCTTGTTAGTTAATGTGCTCCTTACTGCTGAAAAATGAAGTAGTGTTTTTGTGTGTTCAATGCAAAGTGTAATGCACTATTAGCGAGGTCGGCTGTGAAATGAACTGAAGTGATCTGATAGAAAGAAAATATTGAGACTACAGTATGTAGAGGGTGGATTACTACTAAATCGCTATGTAATAAATTTTTCACTTATTTACAATTTCTGAGAACAAAACACAAGAAGCACTTGGAAACGTTCATCGCACATACAACCTAATGGTCCATGTGATGGAAGTTTACAAGTCTTTCTTGTGCTGTTATGAACAGTTATAAACACTTTTCTAGTGGAGAATATATGGTGCAGCAAACCTTCATTTTTAAAAAATCCAGGCATTCTATACTTTGCTTGCCCAAGATAACCTCAAGTTGTGCTGTTTCTTTGATGGTGTGCCGATTTGGGAAAAACGCCTCTAATTGCATAAAAAAGGAAAATGGAAATGCAATTATGACCTTTTGTCAATTATGAAAATAATTATATAAAGCACTGAAATAAAGTGCAAATCGGTTTAGTGATACAATACGGAAACTTTACACTATCAGACTAAAATGCCTGAGTCTGTAAAACCCGGGCATTTCAGTAATAGATGCGGGGAAGATCAAAGGACAGGAATGCCACATACTCTGCAGTGAGGAGAACTCAGACAGCTGTGAATGCACAAACGTTACAAATTCCTTTGTCTACTGGAGAGTTGTTTCAGAGTGACTTTTTGTTTGTGTTGAAAAGATGCCAAACTTGTGTCTGCTATTATGAACCCTTCTCGACCTGTGTTTACAAACTCAGCTTCTGAAACTGACTTTCTAAGACTTACTTATGGTATGCATGCTCGTTACTATGTTGTTGATTTGTCATCAGTTATGGCGGAATTTACCATGGAAGTTTAGAAAAATTGTTGGATAATCATAGTTTTTCCATGTGTTCGATTGATCGTTCGCTGCAAATTGTAATTGCGTGAGCGATGGAACGTGAGAATGATTGCATGCCATTAAAATGAAGGTCTTGTACAGCGATTAAGTAGTAATTCACTCTATTTACGTCATTACATGTGCATGTATCTTAGTAGGGGTTAGGAACGATGTTAATGATCTCTTTTTACTGGTATAGAATTGTACAGAGGTGGGCACGCTGTTTGTTTTTCTGCAGGAATTGAGTCATGCTAATGGTGCAGTTTGACAGGGACAAAAGTGCACTTAACACGTTGCGCTATTACTTCAAGATAGCGAACAATACAGTCACAGGACTTCTAGTTTCAACTGTTGGCTTCTGAATCTTGCCTAGAAACAACAAACAAGGCACTTATAAGTTAGCTTTGAATGCAGTACTGGTAATTCATCCTTGTTTCCTCAGCAAAAAATCTGCTGTGGAAAACTGGTGCTTCTACGGCAATTGCTGTGGAGCCTGTTCGATTTGTGTGAAAATCATTGGGGCTGGGTAGAATCTCAATTGCCATGTATATTTAGTATGCAGCGAAGTGAAAACTTTCAAGTAACTTTAACATGTGAAAGTATTTCAAGATACATGTGTAGTAGAAAGCCACAATAAACTTGCAGAATCTTTCACTCAATTGGATCATGCCAATAACATGAACCATGTGAATGCGGAGAAAAAACTTATGTAAGCAGGAGACTTGCTCAATATGTAGAGCATGAGAGAAAATGAGATGCAGCATAACCACTAAGTATCTCACTGCTCCTATGTCGATAACACCGGAATCTGACTTACAGAGCTTTCCAGAAACTGATGTCAGATTCTGGTGTTATCAACATAGAAGAAGCAGAACACACAGTTTCTAGTGGTCATGCTGCATCTTGTACTGTAAATTGTAAGATAAGCAATACAGCGTAGTGCAACCCACATGGTTTGATTCCTTTTGTAACCTGGAAGTTGTTCAATTTCTGCCACCACAAGGCATTCTGAAGAAGCCATCCTCATCAGTATTTTTGCAGTGGATATTTTTCGTTTCCTCGGAATTTCCTTGGCACTGCTGATTGCAGAGGGTGAATTACCAGGGCTGTGAATGCACCCACAGAATCTCCGAGACAGCATGTTGGAACACCTGCTCTATTGCAGTGGAAAGTGATTAGAAATGGAATAACACCCAAAGATATTCTGAGAAACCAATACACACAGAAAAACCTAGAAATGGCTTTCCAGACAATATTGTAAAAAACGTTTCTTCAATGGGGCTGAACTACTGCTGATTTGGCAACTCTACGATGTGCCCAAATTTGACCAATCTGAAAGCGTGTCAGTGCTAATAAACTTCTGCTACAGTACAGTTGCCATGGACTGGTCATAATTCATGCATGGGCAGTGATGGCCACACATGCATTTACCAGGTACATGTAATAAAAATCATCATCAGCAAAATTTTAATGAATGAAGCACCGGGTTGATTATTCCTATAAATGGTGTTTGGAATCTCATATTATTGCATCCGTGGATATATTGCCCACCTATGGACTCCACAGTGGCCATACTGTAGTCTACCTTTGAATTCTTGTCATTGGATGCTTTCTTATTGCAAAGGTTACTCAAATTAGTTTTACCATCCAGTGAATTTTAATTTTTTTCACCATTAGTAGAGAGAGTGGTTTTCTTTAGGCAAAATTACTCAGCACACTCAAAGGCTGATCAAAAATGTGACTTATTCTAAGCAAGGGTTAAAATTTTAAAATGTGGTCTTCTTTCTCTTGACTCTTGATATGATTTGCATTTTATGGACTGGAAATTAGTGTGACATCCAGGTACATGTAATCACATAAATGAAGTAAACTTTTCCCTGTGCAGCATGTGTATATCCTGGTAGAAACTAGAATCTGGTATAGTCTGAAATTCTATATCTATAGATAGAAGCTATAATTCCAACTAATACTGATACCAGTAGAATCTCAGATTCTCTGTACAGGCAGGCAAGACTGTAATAGACACCACTACCAAATCAAAGTATTCTTATACAGTGGAGCCCACTTAATAGGATATCTCTTAACTGAATAACCCTGTCAACTGAATAGAATTTCCCAACACAAAACCGTTTTCCACACCTCCAGTACAAATTTGACCTGGTAATTGAATATAGGTTATAGAGTAAACTCCTGTTAATTGAATAAAAAAACTTGTAACCTGTTGAGAAATTACACTGACTCTCCTCACTTTTCTATTGTTTATAGACCTATTTCATGTCAGCACATCCAATGCAGGCATTTAATCTATTATATTGAGCTCTGTCAAACAAGATGTAATAGAATAAATGCTAAGTTTATCTCTAGAATACAGGAAAGTGACTCCAGGCCTTTAAGTGGTATAGTGCTAAATTATTTTAGGTCCTTAAAATTTCTTTGTGCCTCTTTGGTTTGTTACAATTTATGGGAGAGTGCCAGTAGGCTTGCTCCCATCAATTGTAACAAGGCAAATCCTAACAGATAAAATAATATCACTTGTCCCTATATCCTGATAAATTCTGCCTTTTGATTGGTCAGAATGCCTTGGACAAACAGCCATGGCAAAGGGTGCACCCAACATCTGAGGTATGTGAGAGTGTGCAGCATCCAGGGTATATGCCTTAGCAACACATGGGGGGTATTTGGTTTAAATGAAAGCTTTTCACATTCACTCGCCTTTGTTTAAAAATCGAACCAAAAAACCAGAAAATAGTCACAAATATCATCAGATTTCTGACAATTTGATCATATTTTGCTGTTATAAATAAAATAGGCGAATAAATAAATGAAAGAACTTGAGAAAAATAAAATAAGAGCAAATATTGTCCCCTCAGTTCCAATGTGTTTAGAACACATTGGAATTTGGGGCACGATATTTAAACAAAATACTGTTTACTTGTTTCCTTAACAAACCAAGGGATGTAATGCTATCTGTTGTCTTCTGCATTTGTAAAAACAAAAGTTATTCACGAATTTGGTTCAACTTTTTACAGAGCGTGAGAAACATGTCCACAAATTTTTCTCTACTATGTTTCTATTGTGTTTCAAACAGGACAAAAACGTTATCTCTGTCAACATGTATGGTATATGGAGATTTAATACCTGGATGTCTCATTTAAACACTTTGCGTTCGGCTCGGTGTTTAAAAACCAACATCCAGGTATTAACACGCATGTTGGCAGGGATAACTTACGTTCAAAGATAATATGAAACACATCCAAAGAATATGAAACCTTTAAATTGTGGCACTTCAGAATAAAGCCCAAATATGGGCTTCCAGAACTCTACCAGTTAAAAACACTTTCAGAATCTATGACAAGAATCAAATGAACATATTTCGAGACTTTACAGTTAAAACTAGAAGTCCTGTCGTGAAATGCACTCAAATAGCATGTTGATCTGCATGTTAATGTACGCGTTATGGCCATAGTAAAGCTATCAAATTCTGTACATATGGCCTGTGCACAAGCAATATTTCAGCCAATGGACCTTCGGGTAACCCGGAGGTCCATTGGCAGAAGCATTGCATGTGTTGCATGTGTTTGCTATGAGTAACCAGGAGAACCTGCCGTGCTTTGGGTGTCATTTGATATGGCAATGGCACGCAATTCCAACGCACAATTAAGCCTAGATAAGTGCACTATTCGTGACAGGACTTCAAGTTTTAACTATAAGTTATTTCTCTGTATTTTCCTTGTGAGAATCATTTGTGAGAATTATTCCGATTCTCTCATGAAATTTAACACTGCACTTTTAAGGGGGTTAATTTGAACTGAAATCAAAAGTCATTAACAGTTTTGTGGTAGGACAACACCCACATATGGTTAGGATAAACTTGAGAATCAATTAAAGCCAACATTTCATAATTTTGGACAGTATTTAAACTAATTCAGCCACCAATTCAGGTTTATCCATGTAGTAAATAATGTGTTTCCAACCAACTGTTTGGACAGAAGTTTCTAACAAACATCATTAATGATTGACTGAAATGTTTATTGTATGTTTACTTAGCCTTTGTTTTTTTTTATCACAAAAGGGTGAACTCAGTTTTACATAACAAACTACTAGCATTCAATGTGCAGAATTGCATAAAAGCATTTCCTGGTAACCAGAATTGAACAAATGCCCTGTCGACTCTAATTTTGATGAGCAAAAATAAACACTCTTTAGTTAACCATTTACTTAACAAATCTGCCACTTCTATCTTTGTGTGCACATGTCTTCAAATGATGTAACCCTGCTTGAGCAGAGCTTGAACAGAATTAGAATGTTGAGGAGCTGAAGGTTGCTCGTGAATACTCGGTGGCTCTCTCTGGATACTCCGGCTTCCTCCGCCCGTAAAACTGTCATGGTCATGATTAGCCATTGTGCATAAGTATGTGACCTTAAACACCAATAGATAATAAATAATGATTAGCCACTGTGCAGAAATATGTGACCTTAAACACCAATAAATAAATAAATAAATAAATAAATAAATAAATAAATAGTAGGATAACCTTTTCTCACCTCTCTAAAATCACCCTATTCAAATTAGAGTATGAAATAATTTTATCATAAACTCTTTCCGACTGTCAATTGTACGCTTTCTATTTTTAGCTCAACTTGACAAGGTCAAGCTGAGCTATTGCCATCACTTCTCGTCCGTCGGCATACGTACGTACGTACGTACATACGTACATTAGTATGTTAGTACGTTAGTACGTATTTCCACAATTTCCTTTGGCACACCTCACAGGTCGCATTTTTGATCAGATTACTTTGAAACTTCTTATGCTTGTTTGGGGTGACCTCTAGATGGGATCGATTTTCTTCAATTTCCGTCAAAAAATGTTGCCGCGGCCAACGTTCTTAGAACTTAGTTTAGTCAAACCACAATATTTCCCTTTGGCACACCCTACAGGGTACATTTACGATCAGATTGCTTTGAAACCTGATACGCTTATTTAGGGTGATCTCTAGATGGGAGCTATCGATTTTCTTCAATTTCCGGCAAAAAATGTTGCCACGGCCAACGTTCGTAGAACTTAGTTTAGTCAGACCTCAATATTTCCCTTTGGCACACCCTACAGGGTACATTTACGATCAGATTGCTTTGAAACCTGGTATGCTTGTTTGGGGAGACCTCTAGATGGGAGCTATCGATTTTCTTCAATTTCTGTCAAAAAATGTTGCCGCGGCCAACGTTCTTAGAACTTAGTTTAGTCAGAAGACTCAATATTTCCCTTTGGCACACCCTACAGGGTACATTTATGATCGGATTGCTTTGAAACCTGGCATGCTTGTTTGGGGTGACATCTAGATGGGAGCTATCGATTTTCTTCAATTTCCGTCAAAAAATGTTGCCGCGGCCAACGTTTTTAGAACTCAGTTTAGTCAGACCACAATATTTCCCTTTGGCACACCCTACAGGGCACATTTATGATTTGATTGCTTTGAAACCTGGTATGCTTGTTTGGGGAGACCTCTAGATGGGAGCTATCGATTATCTTCAATTTCCATCAAAAAATGTTGCTGTGGCCAACGTTCTTAGAACTTGGTTTAGTCAGAAGACTCGATATTTCCCTTTGGCACACCCTACAGGGCACATTTATGATCGGATTGCTTTGAAACCTTTCATGCTTGTTTGGGGTGACCTCTAGATGGGCGCTATCGATTTTCTTCAATTTCCATCCAAAAATGTTGCCACGGCCAACGTTCTTAGAATTTAGTCTAGTCAGACCACAATATTTCCCTTTTGTACACCCTACAGGGCACATTTATGATCGGATTGCTTTGAAACCTGGCATGCTTGTTTGGGGAGGCCTCTAGATGGGAGCTATCGATTTTCTTCGGTTTATGTCAAAAAATGTTGCCACTGGCAAAAAAACTGACATTGGTCCCCATGATCTTCAATTTTGCCATTTCATTTATAACTTACCAAGTTCAAGTTTGTCAAGTTGAGCTACAGTGTCATTGACACTTTCATTATTTGTTGGGTCAGGTTTTTTTTGTTTAATATTTGTTGCTGGTCAGAGCAGATGGGGATTAATCAGAATTTAACCCTTTACCCAACGAATCACCCGCATCCACCCACATAATATGCAAATTCAGCAGCTGAAAAAATATTATTTTTTGAAAAATGAAAACAAAACCATATCATGTGACCCCTCTTTGGAACAAGCTTGTCGAACTCGTTCCAATGAGGGGTCACATGATATGGTTTTGTTGATATTTTTTGAAAAAAAAGAAAAAATTATATTTGAAGTAATGAATTTTGATATCGTCTGCATTGAGTAAAGGCTTAAGGGATTATGCTTTCACTTGGTGCACTTTGAAGACACAAGTTGAACATCTGACCAGTAAAATACTTACCCAATGGAGGTTGAAGGGATAGGTGGTGGTGACATCACACTTGTTATAGCCCCCATATTATATCAAGCCTGATATGTCCTTAGTTGAGAGTTCCACACAATAAAGCAGATTCTAGCTGGTTGACTCATTTACACTAAGTGACCTTTGTGTGTATCTACATGTAAACATGTTTACATCGAAGGTTGCACAGAAACTATTTTTTTAGATTACTGAACATATAGCTGTTGATTGTTTAATTGTTTAAGTAGGTCAAGGATTTTGTTTACATCAATTCAGACAGAATCACCTGGAATCTGAAAGAAAACAGAACTTTGGAGAAACTTCATCTTCTAGGACATTCTATCTGAGAACTATATAAACCCATGTCAACAGAATTCAGGAACCCATTTCAGATAAACTCATTTCAGAAAGACATTGGAGATTATTATCGTTGCAGAACAGTGCATTTATTATAGAAGCAGTTCTTCTTTGTGAATTTGGAAAAGTGATTCCCAAAGAGAATTTTGAAGAGAATTTATTCATCTTGTAAAAGAGAATTTATACTTTCTGTGCAACAGAATATATTTTTGTGAAAAGCCAGGATTCTACTGGATTATTTGGAAATTACCTGTGGCGCCAATACTTATTGGATTTTTACTCCATTTTAATTTTGCTGTGCATTTTATTTTATTGGAGACTGCTGTAATTTCTAAGTGAACATTTTATTACAAATTTACGGGGATACTGTTTCTGAAGACACATTCTTGGATTTAATACTACCAGCTGGAAAATTTCTTCACAAGATTCTTCACCATTGGATTACTGGATTCTGTCAAACTGTATTTTGGACTAATTTAATAATTGATGAGTACCACTGTTTTTATTTTCTGTAAACCAATTAGTGTGAAAGATCTTTGAATCATTTTTCTATACATTTTTTTAAATTAAATTTCAGAATAATTAAATTCATAGTTATTGTTGCTGATTCTCAGGTTTCTTTCTGTTAACAATATTCTGTTAATATTTCCACATTGTAACACTGTACTTGTGGAAGGGAGATCAACTAAACATGCTAAAAATAGACATTCAATTTTTGTGTTCATAAACTGGTAGAGTGCAAGAAACACATATTTGGTCTTTTTTCTAAAGTACGTGTGCCACAATGTAAAGGCTTCATATTTTTGTGGATGCACTTTGTGGATGCACTTCATATGGTGTCTTTCCACTTGACCAATTCCCTTCAGACCAACTCCTACTGGGCCAATTCCTAAAACATCAATTCCCCTTTGACCAACTATTTACTGTTATTGATTAAGGGTTGATTAAGGATAATTAGGAAAACATTTATTTACTGAAAAGCACTTTATTTGATAAAAAAAATAAGATTATTGTAATTGATTAAGGACAATTACGAAAACATATATTTAATACAAATATATTTTTTTTGTATTTGGGAAATTTCACAATTTCCCAAATACAAAAAATATAGATTAAAAACATGACATTTCTTTGATACACATGATGTGGGAAGATGCAGCTGTACCATAACCCTTGAAATGCTAAAATCAGTAAATTACACTCTAAAATCAATTAGGTTAAAAATCAACCCAAATCAACTCGGATGGGTACATTTTCACCCATCTCACTTGATTTGTGTTAATTTTTAACCCAATTGATTTTAGAGTGTTTCTGCATTGAACCCCCCTCCCACCAACATCTACTAACTTTGCATTCAATATATTCCTAACATACAACAAATATTGTTTTATAACAGCAGCAACATCTATAAAATATGAATGACATTACATACATTTATAAATATTTATAAATATATCAAATTATTGATATAAAATTATTTTAGAACTTATCAGTTGGTCTAAGGGGAATTGGTCTTTTTGGAATTGGCCTCGTGGGAGGTCGTCTAAAGGGAATTGGTCTAATGAGAATGAACCCCTCATATTATCTTTGCAGTGAAATATTAAGTCTGTGTGGATTTGCCTCACCACAATTATGAGAGAGTGACTCTAGGCACTCTCCCATAAATTATAGCAAGTCAAAGAAAAGTGAGCAAATTTTCATGACCCCAAATAAATACTCACTCTATCAGTTAACTATTTCCCTAATGAATTGGCCACATCCACCCGTGTAAGATACAAATTCAGCAGTTGAAAAAAAAAAATCTTTTTCATTAAATTTAAACAAATCTATATCATTGACCCCTCATTGAACGCACTCATTAAGGAGTCACATGATACAGTTAAAACTAGAAGTCCTGTAACGAACTGTGCGCTTATCTAGGCTTAACTGCACGTAGGAATTGCATGCAATTGTCAAATCGAATGGCATTCAAAGCATGGCAGGTTCTCATTGTTACACATAGCAAACACAGGCAATGTTTCTGCCAATGGACCTCCAGGTTACCCGGAGGTCCATTGGCTGAAACATTGCTTGTGCATAGGCCCTATGTGCAGAATTTGATAGGCTTACTATGGTTATAACGCATAGATTAACGCACAGATCGACATGTTATTTGTCTGCATTTCATAACAGGACTTCTAGTTTTAACTGTATGGTTTTGTTGAAATTTTTTCAAAAATTAAAAAAAAAATATATTTAGCCCTTTTACTGCCATGTCCACTTTAGCCATATATGGAGGACCTCTACATGTATGTTCGCCTGTACCGATATGCGAGGGAGTTTAATAAAATTTATGACATACTTGAAACTCTATCATCTGATTAATTGTTTGAAATGGTGCTCTGAGCCCTTTCCAACAATTAATCAGATTGTACAGTTAAAACTAGAAGTCCTGTCACGAATAGTGCGCTTATGTAGGCTTAATTGTGCGTTGGAATTGCGCGCAATTGCCATATCGAATACCACCCAAAGCACGGCAGGTTCTCCTGGTTACTCATAGCAAACACATGCAATGTTTCTGCTAATGGACCTCCAGGTTACCCGGAGGTCCATTAGCTGAAACATTGCTTGTGCACAGGCCATATGTGCAGAATTTGATAGGTTTACTTGAGCCATAACGCGCAGATTAACGCGCAAATCAACGTGCCATTTGTGCGCATTTCGTGACAGGACTTCTAGTTTTAACTGTAGGTTTGATCTGCACATACCAGTACAGTGCAATGAGATAGGGTTATCTTGGCTCAAAAGTGTTATGAAATGTTTTGGCATAAGCATTGTGGGGGGCGGGGGGAGGGTATTTTAAATTTTTTATTTGTGCACCCCGCATTTGTAATACCGTAAAAATTATATTTAAAATAATAAATTATATTTAAAATAATAAATTTATATTCATCACAAAAATGTCCCTTGTCTTGATCAAATTCACACCAGTGGGTTGAGATTTTATAAATCTAATTTTGCAATATCAAGGACAAATCAACAACAAAAAATGGTATCTGAGATTCAGTTTTCCTGTATTTCTTTTTTGACAGGCGAGATAAGATTGTACAGTGTTGCAGGCAGAGAAGTGGACAGAGAATATTGACCAAATCATAACACAGTTGCAATCTAATTAACCCCTAGCACTCTAGGAGGGCAGCAAAATTTTCTCCAGTCACTCTGTTTTTCTCTTGTTTAACTATGAAATTAATCAATTATATCTTGTTTGACAGAGCCCACTGAGCTCTGTCAAACAAGGTATATTTTATTCAGTTAAATTTCAAACTGCATTATTGGAAATATTTGCTGCTGGAAACTGAGAAATTTTTACATCAGAGTGCAGAGGGTTAAAACTCTGTGCTCTTTTGTAATTTCCATGAATGTCAATGAAAGTTGAAGTCCATTGACTGTATTGTGCACTCTATTGAAGTAATAGCTCACTGAGTAAGTGCACTTTTATCCCTGTCAAACTGCACCATTAGCGTAACTCAATTCCTGTAGCGTGCCCAACTCTACAGTTCTATACTAGTAAATAGGGATCATCAACATCATTCCTAATCAGTAGTGGGGTACATGTACATATAATGACTTTAAACAGATATTAAAATTTGACTCTATAGACAGAATGAAGAGAGTGGATTACTACTTAACTGGTAGAGTGCTGGAAGCCCATATTTGGGCTTTATTTTGAAATGCAGTTGCTTCAGCTTAAAGGCTTAATTTTTGGAGGATGAGCTTCATATTACCTCTGAAGTTAAATAATTTTGTCTATTAGGATTTGCCTTGTTACAATTCATGAGAGAGTGCCCATTGGCACTGTCTCATGAATTGTAACAAGGCAAAGACACATGAACAAATTTTGGGGACCAAAAATAATTCAGCACTCTATCAGTTAATCACATATACATGTATTCTTCACTCAAAAAGTATTCATAATTGTTCATAACAGCTCAAGAAACACTTGCAAACTGTCATTACCTGGACCACCGGGTGCAACTTGGTGGTCCATATGATGAAAGTTTGCAAATGCTTCCTTTGTTTTGTCCTCAATAATTGTAAATAATTACTAAGTGAAAAATGTATCCCACAGCAATTTTGCAGTAAATAGAATGCTAGCGACTCGCTGGCAGGATTTGTACAGAGGGGCAGGGAGTATTTGAGGTTTGCTTGACACCTGCAGCCCACTGGTTTAGCTCCATCTGCGGGACGGGCAACCTCCTTCTACATGCTTTCCTTGTGGCGGGATGATTCCGTCCTCGGACTCATCTGTGGCGTTTTGTTTTATCCGCACCTGGATATCATGTTGAAGGAGGCTGCTTTGCAGCTTTTATTGTTCTTGGAACGTTTTATATGTTGAAGGGTTTAATAATTTTATTCCATATGAACCTTTTTTATGTTAAATGGTTTAATAATTTGATTCATATTCTTGGCTACTCCGCATTAATTACTTGATGTCAATAAAATGGGCAGGTAGCCCTACTCAAACAAATTTATTCTTTAGTTTAATGAGTTTCCCCTGTGCCTATCTGTACAAATAGAATGCTAGCGACTCGCTGGCAGGATTTGTACAGAGGGGCAGGGAGTATTTGAGGTTTGCTTGACACCTGTTTTGATCAAGCTGTACTGTTAATTGGACCGGATATTCTTTTGTGTATACATACACAAAGCAGGTGTCATCGCGCATTGATCTGTGATTAGTACGTCCTAATTTCTCTCACTCCTTTGTCTTGATTTTTCCGGACATTCTATTAGTCATTGGTGCGGATGATTAATGAGTAATTAGTACATTGATAATACCGTCGCACGTGTAGCTCAGCTTCATTCTTCGGAATACCTGCTATTTACGAGTCTCACCCACCTCCTCCCCGTCACATCGCCACCCAGTACGCTTAGTTATCAGGTAGAGGCGTCTGCCTTGCAGCTCGCCCCTGTTCGAGTGTTTACACGTTGTTGGGGGGTTAGGAGGTCGCCTGGCGTTCTTACCCGCACCTGGATATCATGTTGTAGGAGACTGCTTTGCAGCTTCTATTGTTCTTTGAACGTTTTATATGTTAAAGGGTTTGGCGTTTTGTTTAGGCGTTTTGTTTTATCCGCACCTGGATATCATGTTGAAGGAGGCTGCTTTGCAGCTTTTATTGTTCTTGGAACGTTTTATATGTTAAAGGGTTTAATAATTTTATTCCATATGAACCTTTTTTATGTTAAATGGTTTAATAATTTGATTCATATTCTTGGCTACTCCGCATTAATTACTTGATGTCAATAAAATGGGCGGGTAGCCCTACTCAAACAAATTTATTCTTTAGTTTAATGAGTTTCCCCTGTGCCTATCTGTACAAATGTATTCCACCCACCACATACTGTAGTCTCAATATTTTCTTTCTGTCTGATCGGTTCACTTCGTGATTTCACTACCGACCTCACTTATAGCGCATTACATTTTGCATTGCACAACACAAATGCTCTTGTGTATTTCACTCTACTTCATTCTTCTGCTGAAAAGAGAGTGTTAACTAACGAGCATTTTCTATGCTAATTGTGATAGGACTTCTAGTTTCACCTGTACTTCAGGTAATAATTTCAAGAATTCGGTCAGCATTTTGTCTTCACGAAATAAAAAAGTATTATGCACTAAATATGTACTGCATATGTATTAATACATGTAAATCAAGATGACTATAGAAAGTATTGATTGATGTCTAAATTTGCAATCAATTAGAACATATCTCATAAATCTAATTTAGGTCAGTGGTTGAACTTTTATCTTCAATCAGGAAATCATTTCAAGTTAATCAGTTGTTTGAACTTCAAAGACCTATTGACATATAACTTAAGTATGACAACATCTTTGATAAATCTTTGCACTCTGATGTCAAAATGGCAAAGTTTTCTGCAGCATATATTTTCCATAATGCAATTGGATATTTAACAAAATATACCTTGTTTGACAGATCTCAGTGAGCTCTGTCAAACAAGATATAATTGGTTAAATTCATAGTAAAAAAAGAGAAAATCATAGCGATTGGAGAAAATTCTGTTGCACTACCACAGTGCTAAGGGTTAATCAGGAATTCAATTCTAGTTAATCAGTTCTTTGAACTGCAAAGACCTATTGACATAAATTCGAGTTTCACAATATCTTTGATATATCTGGTGGCTCAGTGGTAGACTGTTGGACTTCTGTGCTAGAGGTCCTGAGTTCAATCCCCATCCAGGACGACCCACATTGTGTCCTTGGACAAGGCATTTTATCACAGTTGCCTACATGGGGGCATGATGACGCCCTTTACTAAGGCATACTGCACATTGATGGTGCACATGTCTTCAACTGCTGTAACCCTGCTTGAGCGGAGCTTGAACAGAGTTAGAATGTTGAGGAGCTGACAGTTGAGCATTGATGCTCGGTGGTTCTCTCTGGGTACTCCAGCTTCCTCCTCCCATAAAACTGTCATGGTCATGATTAGCCATTGTGCATAAATATGTGATCTTAAACACCAATAAATAAATAAATAAATCTTTGTTTTATTGGTGAAATCCTGTAATCAGGATTCTCTTTGGTATTTGACATTTCTCACAGGACAGTCTCCCCTTGGAACATTGAAGTACCAGATATATTTTCAAGGTATCGTTTTTATTGATTTTAAAATTTAAATATTTTAAAAAAGGACAGAAAATATTATTTGTAGTCCCCAAAGTTCTTCGATGTTTTTATGACTATCGATTTTCAGCAGATTAAAAGTGATTTTTTGAACATTCAAAGGTGCTTTGTTAACCCTTTTCAGGTGGTAATGACAGTAAATATATGTCAGGGTATTTCAGATATGCTTGTAGCGATACATTTTATTTTGTAAACAAACATCGCACTTCAAACAGGGATGATTGTTTACTGTCACCATAGATATGTACAGTTAAAACCAGAAGTCCTGTCATGAACTGTGCGCTTATTTAGGCTTAATTGCGAGTAGGAATTGCGCGCAATTGCCATATCAAATGGCATCCAAAGCATGGAAGGTTCTCCTGGTTACTCATAGCAAACACAGGTAATGTTTCTGCCAATGGACCTCTGGGTTACCCAGAGGTCCATTGGCTGAAATATTGCTTGTGCACAGGCCATATGTACAGAATTTTATAGCCTTACTATGGTCATAATGCGTGGATTAACGCGCAGATCAACGTGCTGTTTGTGTGCATTTCATGACAGGACTTCTAGTTTTAACTGTACAGGTGCCAGTTACTGTTAATGATTCTGCATGGTGCTGTCAATAGCAGTTTCTAAGTCTGTTCATTCTTTGTTTCTCATGAAAATTTATTAATCCCTTGATTTCCATGGATTTTTGACATAATAAATATATTACATGGCATGTAGCTTGCTGATACATTTCCATACAAGGCTCTCAATGTTCATATCAGATGTGTCCTTGGGCAAGGCTCTTTATCTCGGTTGCCTACATGGGGGACATGATGATGCCATGTACTAGGGTGTACTGCACATCGATGGTGCACATGTCTTCAACCGCTGTAACCCTGCTTGATCGGAGCTTGAATAGAGTTAGAATATTGAGGAGCTGACAGTTGCTCGTCGCTGCTCGGTGGTTCTCTCTGGGTACTCTGGCTTCCTCCATCCGTAAAACTGTCACGGCCACGATAAGCCATTGTGCATAAGTATGTGACCTTAAACACCAATAACTAAATAAGCTCCATGAGCACTATCAGGAAAGATATAATACATTAAATGCCAGTATTGGATGTACTGAGGCCAAATAGGTCTGTAAACAAAGGAAGACTGGGGAGAGTCTTGGTACCTCCTCAACGGGCTACAAGATTTGTTATTCAATTAACAGGAGGTTAAACTATATCCAGTATTCAATTAACAGGTCCAATTTGTACTAGAGGTATGGTAAATGGTTTTGTGTTGGGGAATTATATTCAATTAACAGGGTTATTCAGATAAGAGATATCCAATAAAGTGGGCTCCACTGTAATTAATCTATAATCTGCGTACAGCAACATACATATGTAGCCATATTTTAGAAAACTGTTCAACAGAATGCCAGACAAAACGTTTAGGAATTATTTGAGGCGATAGTTCACTTGCCATCAACCACTTTTAACTCAACTTGTGCCTGCTTAATAAGTTAGAGAGTCTGACAGTTGCTTGCTACCACTTCGTGGTTGATGACTGTCCAGGTAGTTTGGTTTCTTCTATCCGTAAAACAGTCTGACACAAAACTGACCCTTGCTATAGAAAGTGTTGTTAAATCCTTTAAACCCAAACAAACATCAGTGGCACCTGATTGTCTCCAGCCACCCGGCATTCTACACTCACATTTCTCACCATCCTCAAGTAAGTAAAACCTATCAAAAATGAATTATTCTGAAAATGAATAATAAATGCATGCTTATAAGATTCAGGGAAGGGAGCAGGCTGAAAGCCAAGGTAATTAATCACTTTATTCAGCAGAAATACCCATCCGTCTCAGAATTTGGCACCGAAACATTTTGTTTGGCTGAAAAATATTCAGGTTGGCTAAAAATTTTACACCACACAATTCTGGGCCAGTGTGAACACTGCCCACATGTTAGTTATGCCTTTTTTCCATTGAGACATGTTGTATGCCCTAACACAGCCCCATGCATCAGCTTGTCAGAGGTGGGGGGTATGCAAGTTTTTCTGGTTACAGTTTCTCGTTTCAAGCTGCCTCCTTACAGCTACAGGTTCACAATATTGAACATTTGTCAAATTGTTGATGCACCAGCTTGTTACCCCATTTTTACTGTAAACAAGTTCTGCTTTACTGATAACACTTTTGGGAGGGAGGTGCGGTGGCATTGCGGTAATCAGTTCTCGTCAGATCACTGAAGTTAAGCAACATCAAGCCCGATTATTCACTGGATGGGTGACCGTTTGAGCGATCAATTTGGACTCCCGCATTGTGTCCTTAGGCAAGGCACTTAACACCGATTGTCCACATGGGGGCACGATGACGCCGTGTACCGAGACACACTGCACGTCGATGGTACACATGTCTTCAACCAATCTAACCCTGCCTGTGCTGCAGTGCAGAGTTACGATGTTGGGGAGCTGGCAGCTGCTCGTCGTTGATTGGTGGTTCTCTCTGGGTACTCCGGCTTCCTCCACCCGTAAAACTGTCACGGTCATGATTAGCCATTGTGCATAAGTATGTGACCTTAAAACACCAATAAATAAATAATAATAAATACTGATAACACTTGTCATGATTTGGTCAGAATTCTGTGTTTGATTTTGGAATGAAAATACTATAAAACAGAAATTGACCTGTATTCTCCTGACAATGTTGCATGTGAAAGAGTACTGGTACCTAAATACAGGACATCCTGTACAGTAGTACAGTGGAACACTGTTAATTGAATAGCCACTTTGTCAAAGAAAATTATTCAATAAACTGAAGTATTCAATTAACAGGGCTTGTGTCACTTTTCTGTATTCTAGAGATAAATTTGGCATTTATTCTATTATATCATGTTTGACAGAGCTCAATGAGCTCTGTCAAACAAGATATAATAGATTAAATGCCTGTGCTGGATGTACTGAGGACAAATAGATCTATAAACAAAAGAAAACTGGGGGGAGTCGGGTAATTTCTCAACAGGTTTCACAATTTTTTATTCAATTAACTGGAGTTTACTCTATAACCTATATTCAATTAACATGGCAAATTTGTACTGGAGGTATGGTAAATGGTTTTGTGTCGGGTAATTATATTCAGTTAACAGAGTTATTCAATTAAGAGATATCCAATTAAGTGGGCTCCACTGTATGTTCATTGAAACTACAGTATTTGACTGGATAAATTCCCCATGAGGATCCTGGGGAATGGAGCAGTGTTTGTGTATTGTGGTCAACAAACTCAGTTATAATACTGGTAAAAGACAACCTCAACATCAACGGTTAGGGTGCAAATCCTCTGAAGTGGGCAGTATGGGTATAAATGATTGGCCAAACATCATTTTACACTTGTATTGTGCTCATAATAGCAATAGATGCAGAAAGTGACCTTAAACACCAATAAATACATTATCTAGAAAGATTAATTTTTAATTTTTAAAATTCTTTTTCCAGGAATATTTTCATAAGCTAAAAGGTTCAAGAAAGAATTCTCCAATTTTTCAAACTAACCCTTGGAGACAGAGGTATTTCATACTGAGAAAATTAGGTGATAAACCAGTATTAGAATATTATGTGAAGAAACCAAAGAAGAAATCTGCAACACCAAAAGGTACATTAAGTATATATATAACTCTTGATGTATTAAGGCCTACAAAAGTTAAAAATCTGTTTCTCAGGCCCTCCCAAATGGTCCTTTTGGCTGCCACATGCTGTCTTTTTATAACCAATCCAAACTTAAAAAAATAATTATTAAATGGTTTATGTCTGATATTTTACCCAAGTTAATAAAATTAATAAATTTGTCCCTTGAGTGCAATAAGCATTGCAAAGCCATCTTGTGCACAAGGGATGAAATACACCACCACCCAATGTTGTTCTGCAGATTATGAGGCCTAAAACATAAAACAAACCAAGAACATGAACTTTTGATGGCATAAAAATCATTACAAAAATAAAACATAAAATAAAAAACTACCCTCCCACATGCAATTTTGCAAAAAATGAACTGAGAAACCGAAGATTTACTTTGTGGGACCTAAAGTCTCAGATTAATTTTATGACAAGTACTACCATATATGTATATACTCGGTCCCTGCAAATCAGACTTTTTCTGTTCGAATTAAATACAATTTGAATCTGTGTTTAAGGTTCGATTTTGAACTGAATTCAGATTGAATCAGACATTCACAAGGTATATGTGGTGACCGCATAGATCACAATTAACACATCTCTCTCATTCCCACCCTTTCAAGTTCACACATTGTTGAGCTATCTGCACATGTTCAAGTGATACACATGCGTGCCTTTAGACATAATGTCTGCCTGGTTGCCCCTAATGATTTTATTCATGCCAGACGACTGGCTTCTAAAATAATAACCATCTGACAGCTCTGACTGACCAGTTAACCGTAATATTTTTCATATTAACCCTTTACCCAACGCAGACGATATCAAAATTTATTATTTTAAATATTTTTAAATTTTTTTTCAAAAGAATTTCAACAAAACCATATCATGGGACCCCTCATTGGAACGAGCTGAACGAGCTCGTTCCAAAGAGGTGTCACATGATATGGTCTCTTGAAATTGTTTGAAAAATAATATTTTTTCAGCTGCTGAATTTGCATATTAAGTGGGTGGATGGGAAGATTCGTTGGGTAAAGGGTTAATTTAATTGGCGAGAAATAATGGTCACATATAATGATACACATGAAAAACAATGAACATAAGTTTCTGTGATCATCATCGGAGCATTCGATTTCAGTATTCTGCTGTCAGGTATTTGAAAATTGAATTTGACAAACAATTTGAAATTCAAATCGACTTCACAAATTTGCAGGGCCCCAGTATATACATGTCCACAGCTACATGTGACTTGACAGAGTTTGTACCATTGAAAAGACAAATTCAGCCTTCCAGTTGAGTTCTCAATCACAAAAGTAGTCCCCGTGGGAACCCCAGGAAGTGAAGCAGTGCTTGTTTACTCTGGTAAAGAAGCTCTGTTTTACTGGTAAAATAGGATCCAGTGACCAATGCTTGGGGTGGAAGTCTTCTAAAATAGGCAACATGGGTATAAATGATTGACTAAACTTGGCTTTATCTCCATGTTGTGGTCATGATTAGCCATTGTGCAGAAATGTGTGACCATAACCCTTTACCCAACGAATCGGTCGCATCCGAATGCATAATATGCAAATTCAGCAGTTGAAAAAATATTATTTTTCAAAAAATTTCAACAAAACCATATCATGTAACCCCTCGTTGGAACAAATTCATCGAACTCGTTCCAACAAGGGTCACATGATATGGTTTTGTTGAAAGTTTTTGAAAATTGTAAAAAAGTGATATTTAAAATAATAAATTTTGATATCGTCTGCGTTGGGTAAAGGGTTAAACAAAATAATAATAAATAAATAAATAAATAAATAAATAAAGCAGTCTCTCGATTGGATTGCGATTTAATGATGATTCCAGTGGATTGTGATTTCAAAGTACAATGAAACCATATTAAGGCAAAAAAAGTGTTTTGATTCTCAGGCGATACCTCACTGAAATTGAAGCCCCCCATTGGATATTTTAATACCTTGCAGTGTCTTCTAATATTACTACAAAATCACCATGTTCGAAACTTTTTACGTTTTATTTCCGTTGATGCTTGTAACTGAAATTTGAAGAGCTTAACTAAAGACAGTACACATTCCCTGGCTTTGTAGTTGTTTTCTAGGCAAATCTTGGCTGCCTGTATAGGCAGCCAAGATTTACCTCGAAACGACTACTAAAGCACATAGAATGTAACTTGCAAGCTTCCCCAGAGACAGTGTGTTGGCATCTGTTCCATTGCAGTAAAAAGTGATCCAGGTCGGAATTAGGCCCTTTAGGGTTCCAATTTATATATTCTGTTTGTGAAAAGACAGCGGAAAGCCTCGCAATACATGCTCAATATATGAAGAAAAAACTTAAAATTAAAAATAAAATCCCCCCCCCCCCCACCCTCCTCACTGATTTGAAAAAAAAAATTTCATGAAAATCAGTTATTTTATTTTGTCGCCCAATTGAATAACCTCTTTGCCAATGAAAACTATTCAATTAACTGGAGTGTTTAATTAAAAGGGATTTGATAATTTTTCTGTATTCTAGAGATAAGCTGAGCATTTAGTCTATTATATCTTGTTTGACAAGGCTCTTGGAGCTCTGTGAAATAAGATAAAATGCATGAAATGCCTGTATTGGATGAACTAAAGCCAAATAGTTCTTTGAACAATAGGGCAAATCGGTCTAGGAACAATATGAAAGGTGATTGTCAGGGCATTTTCTCAACATATTACAAGATTATTAATTTAGTTAAGAGTTTGCTTGATAACCTATAGGCAGTTAACAGGTCAAATTTGTACTGAAGGTATGGTAAATTGTTTTGTTTTTAGCTCATCTTGACAAAGTCAAGCAGGGCTAATCTCATCACTCTCCGTCCATCCGTCCATCATCTGTCATCCGTCCGTCCATCGTCCGTCAGCTCCATGTTTTGGTCTTCTCCTCCAAAGCCAATGGGCCAATTCAAGTGAAAGTTTGTGTGAGTGATAATCCCGAAGGGCATTGTATTTTTGTTCAACTCAATATGCCCAGCCCCATAGGGAGGGAGTGGGGGAAAATGCTTCAAAATATTTTAAAAATCTTCTTCTCATGAACCAGTGTGTACAATGACTTGATATTTGCTATGGAGCTTCTTTCTGAGGTGTGGAATCAAGTTTGTTCAAACGAAGTTTGTGAAAAAATATTTGGCTTTGTAATGGGAGGGGTAAGATTTTTGGCCCCACCCAACATTTATATTTTCTGAACCGATGGTCCAGTTTGAACCAAATTTGGTATTATTGGGTCATAAGTACTTGACCCATGCAAAACAAATTCCCGCATCCCCTTGGGAACCATGGGAGCTAAAAATAGAAATATTTTCAAATGCCCCTATTTCCCATTTTCGTGTGTGGGAAAGCATTGTATCGGCACTAATCCATACCTCTCCAAGCTTATTTGGCACTTTTCTTTGAAAAGGCCTAGGATTTTGCAGCTTACCGCAAGATGGAATCTTTCTTGGGTGTTGCTTTGCTTGGGAGGAGGGAGAAACCATTCTAACCTTTATCCCAGGTGGATATGTGTTTTCTCACATATACGACAGCTTTTCAGATGGCTTCTGTCTCAGCCAGAAGGGTTAGTGATCTTCACACCATCTCGGTTGATCTGGCCTTTTTCAGGAACTCCGCCAACAATGTTACTTTTGCCACTGATTGCTCCTTTCGGGCCAAGAATCAGATGCCAGAAGCTACTCCACCTCTTATCTGTATCAAGGCTCTTCCTTCTGCTGAGGATAATCGCATTTTGCTATGTCCGGTTCGTGCAATTCACATTTATCTCAACCGGATGCAGTTCATTAGGAAAGACAGGAAACAATTTTTTCTGTCTCTTATTCCTGGTCGACAGAAGATCTCTCCTCATTCCATTTCTCGATGGATTTGTCTTACTAATCGCACGTCCTACGCTTGTCTAGCGACTGATGATTGTATTACCAATCGTATTTCATATTGTAGACCTCCTGGGCTTATGCTTACTCCGTCAAGTTGTCGGATGTTATGCAGGCAGCCTACTGGAGAAATGGTTCTACTTTCTCCACCTTCTATCTGCGTCAGTTGCAGGAGCAGTCTGAGGAGCTTTTTTCTTTAGGCCCTCTTTCTTCTGCTCAGGCTGTTGTCTACCCTAGCCATTAGGCTTCTTCCAAGGTCAGTTCTAGCCATGTGCTTGGTTACTGTCCTTTCTGTCTGTGTGTCACACAGAGCCATATCCCTCATCTTTCATTGTCTTTTACTAATGTTTGTGATGCTATGGTTTTATAGGCCTAGGAAACTCTTCTTCTGTCCATGGTTCCAGCACAGTCGGGCTATGTGGGGGTTGGTTATATGATTCCCTCCTCCTATTGTCTAGTCAGCCTGCTGTAAACAATTGTAAGATAGGCTGATAAGAAATTTAAATTTTATAGTAAATTTCCTTTCTTATTATACCTACCACAATTGGAGGCCCTCCTGTCTTCTTATTCGAATAAGAATCCTTCCTCCCCGCTGATCACATAATGCCAGTCTTGGCAGATTCAAAAGACCGAGTCATTGGTTACACGTCTGTGCACTGGTACTGGAAGCTGTGGATCTGTTGTAGTAGAAGAGCGTCCCCTACTGGGTGAGCACTGGTAGCACTCAACCCAGTTTTGGCTTATTTTCTCGTGGTGCTTTTGCACCACTTTTCTTTCCCAAATCGCTTTGGAAAGATCAAAATAGAGAATATACTTCCGAGTTAGGGACTTCCACTGTAAAGCAAGCCTGTTGTAAACAATTGTGGTAGGTATAATAAGAAAGGAAATTTACTATAAAATTTAAATTTCTCTTTTGACAGTTGTGATTCTACTGTGTTGTGAGGAGAAAAGTGATCTGCTACACCCACTTTTGTAAAAACTGACAACTCTTGTCATGGCTTCCATTTTTGTAATAAAAATTGGCCAGGCTTTGTCATAACTCACCACGTTTGTAATAGAATCACCAGATTTTGTTATAAACCAATATCCTGTCTTTTGTAATAAAAATCGACACGTTTTGTTATAAAAAAAATTCTCTCCATTTTTGTCATAGAAATCAACAGGTTTTGTAAGACATTTTTTTTTCACTCTCATCACTTCTCCCATCAAAAAAGGTTGACCCTTAACTGGTAGAGTGCTAAGTTATTTTTTGTTGTTAAATTTGTTCACATACCTTTGCATTGTAACAATTTATGGGAGAGTGCCTAAGGGCACTCTCCCATAAATTGTAACAGGGCAAATCCTTACAGACTAAATAATATCACTTCAAAGATAAATACAAAGCACATCCACTGTATATAAGCCTTCAAGTTATGGTACCCGCACGTAAGAATAAAGCCCAAATATGGGCTTCCAGAACTCTACCAGCTAAGGGCCTAATTCTGACTTTAATCGCATTTTCCTACAACAAAATGGGTGCCCCAAACATGCAGTTTTGGGGTAAGTTTGTAAGTTAGATTTGAAGTGTCGTGGCAGTTGTTTCTAAGCAACTCTTCACGTATAGGCAGCCAAGACTTGCCAAGAAACAACTGCAAATTCATAGGGTGTGGATTGTCCGAGTAAAGCAAAAATGTATAAAAAATCTTCCAAGCTTCAAGGGTTAATCCTCAGTACAACTCAACCACTTAATGCTTTATACTATCGAGATGTTGCTATGGGTAGTATGCAATTCTAGATAGTGTGACAATATTGGATGTGTGTGGTTATAGAAATCAACAGGTTTTGTAAGACATTTCTTTTTTTTCACTCCCATCAAAAAAAGGTCAGTCCTCAGTACAGCTCAACCACCACTTAATGCCTTATACTATTGAGTTATTGCTATGGGCAGTATGCAATTCTAGGTCATGTGACATTATTGGGTGTGTGTGGTTGTCTTGTATGGATGTAGAATATAGATGGTATGTACCCGTCTTGGAATACTGTTAGCCCTTTTTGCTACTTACTCACCTGACTCCTTTTACTATCCTCTGGGTGCTGTGGTTTTACAAAATGGCACATCATGTTGTGTAGTGTATGCTAGGTTGTTGAGTATGGTAGCATAGTATGGGTGGTTTGTACCTATTTTGGTCATTTTAGCCTTGGGACATCCATTGATCTAACTACAGCAATGCTGTACCACCTTGTGTTATTTCATATAATTCAATTGTTCTGATTCCTGCCTCCAATATGGCTCCTAGAACCTACACATTTATAAAGCAGAGCTTTCATCTGCCCTGGTAATTCACCCTCAGCAATCGGCAGTGCCGAGGAAAATGCTGAGGAAACGAAAAATATCCACAGCAAAAATACTGCCGAGGATGGCTTCTTCAGAAAGCCTTGTGGCGGCTGAAATTGTATAACTTCCAGATTACACAGGGAATCAAACCATGTGGCTTGCACTATGCTGTATTGTTAATCTTACAATTTACAGTACAAGTTGCAGCATAACCACTACAAACTATGTGTTCTGCATCTTCTGTGTTGATAACACCAGAATCTGACATCAGTTTCTGGAAAGCTCTTACAGAGCTTTCCAGAAACTGATGTCAGATTCTGGTGTTATCAACATAGAAGCAGTGAGATGCTTAGTTTGAGGTTATGCTGCATCATATTTTCACTCTTACTATACATACTGAGAAAGTCACCTGATTACTTCCAAGATATTTTCTCAGCATTCACATGGTTCATGGTATTAGCGTGATCTAATTGAGTGAAAGATTCTAGACCTTGATTGTGATTACATCCACATGTATCTCAAACTACTTTCACATGTTAAAGTTACTTGAAAGTTTTCACTTCACTGCATACTACATATATATGGCAATTGAGACTAAGCCCTGCCTCCTGATGATTTTTACACAATCGAACAGGTTTCACAGCAATTGCCGTAGAAACACCAGTTTTCAACAGCAATATTTTTGCTGAGGAAACAAGGATGAATTACCAGGACTGTTTCATTGACCCTGTAGCACCCAGACCACAGTCCTAATGAAGATAGTGCTTTGGGGGCTTTTATGGACTGAAGACAGTTGTGATGTGCAGATTTTGGGTCGCAGTTGGGGACTAATTCAACACCCCATCCACCATAACTGCAACGCAAACCACTACTCTACCTACCTCTAAACCCACAACATCAACCAACCCAACTACTATGCCAACAGATGCTACACCAACTACTACAATGCCAACTACTACTAGTGATGAAGCGAATATCAAAACTTGCTATCAACTGATTACCGGTTATTTCTCTGCCGATTATGCTGATTCTGATGCCGATTCTGATGGTTGAAGTAGGACACTGAAGAAAATCTGTTGGTGCCTGTTATACCACAGAATTTCGTTGATAAATCATCAATTATCTCGTACCGATTGCAGTTGGTAAATTCCGTAATATTCCGTAACATAAATTTTCTGCTATGCACTACACACGTTTTTAATGGGGAAACTTCATTGAAATGACCAGATATCAAAGGGATTTTAAATAGTCAGTGTTAAATATAGAATAACCGGAAACTGATGGTTTTTAACTGCCAGTTGTCATAACCGGCCAATGCCCCATAACCGGCCGGTTCCGATTGCCGGTTCTGATTATCGGTTCATCACTAACTACTACAACGCCAACAACTACAATGCCAACAACTGCTTCACTAATCTTTACAGCACCAACAACAAGTATATGTACACCAACAATCTCAGTTACAACTACTAAAACAACCACTGCTACACAGTCACTATGACCAACATACTAGCTACTACTACATCAAAATGAACTGATCACTCAGACTTGTTTACACTAATGACGCAAACTTTAAAACAACCAAATTGTGGAGAAATAGCAGAAAACCCATCAGGTGGAACTGTATATCACTCTAGATAGGTCAAGACAAAAGTGTACCACAATGGGTATAGACCATCCATACTCTCAATCCAGTCTAGACAGCGGAGCATACCTCACAATGCCACATAGCAACCAGAGGATAGTAAAAGATGTAAGGAGAGTAAGTAGAACCAAGAGTTAACAGCAGGGCTTACAGTTAAAACTAAAAGTCCTGTCACGAACTGCGTGCTTATCTAGGCATAATTGCGTGCAGGAATTGCGCGCAATTGCCATATTGAATGACATCCAAAGCAGGGCAGGTTCTTCTTGTTACCCATAGCAAACACAAGCAATGTTCCTGCCAATGGACCTCCGGGTTACCCGGAGGTCCATTGGCTGAAACTTTGCTTGTGCACAGGCCGTATGTGCAGAATTTGATAGCCTTACTATCATCATAACGCGTAGATTAACATGCAAATTGACGTGCTATATGTGCGCATTTCAGGACAGGACTTCCAGTTTTAACTGTATATTTCGACGAGAATCCATGTAAAGATTGGTGCAACAAAATCAGTGAGAATCCAGGTCGATTCTTGCTGAGCCTCAGCAAGGATTCATGTGAAAAGAATTGAGTCAGTTTAACCCTTGATCTAACATAGTGGTAGCTAATTTAGCCAATACAAGGCTAACATGACCTGAAATATCCTGACACTTTGTCAAAATTGTACAAATAAGACTGTTATTGGAACCGGCTTAATGAGCCAGTTCCAATGACATTCATATTTATAAGATTTTGTTGGTAAATACTGCTTATTTTTGAAAAAAATTGTCAAATTCTGTTTTTGTAAAAATTGGAAAGCTGGATAAAGGGTTACCATGTGTTATCAGTATACAACAGGGGTTCAACCATGGTGGCCTCATGTGATCCTGGTAACCTCATAGGTGTGGATTCTCGCAACCATTTTTGCGAGAATCCAAATGGATTCTCCCAAATTTAGATGAAATTCAACCCTGGTTAACAGTAGGCCTACATCAACAGGGTACATACCATCCATATTATAATACTATAACAGACAGCCACACACTCCCTATAATAACACATGACCTGGAATTGTGTATTACCCATAGCAAGAACTGGATTGTATAACGCATTAGGTGGGTTAGTTTTGCTAAGGGCTAATTGTGTTGGAATGCGAGTAAAAAAAATGTCTTACAAAGTCTGTTTCGTCTCTATTGCAAAAATGGTGATATTTTTTTTTCTGACAAAACCTGTCAATTTAATTACAAAAGTTGTGACCTTGGTTTATGACAAAACCTTCGAATTTTATTACAAAATAGGTAAGCTCTGACAAAACTCATCAGCAAGCCTGAAAATAATTTTCATTGTGATTCACCATATAAATCATGTTTGTCATTGAAGAATGATATCTGACATATTACAGAATGGAGTTTGAGTATTCGAAATAATGTGTTCAGGGTGTACATGTACCTTCATCTTAAAACTGCTCAGAATTCATCCAACCATACCTTGTTTGGCAGGGCTCAAAGAGCCCTGCCAAACAAGGTATAATTGGTTTCATTTTGAATTGGAACTGAGTTACCCTTCATACATAATTTAGATATATGTATGGCAAATTCAAATCGTATTCCTTCACATGCTGTTAATACTGATGAGCTGTACAGTCACTTTCGTCACACTTCCCAACTTGCTAGGACCAGAAATCACAATAATCATTAATTTTAGGCTTGCTAGTTATGTACATGATTTCCAGCATGCATGATGTTCTGATCACTGAACTTCATTGATAATTTTGGCATCAAAGTTGCTGGGGTATAATGTTTTTGACTGGTCCGTCAGTCAGTCCTACTTGTTTTCCGGACTTTTTTTCTACACGCTTCCAGATATTGAGCTGATTTTTGGTATGTGAGTCTAACATGGTGGCCTACAGATCAAGTTTGCATTTTTTTCCGCTCCACTGATTTTTACCGAAATTACGGCCCTTGGACTCTGAAAAATTCATCAAAATTACAGTTTTCCGGACTTTTTTTCTACACACTTCCAGATATTGAGCTGATTTTTGGTATGTTAGTCTAACATGGTGGCCTACAGATCATGCTTGCATTTTGTTCTGCTCCACTGATTTTTACCGAAATTACGGCCCTTGAACTTTGAAAAGTTCATCAAAATTACAGTTTTCCGGACTTTTTTTGTACACACTTCCAGATATTGAGATGATTTTTGGTATGTTAGTCTAACATGGTGGCCTACAGAACCAGTTTGCGTTTTGTTCCGCTCCACTGAATTTTACCGAAATTACGACCCTTGGACTCTGAAAAATGCATTAAAATTACAGTTTTCCGGACTTTTTTTTCTACACTCTTCCAGATATTGCGCTGATGTTTGGTATGTTAGTCTGACATGGTGGCCTACAGATCAAGTTTGCATTTTATTCCGCTTCACTGATTTTTACCAAAATTACGGCCCTTGAACTTTGAAAAGTTCATCAAAATTACAGTTTTCCGGACTTTTTTCCTACACGCTTCCAGATATTGAGTTGATTTTTGATATGTTAGTCTAACATGGTGGCCTACAGAACAAGTTTGGGTTTTGTTCCACTCCACTGATTTTTACCAAAATTACGGCCCCATAGACTTTGAAAAGTTCATCAAAATTACAGTTTTCCGGGCTTTTTCTCTGCTTGAATTCTTTCAATACCGTTGAAACTACAGAACACTGTTTTCTGCAGTATTCCTAGAATCTATGTTTATTTTTAAAAAATGATTAGAGCTTGAAATATCGGGGCACGTGGGGTATGTGAGCTTGCTCACTGAGGTTCTTTAATTCATTTAGCGAGAGAAACTTGTCATGACCTGGACTATACTGGGTCAGCTGACATTTATTTATTTATTGGGGTTTAACAACACTTTTGACAGCCAGGGTCGCCTCTTGTCAGACAGTGTTATGGGTGGAGGAAACCGGAGTACCTGCACCGAGCAGAGGCGAGCAACTGTCAGACCGCCTAATGTACTAACTCTGCACAAGCAGGGTTAGCATTGATTGAAGACAAGTGCACCATCAATGTGCAGTAGGCCTTAATACATAGTGCCCCCAAGGCCTCACATGGTCATTCAGGACTAAGATCATAGTACTTACTGTAGCTTCCGATTTGAATCCAGAAGTCTGTTGCCCATGGTACCTTGAATTCCTTGAAAGTCACAATCAGGGCAATCAGGATTAATATAATATAATTAATGTAATTTATAAGTGCCTTGCCCAAGGACACAATGCAGTTACCCTGGCAGGGATAGAAACATCGACCTTTCGGTTTGAAGTCCAATGCCATAACCAATCCGTCACGGTGCTTTGTGGATCTGTCATTATGTTACCTCCAAGACTATTCAGTATGAATACACTTGTACCGATTTCTTATTTGAAAATTCAAATGTCGGAAGACTTTCTTTATCTGGTCAAGTGTGAATTTAGTTTCATGTACATGTAACCTTCACGAGAATGGAATGAGCATGTTCATGAAATTTTGTTCCCTAAGAATCAACGACTGGTATGTCTACAGATATGATTAACCCTCTGCACACTAACGTCTAATTATTTCAAATTTTAACCCTTAAAGGCCTAATTCCGACTTTCATCACTTTTACTGCAACCATTGCCCCAACACGCAGTGTCAGGGTTAACTCACAAATTACATTTTAAGTACCCTATAAGTTGTTTTTAGACAAGTCTTGGCTGCCTGTATAGACAGCCATGACTTGCCTAAGAACAGCTACAGTGCTACAGGTGGTAGACTGTCAAAGTGTTGCAAAAATATATAAAAATCTCCAGACCCTTAAGAGTTAAGCTGCAGATTTTCTCATAATGCAACAAGGAATTTATCCAATTCAGTCTTTTGTTTGAAACAGAATGAATTGGTTAAATTTCTTGTTACATTATGAAAAAAAAATTGCTGCTTGTAATCAGTGTGCAGTGGGTTAAATAAATTTTAGGCGAATGTCCTGAAACTGCCTTGCAATTCCCTAAAAACATTCTGGAAAGACCTATATTTGTTTCTCTCCAGAATATATGAACCCTATTATTGTCTGAAACCATGGCTATGGGATTTGGAAAAAGAATGTTGGTATATTCTGGCCACTGGATTGGACTAGGAAATTGAATTTGTGAAACTTTTCACGAAAGATTGAGCACAGAACCAGAATTTAAAAGTGTGCACCTCAAGTAGATCTTCTGTTTCTCAAGCCATTTTTTGTAAAATTGCATGTGGGCGGCCAGTATTTTTTTTTATTTTTGTAATTATTTCTTTGCCATCAAAAGTTCATGTTCTTTGTTTGTTTTATGTTTTAGACCTCATAATCTACAGAATAGAATGGGCGGTGGTGTATTTCGTCCCTTGAGCGTAAGAAGTAATCCACCCAAGGGACAAATGCGGCAGCCCAAAGGACCATACAGGAGGGCCTGAGAAATAGATTTTTAACTTTGTTTAGGCCTTACATATGAATAATCAGAATACTCAGCAGTCTAATTTTTAATTTTGAGTGATTTTCAATAATGTTAGTGTAATTATTTTATTTTAGATAGAATATTCCTGTGGCCAAGATTCAAAGTGGAGAAGATTACAAATTTGAAGAATAGAGCCTATGTGTTTGAAATAACCACTCCAGAAAAATATCTGTGTTTGTCAGCAACTGAGCAGAAATCAATGGACATTTTTGTGTTTTTAATTCAGTCACAAATCCGATTAATTGATCAACTTCAAGGTAACTATAAAATTTCTTGACCCTGACAAGTGAGTATGAATGTAGGAGATGGGAGTGAATGTGGGTGGGGGGGGGGGGGGGGGTGGGGGGGGGAGGTGGAAGTGATCAAGGGCTTTTTGAATCCTGTTGACATCCATCATATTGGGGGACAACAAAGCACTATTCTCCCACTTCCCACCCTCTGAGGTAGGTGTTTCCAATAACAGATACTTGTGCGAGATATTTATGTCCATATGACTTCTGATAATGATATCAATGACAAAAACATGCAGTTTTGCATTTCAGTAGAACTGCACAATATACAGGTTTGAATACCGGTGACGATATATAAAAAAATATCACTATATACCCGTATATCGTCGAAAATCTGTTCAAAGTTGAGAAGGCAGTCAGATATCACTGCTGTTATGCTACTATAGAAAATTGTCTTTTTTCTGTATTAATATAATGATAAACAGTGGATCCGATGCTGTTATGACAAGACGATAGGAGACAAAAGTATTATTGTCTTGTGTTGTTGTTTCTCATTAACCCTTTACCCAAAACAGACGATATCAAAATTTATTATTTCAAATATCATTTTTTAAAAATTTTCAAAAAGTTTCGACAAAATCATATCATGTGACCCCTCATTGGAACAAGCTCAATGAGCTCGTTCCAAAGAGAGGTCACATGATATGGTTTTGTTGAAATTTTTTGGAAAATAATATTTTTTCAGCTGCTTAATTTGTATATTAAATGGGCAGATGTGGCCGATTCGTTGGATAAAGGGTTAAGCCACACACAATTTCAAAAACAAAAGATTAATTCAATTCTACTTCAGTTGCGTCGTGGTAACCGGTTCTCATCAGATCACCGAAGTTCAGCAGCGTCGAGTGCGGTTACCAGTAGTAGTTGGATGGGTGACCATTTCAGCGACTGATTTGCACTCCGGTGTTGTGTCCTTGGGCAAGGCACTTAACCCCGATTGCCTGCAAGGAGGCATGATGACACAGTGTACTAAGGCGTACTGCACGTCGATGGTGTGCATGTCTTCAACCAATCTACAGTTAAAACTAGAAGTCCTGTCATGAAATGCGCACAAATAGCACGTTGATATGCGCGTTAATGTGCGCGTTATGGCCCAAGTAAAGCTATCAAATTCTATTCATATGGCCTGTGCACAAGGAATGTTTCAGCCAATGGACCTCCGGGTAACCCGGAGGTCCATTGGCAGAAACATTGCATGTGTTTGCTATGAGTAACCAGGAGAACCTGCCGTGCTTTGGGTGCCATTCGATATGGCAATTGCGCGCAATTCCAACGCGCAATTGAGGCTACATAAGCGCACTATTCGTGACAAGACTTCTAGTTTTAACTGTAACCCTGACTGTGCTGTGGTGCGACATATAACCCAGGCTATTAAAATGTTGTTAAACCCTAATAAATAAATAAATAACTTCTAAAACTAACCCATTCACAATGTTACGTTGTTACCTTGACTTCTGACATCATATGTGATATTTTCCATAATGGCCATTTTGATCATGAATGTATGATAGGGCCAAAAAAAAGTTAAAAATCTCTTTCTCAGGCCCTCTCGCATGGTATTTTTGGGTGCCGCATGTTCTCTTTTTATAATCAATGCAAACTTAAAAAAATGAAATGGTTTATGTCTGATATTTTACCTAAGTTAACCCTTTACCTAACATGAAAAGCAGACGACACATGCAAAAAATATTCTCGAATGACTAATTTTTTTCATTTTTTGTCTCAAAAACATAGGTTATGACCCCTCATTGGAACGAGCTCGTTCCAATGAGGGGTCATAACCTATGTTTTTGAGACAAAAATGAAAAAAATAATGAAAATTAATTGGCGATTTTTGAGAATAGCGCTGGCCGGTTTTGGCCGTTACGTTGGGTAAAGGGTTAATAAAATTGATAAATTTGTCCCTTGAGTGGATTACTTCTTGCGCTCAAGGGACAAAATACACCACCACCCATTCTATTCTGTAGATTATGAGGCCTAAAACAAAAACAAACCAAGAATATGAACTTTTGATGGCAAAGAAATAATTACAAAAATAAAAAATAAAATAAAAAAATGCTTGCTCATATGCAATTTTACAAAAAATGGCCTCAGAAACAAGATCTACTTTGTGGGTCCTAAATTGATATGTGCTGTGGTTATTTAAAATGATTGAAGAAGCATATCAATTAAATTTCATTTTTAATGATGAATGTAAACATTGAACATCTCATTAATTTCAGCATTTAGTTTGCCCAGTAATTAGATCACATACCCAGTATTTAGGTCACCTATTTGTACATGTACTTTCAATACATGGCGTGCAAGCACATTTTGTTAAATTTAAATTTCCCATCTTACTTTTAAGCTTAAGTCGGTGGGCTGAGTATCATGTTGTACCCGGTGGTCCATGTGATGAAAGTGCTTTCTGTGCTGTTATGAACAATTATAAATTCTTTTCGAGTGGGGAATATATGGTGCTGTGATTAAATTTTATCCACTCTTTTCATTCTGCATGTGCAGTCGAATTTAAATATCTATTTACATCTTTAAATGTACATGTATCCCAGTGGAGGTTAGAAATGGTGATAATGATCTCTGTGTCCTAGAATAGAATTGTACAGAGCTGTTTTTCTACAGGAATTGGGCTATGCTAATTGTGAAGTTTCACAGGGACAAAATGGACTAAGAATTTTGTCTGGATAATGGCTGGATTGTGATCTGGTTGAAATTGTGTTTAGTTTCCTAGGAAAGCCCACAGAATTGTAGAATCACACTTGCCAAAAATGAAATGCAACAACACAGCACCTTTTGTTTGTTTTTAGCTTAACTGAGTGCAAGTCAGTAAGAACCATTGCCATCACTTGGCGTCCATCGTCTGGCTTCCGACGTCCGGCATCCGGCGTCCGTTAACTTTTGGACACTTGTCTTCTTCTTCACAACCACTAGGCCAAATTCAAACAGATATTGCACAGACCATCTATGGAGTATACCCTTTCTATTTTGTTCAAATGAAGCAGCTGCCACATTCGGGCTCTGGTTAATGCCCCAAAAGCTTAAAAATCTTTAAAAATCTTCTCATGAACCACCAGAGGGAATGCTTTGATATTTGATATGGAACATTCTTTGGTGTTGAAGATTAAAATTTGTTCAAGGGAAGTTGGTAGGTCAATATTTGGGCTCTCTGTGGGGGTATATCCATTTTGGGCTCTGCCCAAAATTTCTATTTCAAGAACCGTGGACAAATTTCAACCAAATTTGGCATGTATTATAAGTGGGTCCTAAGTAATTAATTGATGCCCCAACGGCTAAAACAGAAAAAAATTCAAAAGCCCATATTTCCCAAACCCCACCGCAAAGAAACTGTTATTTGGTATGAAGCATCCTTAGGACCAGTAGAATGGATTGGTTAAAAAGAATTGCAACCAGTTCTCTCAGGGTGCCTGGTAGGGGGTATTGAAAAAATGATGAGTCAGCGTTTTTGCGGTAAGGTTTCCCTGTAAAAACTGTGAGAGTTTCCAATTTTATCTCTTCCATCAAATCCTGTCAACATCAACCTGTCAAACACACATGTTATTTTGTTTTGTTAAGCTACAGGGAAAGAAAATAACCCTAAAATGCTTTTAACCCTCTCAATAATTCCATAAGTGGCAGAGGAAAAATTGATCTGATTCCTGTATGAATATCTTTAATTTAAACCCTCTTAAGACTTAAAAGCATTTTCCAAATATTTTATTTTATGTTGAACCCTTTCAATGCTGTGCACATATGTGTTTTCTGGTTTCTTGGAAAAAAAGTTATCTGATTCCTGTATGAATATCTTGAATTTAGCCCTCTCATGACTTCAGTGTGTTTTCCAAAGATTTTATTTCATGTTGAACCCTTTTAATGCTGTACACATATGTTTTTTTCTAGTTTCTTGGAAACATTTATCTGATTCCTTTACGAATGTCTTTAATTTAACCCTCTCATGACTTCAGAGTGTTTTCGTAAGATTTTATTTCATGTTGAACCCTTTCAGTGCTGTACACATACATGTTTTTTTCTGGTTTCTAGGAAACATTTATCTGATTCCTGAATGGATGTCTTTAATTTAACCCTCTCATGACATCAGTGTGTTTTCCAAAGATTTTATTGATGCCTTGATCAAACCTTTTCAATGCTGTGCACATATATGTTTTTTCTGTGTTCATGGAAAAAAAGTTCTCTGCTTCCTGTATGAATATCTTTAATTTAACCCTCTCAAGACTTCAGTGTCTGTTCCAATGATTTTATTTCATGTAATACTGTTAACCATTTTCCCACAGACATGAATTGTTTAATTGGCCTACCGATGAGATTTTCCTTGCCCCCCTCCCGCCCCCATCCACTGATTTGCAATGCATCTGGGCCAAAACAGAACAGACCCTGTGATGCTTCTTATCACTGTTAGTGATAACGTGCGGCAAAACCATTAAATGACATGGTTGGAGGGGGATGCTCAAGGGGGCAGCTCTCAAGAAATTAAGTTCTGGCATGACCTCAGAAGCTCGGCCGTATTTCCACCGGGTGGTGGGGGTGAAATGTGACGTTTCAAGAAAACGTTTTACCCGAGGTTGTCAAATGTCGACGAGTCTCCGATATTACGGTCCCGTCCCTTAGATCATTTTTCTGAGCCACCTTAAATAGGGCCTATTGATTTTAGTTGACATTTTATGTTTAGACAAAGAGTTATTATTATTATTTAGGATCTAGACATGGAAGTGCTCATTTACATGAAGGGTCTACCATAAAATGGCGAAAAGAAAGACAGTGGGGCAAATAGGGACACTCGCAGTTCGCCGAGGGAACGGCACCGTGGTACCAACTCATCTCAACTTGCCTGTCTTTTGTTTCTGTTTCTGCCTTTTAACGGCTACAGATTGTTGGGATTTAAACAGAAAAAAAAATCTCCACGGTGCACTTTTTTCCCTCACACCGCCAGAATCACATTTCAAAACTGCAGTTGAGAAACGAGTCAAACCCAGAGTCCTGGTTGATTTAATAAATAGATTTTCGGTGGGTAAACTTACCAAATGCATAAATAATATTTAGGTAGGCTAGTCTGGGTTAGACAACAGAATGCGTACACAGTTTTCGTACCAGTCAAAGAAAACATCGACTCTGGGTTAGCGATTTGTTTTATTTCAAGCATTTTCAATTTATTTATATTTTCTTCATGTGACAAAATATCGAGAGAATATAACCACGTGTGAATTATTTTGTGAATTGCGAGTTGACAGAAGCACATACTCTTATTACATACTCAAAGCGTCACGGTTGAACACCGGGTCACAACAATACCCATGTATAAATCCTTTGTTTTCTCAAATTTAATTAACTACTGTTTTCACGGAACAAAGATTTGATCTTCATAATCCTTTTCATGCCACGCCACGGTGTTAAAAAATCAACACCGTGTGACACCGGCTGAAAAATGCGATTTTCACTCAGCACGGGGGCGGGTGATTGGGACGTAATACACTTGGCACATACTGTAATTCTAATGTGATATCTTGATGAGTGTGAGGAAGCCCTCTAAAATGAGCAACATGGGTATTTATTTATTTATTTATTCATTTATTTATTTATTTATTTATTTATTTATTTATTTATTTATTTATTTATTGGGGTTTACTGACACTTTCAACAGCTAGGGTCACCTTGTGTTAAACAGTTTTACAGGTGGAGGAAGCTAGAGTATCTGGGGAGATAACTACCGAACAAAGGTCAGCAACTGTCAGACTTCCAAAGGTACTAACTCCACGCAAACAGGATTACCATTGGTTGAAGACAACATGGGTGTAAACGATTTGCTGGATTTGATCTCCATGTTGTGGTTAGAGCTGTAGGTTTTTCAAAATCCAGTTCGGTTTCGTTTTTTTCGTTGGTGAAAACCTCGCTTTCGGTTTTTCCACCAGTACTCTGTCTTCCATGTAAATTGTGCACATTTCGGATCCTAATGATACTGGAATTGGTGCAAAGGACATTTTGACTTCAGATATTCAAGCAACGGCCCCTGATTGACAATGTGGGAAAATAATGGACAATTGGACATACTTTTACTGTTGTTTGGTAAATTGATTTCTGTATTTACTATTTGTATATTTCATGGTAAATATATGTACTATAATACTACTTAACTTCTACCTTCATATCTTACTTTTTCAGTAGATGTCAGTCTTCAGTCTTGCGTGATTGCATCTGTAACTTAGTGTAAGTTGGGCTGGTCAGTAAGTAGCTGAGTCCGTCACAGACATCACCGAGTTGTTGACATTCAACTTGGATGGTTTGGCAGGGGGATTTATTCCCATTGATGTTGATTCTGACGTCATGGAATACCAACAAATAAGCATGTTATTGGAGCTGACTGACTCGACCCGAATTTGTCCGTTCCATTAACATGCTTACCATGATTTAGAAAAAAGAAATACCCCCTCCCCCCCACCAACCCAGATGTGCAAGGCAAAATGCTACATTTTATAAAAGCAAATACAAAATTAATTTTAAAAAAATGATGACTGGTATTAACTCCACAGTTTCTCCCCTATTTCCTATTTTTGTTTTTGAAAGCGTGCCCTCCCCACATACACTGCTGATGTTTATCGAAAAATAATCTCGAAAACCGGTATGCTTTGACAGTGTTTGTGTTAATTTTTGTGAAACCCTGAAGCAGCATGTGTTGACCTCATTGTCGTTTGTTCTATTTTTAATGTTGGAAAATTTTGTTGGTGTTGAGTGCACTGAATATGTTTGTTCGAAACAATAATTACACTGTTCTGTTGCTGCTGCATGGTTTTTACTGCATTATATGGATTTATTTATGGGACCCTTTCATTATTGTCGTCATTTAAGGTCAGTTCAACATAACATTTGTGGGTTTTTCTCTTTCCAAATCTCAAAGGAGTCTAATGAAAGCACACGTTTTGAAAACAAAAATTTGATTGGTCACTTCGTCAGACATGTCATTTTGAGAAGGAAAACAATACTTATCTGTCAATAAATAAAGAACAAGTTTGCAAATAATGTTGTTTTAATAATTCTATTTCCATTGTACAATATACTGTGCATACAAGACATGTTTTTAACATAAAACAAAAGAAGGTGAAATATTCAACTGAAAAGAAAATCATTGTCATTTTGGATTTACCAGTATGTTTCACTGGAATTTTCCCACCACACCAGTCCGGGACGACCTCTGAGAGGCTTAAAAAAAATTATTTTATGGCAGTAAAATTCTATTTCTTTAGTTTGAAATTTTTCTTATTCTTTAAAACCTGTGGGCCAAATTCATTCATTTATGGCACAGACCATCTTTGAAGTAAACTCTCTAGGGGGTAAGAGAACCACAGTAGTTGAAAAGAAAACAAAAATTTCGTTTGGTTGTTGTTTTTTAATACTATCCAGAACAGAGCTTGCTAGGAAGCTTTCCTAGGACCTGCAGAAATGAATGGCCAAAAAAGTTGCCTTTAGTTGTGTCATAGAAAATCAAAACATTGCTCTTGCTTCTGATCACTTACTGATACACTCATCTCTTTTGACAACTTGGGCCAGGTGAGTGTTTTAGGCTCACTTGAGCCTCTGGTTTAGGATTTAGTCACGGTTTTACAATATTTTATTCATAAACTGATGATATAGTGGTGTAAAAGTTTCTTGACAAGATCTCCGCAATTCTAAAGTAGGGCCGCCATGGACTAGTCACTTTGCATGGGTGGGCAATATTTCCATGGACGCAATAATATTAGATTCCAATCTCTTATAAGAATAATCATCAAAAATTTAATTAATGATGCACCGGGTACCACGCGGTGCTTCATTAATTAAAATTTTGTTGCTGATGATTTTTATTACCCATTAAAGGTATGCGTGGACATCACTACCCATGCATGGAATATGACCAGTCCACTGCAACTGCACTGTATCTTCATTAGTTTGAGAAAGAGATGTGATGAAGTCAAACTCGACTTATAGTTGGATGAATGGCGGGCAGGCAGACAGGTGGTCAGATGGGCGGGAGGGCATAAACAATTGGTTTCGGGATGATAACTGGATAATGGTTCAACCCATGTCCATGAAACTTCATAGGTAGGTTGGTATCGGTAAGAGGAAGAACCCTATCAATTTTGGACATGCTTGGTCAAAGGTCAAGGTCACAGTGACCTTGAACATAGTAAATTGTAAACAATTGGTTTCCGGATGATAACTTGACTATGGTTCAACCCACATTAATGAAGCTTCATATGTAGGTTGGCCTTCATGAGAGGAAGAACCCTATTTATTTTGGACTCACTAGGTCAACGGTCAAGGTCACAGTGACCCTGAACATAGTAAATCAAAACAATTGGTTTCCAGATGATAACTTGATAATGGTTCGACCCATGTTCATCAAACTTCATAGTTAGGTTGGCATCAGTGAGAGGAAGAAGCCTATTTATTTTGCACTCGCTAGGTGAAAGGTCAAGGTCACAGTGACCTTCAACATAGTAAATCGTAAACAATTGGTTTCCAGATGATAACTTTACAATGTTTTGACCCATGTTCATGAAACTTCATAGGTAGGTTGTCATCAGTGAGAGGAAGAACCCTATTTATTTTGTACTTGCTAGGTGAATGGTCAAGGTCACAATGATCTTCAACATAGTAAATCGTAAACAGTTGGTTTCTGGACGATAACTTGATAATGGTTTGACCCACATTCATGAACCTTCATAGGTAGGTTGGCCTAGGTGAGTGAAACTCCTCTATTTAATTTGGACTCACTAGGTCAAAGGCCAAGGTCACAGGGACCTTGAACATAATAAATTGTAAACAATTGGTTTTCAGATGATAATTTGACAATGGTTCCACCTGCGTTCATGAAACTTCATAGGCAGGCTGGCATTGGTGCAAGAAAGAGCCCTATTTATTTTGGAATCACTAGGTCAAAGCTCAAGGTCACAGTGACCCTTCATATAGTAAATTGTAAACAATTGGTTTCTGGATGATAAGTTGATAATGATTAAACCCACTTTTGTGCTGTCACAACTCGACATTGGATCGGTGATCCTATCAGCATTTTTGTGATTATAGAACTGTTTGTTATGTATGTAATTTTATCTTCATTAATCTCTCTTTTGACAAAAAATGTGTTTTTCTAAAGATACATGTTTGGTTCAAGAGATTGTTATTCTTCCCTTGAGATCAATTAAGCATGTGATATTAGATTGTGAGAAAATTTTCCATCCATGACTGTTCATGTGAGATAATGAAATCTATTACTTTTTTCCTTAGAATCCTCTAAAGAGGCGACCAGAAAATCGGGCAACACAAGACATTGCATATACTCCCTACTACAATACCAGTAGCATATTCTCATCACTGGAGTGGTGACATTCCTAAAGATGGCCTAAATGTCTGCCATTTTGAACAAGTTATAATGTAAAATGTTAATTTGGTTATATTTCTAAGTCCTAACCAGGCCTGAAAATAAGCAATCTGACATTTGCAGAATCAGGTTCCTAGAGGGTGAATTTGATGATGCTATCCCATACAATGGACCAATTTATCCTCTGGGTACCTCTTTCTGTTTAGTTTGGAGAACCTGATTCAGACTGAGGTTCTCAGAGGGTAAATTTAGTGATGCTACCCTGCTGTGCAGGGTAGCATCAATAAATTCACCCTCTGAGGACCTTATTTTGCAGATATCAATCTGCTTATTTTCTGGCTTGGTCCTAACTGTGGTATGAATGTGTGGACATGACCCACAATATGCTGATCTATCATTATGCCAAAGCACATCAATTTTAAGCCGACAACCAATGCCAGAGTTATAATGCAAAACGTTCATTTTACTATTTTCCGGAGTCCTGCAAAAGGGCCATATGGATGTGTAGACAAAACCCAGGATTTATGGATATCATTTTTCCCATGTTGGTCTATCACAAGACAAAAAGACATTAAAATCCAACAACTGATGCCAGAGTTATGATTCAAAATGTTCATTTTACTATTTTTGTAAACCCTACAAGTGCCATAACTCTGGTATGAATATGTGAACAAAACCCTTGATTAGTGGATATCATTTCCACCATGCTAGTCTGTCATCAAAGCAAAGGATATCCAAACACGACAATGCATGCCAGAGTTATAATAAAATGTTTGTGTGGACATATGGATGTATGGACGTCGGGCATACAAATGGCCAGAGACCTCGACTGCAGTGCATAGAGACTGTATTATCACTAAATGATCTGCAGAGTGGAGATTCCACTTGAGTAATAATTGCAGATTTGCCGCAAAGCATAAGAAGCACAAGCAAAGTTCCAGCCAATGGACCTCCGGGTTGTAACCGGAGGTCCATTGGCTGAAACATTGCTTGTGTTTTTTGTCCACATATACAGAATTTAAAAATAATACTTTGTTGTCAACTCCACTCCCTGGGTGATTTAGTTACAATCCACTCTCCACGTACTGTATATACCCACCAAACATTCTAAGTATGTCGGGGGGACACAACAAGTGTCAACAAAATCCTCAAGGAAGTTAATTCAAAAGCTTACATGAAACTGGGAATTATTATACCCCCCGCAAACAAAGTTTGGGGGGTATATAGGAATCACCCTGTCCGTCCGTCTGTCCGGCTGTCCATCTGTCCATCCTTATAAGCGCAACTCCTCCTAAACCATTTGAAGAATTTTCATGAAACTTTACACAATGGAAGAACTTTATATGAAGATGTGCATGAAGCAATATAATTCCGTTCGGACATTTCCAAGGGGAGATAATCTAACTTATACCGTCTGTCCATCCTTGTAAGCACAACTCCTCCTAAACCTTTCGAAGAATTTTCATGAAACTTTACACAATGGAAGAACTCCATATGAAGATGTGCATGAAGCAATATAATTCCGTTCTGACATTTCCAAGGGGAGATAATCTAACTTATACATTTCAGGCTTGGGGGGGTATCACTTTGTGAGTTTGCTCACAGTACCTCTAGTTTAATTTTAGATTGTGTTCATTTTTGTGTTTTCAGATGATTTATTTATTGTACAGCCAGAGAATTCTGAGTCACAGAGAAGAATAGGAGCGAAATCTAATAATTGTTATTTACAAGTATCACCATGGGGTGTTTCGTTAGCATTAAAGGTAAGTTGAAGAACAGGAATAAATTTTTATTGATGCGTATTTTATTGTTGAAGATACAAGCATTTTTGAAGCTTGAGGCATCTCTAAGGTCCCTTTTCCTTTCCCTTAATAAACACTTCAGTTTTTTGTCAATTCCCTCTATTATTTTGTTACTCTACATTGCTGAACAAATGTTATATTGTAAGATATCTCATCAAAGGCATGAGGCTTTGGATTCAAGGAATGGCCTTGAATTTGACTAAGGGTCATTCAAGGCCCTGAAATCCTGGAAAATGTCTCAGGTAGCGTCTGAAAAGTCTTGAATATTTATGAAATAAAAATGCTGACGTCCATTACCCCCCCCTCCCCCCCCCCGCCCCTGCCCCCCCCCCCCCCCCTCCCCAACTTTCCTTGTCATTTTTTTGTCAAATCCATCCATGGCTTCAACTTCAGAATCAAACAAAACCATATCATGTGCCCCAGGGAGCACAGTGACTCAGTGGTAGACTGTTGGACTTTTATCCTAGAGGTTCTGAGTTTGATCCCCATCTGAGATGACCCGCATTGTGTCCTTGGGCAAGGCACTTTATCCTGGTTGCCTACATGGGGGCATGATAACGCCATGTACTAAGGCGTACTGCACATGGATGGTGCACATGTCTTCAATCGCTGTAACCCTGCTTGAGCATAGCCTAAACAGAGTTAGAATGTTGAGGAGCTGACAGTTGCCCGTCGATGCTCGGTGGTTCTTTCCGGGGACTCCGGCTTCCTCCACCTGTAAAACTGTCACAGTCACGATTAGCCATTGTGCATAAGTATGTGACCTTAAAACACCAATAAATGAATAAATAAATAATTATGTGTCCCTCTCATTGGAACGAGGTTGAGCTCATTCTGATGAGCAGTCATGTGATATTGTTTTATTGAAATTTTTTAAAATATAATTTTTCAGCTGCTTAATTTGTATATTATGTGGTGGATATGACTGATTTGTTAGGTAAAGGATTAACAGACCTGATGTAAGCTTCTAGCAGTGAATAGTTTATACAGTGGAACCCTGTAAATTGAACAGCCACTTTGCCAGTGAGAATTATTCGGTTAACATGAGTATTCAATTAACGGATTTGGTCACTTTCCTGTATTTTAGAGATGAATTGAGCATTTATTCTATTATATCTTGTTTGACAGAGCTCATGTTGAGCTGTGTCAAACAAGATATTATGGAATAGATGCCTTTATTTGATGCACTCCTGTGAAATTAGTCTCTAAACATTGGGTATTGGGTGACTGTCGGGATAATTTCTCGACACATTACAGGATTTTTTTTATTCAGTTCACAGGAGTTTGCTGTACAACCCATATTCAGTTAACCCTTTACCCAACGAATCGGCCGCATCCGCCCGCGTAATATGCAAATTCAGCAGTTGAAAAAATATTATTTTTCAAAAAATTTCAACAAAACCATATCATGTGACCCCTTGTTGGAACGAGCTTGTCGAGCTCGTTTCAACGAGGTGTCACATGATATGGTTTTGTTGAAATTTTTTGGAAAATTTGAAAAAATGATATTTAAAATAATAAATTTTGATATCATCTGCGTTGGGTAAAGGGTTAAGAGATCAAATTTGTATTGAAATTATGGTAATTGTTTTGGTGTTTTGAAATTATATTAAATTAACAGTGTTATTCAATTAAAAGATATACAATTAAGTCGGCTCCACTGTATATGAATTTTTTCATTAGCTTTTCATTTTTCTTACAGTCAACTCGTACATTGTTAGCACAGTGGCCATTGAAGAGTATTCGCAGTTTTGAGAGTTCAGGGAATGGCCAGTTCAGCTTGGAAGCAGGTCGGGTTGCACCTTTGGGAGAGGGTCAGTATATCTTCAACACAAGAAATGGAGAAGACAATCATATTTATGACTTAATAGACAGACATGTCCTGGATAATTTAGAAAAATTAAAGGTTAGTGGTACCTTTATAAATTATTGAATACCAGATGAAATTTTTTACCGACATAATCTGACAGAACAGTATCTAATACAGTCAAAATTTCATAGGACAAAATTCCATAAAGATAAAAATATTGAATGCCAGACAAATTCCCTTGCAGAGAAAATTTGACAGGAAAATATCCCTTGCAGTCAATATCCCACAGTCAGAATTCCAGATGTCAGTATCCCAGTCAGACAATAAAGACAAAATCACATACAGATACCTGTAGGGCTTCACTGTATTGGAAATTGCAATACCAGTAACGGTAAAATACCATGGTGTACCGGTATATCATCAACACTAACGAGAAGTAAGTTTCAGTTTTGAATTGAAAACAAGTCTCGTGTCACAATAAAATTAAATTCTTTTAAATGACAAAATAATTATGCACTCTAGCCAAGATAATGGTTTTCCTGTGACTGGAATTATGGATCTGAAGATTGTATAATAACAGGACTGTGTTTTATATATTCTAGTTAATATTTTCAACCACATTCTCATTGTATATTATTTACTATTCCGTTTTCGCGAATGTTTTGTTTTCGACATCGTGTCAACGTGTTTCGACAATGAATTTTTCGGTTGATAAATTTAATTGTTATTCGAGTTAGGTGTCAATCAGGGACTGTCTGGACAGGATTTCTTCACTCTGTTGAGGGCTGAATTTCGTCTGGGTTCTGTCGTATACCCACCGTTTTTTTTTCTGCCACTTTCTCTCATAGTTGAGAGTGTTCTTCTACTTTCTGTTTCTGTTGAGTTCACCTTTTTCTTCTACTGCTCTCACCTCTGTTATTTCCAGTTCGGTTCCTTTAGGGTAATTCCTTTTGCCCTCGCCTTGGTGCATTCTCATGGCCGTTTCTTCCGCACCCGTGGGTGGTGTGGAACGCTGTCATTTTGGGAGCCTCCCGACTCAACCACGTCTGGTGTGAGTTATACCCCCTCCATGGGAGATGTGCAGTTCCTCCTGTACCCGTAGGTGGGTGGGTGGGGGCTGTCGTTCCCCCCCCCCCCCAACTCGACCACGTCTGGTGTGAGTTTTACCCCCTCCATGGGGGATGTGCAGCTCCTCCCACGGGGGGTGATGAACACTGTCATTTCGGGGCCGCCCGACTCTGGTGAGAATTGCTCCCCCTCCGTGGGAGATCTGCAGCACCTCCTGCACCAGCGGGGGGTGGGGAATGCTGTCATTTTGGGGCTTCCTGACTCGACCATGTCTGGTGAGAGTTATTCCCTTTCCGTGGGGAATGTGCATTTTTTTTTACCGTGGTGGATACTGCGGGAGCTATTGCATTTCTGGTGAAGAGATGCCTGATTCCGGGACTATGCGCCCTCTCCAGTCGACATCTGAGGCTGTCACTAGAGTTGTGACTCCTCCTTTGGAGGCCGAGCTAGGTGGCTCTCTCCACTTTTCCGCCAGTTTCAACAGGTCCCGTCGTATCTGCTGCTACGTCTGTTCCGTCTACAACGTAATTGGGCTCTGTTTTTAGCTGGCCTCGGCTTATCCCTGCAAGGGTCTGCAGGGATGTCTGGTGTGGTTGTGGGGTATCAGCCTCAGCCTTCCCCGACTTCAACTTGGCGAAGTCAGAAGTGGCTGCCGACTGAACCCCCTTCTGTGTCCTTTCAGCCATTGAACACAGTAGTTTTCTACCTGCAGTGGTCTGCTGCGGTGTCTGGGAGTGTAGACGTGGGGATATCGGCCTCAGCCCTCCCTGACTTCAACTCGGCGAAGTTGGAAGTGGCTGCCGGCCGGACCCTCTATTGTGGTCTCTGCACCGTCGAGTACCACAGTTTTGTCATTGGCGTTTTCCGTCCACTCTTTCTGGTCACACGGCCAGTTTTGCGGGACCAACGCCTTCTGTGCAGCCTGGACCTTCTGCCCCGTAGAGGTCCGCGAAAACTCTTCCGAGTTCCTGCTATGTTGATCCTCGGGGTGTGTCATACCCCTATACACGTCTGCCCTCAGATGTTTCGGCCACCGCCCGTCGCCCCGCTTTGGGTGTATTGGAGGATCATGACCCTTCGCTGGTTAAGAGGGTCAGGTGTGAAGCCACTTTGCTGGTTCGTTCCCATGTCGAACCGGCTGGTACGGGCAGTGAGCTTAGGGAGGCCCTCTCCTTACACACTCAGGTTCTGTCCAAGAGCCTTCCCGTTGCTTCCAGCGAGGCAGCGAGAGGTTTCCAGGCGCCCCCTATGGCACCACCTCCCGGGATTGGAAACAGGCCGCTTTCTGATCCCGCTGGTGCCTACACCATGTGAGGCATCGGCTGGTTTGCCCACGATGGGCTATTCTTAATGTCGAGAGCCAGCAGTCTTCTGACTTGTGGGCAGCTCTTGACTTTGTGTTTGGGTTCCTTCCAGATCTCAAACCATCAAACCAGCCGACAATGTCAGCCAGGCCGCGATCATCGGTTGCGCGCCTACAGCCTGTGGAGCAACCTGCTTCTGGGTGTCTTCGATCATGCCAGACAGTACAGGTGGTTGAAACATTTTCAGCATTGGACTCTAAGCTGAGTTCCAAGGCTATGAAGGTTCCATTCTTCACCAGGGTTGACACCTTTTTGCCTCCGGTGCGTTATCGTTTCTACGATTTCGCCAATCCGTCAGTCTGCCAGACTTTGACGGTTTTGTATCAGGACTCCAATTCCCTTAGGCTTTCCAAGCCCAAGTCGGCCGTCATTCCTATGACGACTCTGGAGTCCATTTTGGGCTTATTGAGAGAAATACTGGGTATGCTTTCTCTCTCCAATCATGTCGTATCTGCCTCCAGATAGGTTTGATGATGTACAGACTCCTTTGCGTGTGCTGTCCAAGGTGCTCATGCATCTTACTCACATGCATGTCTGTGACACGGCTATTTTGGAACTAGTTCGAAGTGACTCTGTGCTGGACACAGGCCGATCCCTTCCTGGGGGCAGCACGCTGCTCATCGATATGCTTCTTGGGCAGGTCCGCTACTGTTCCAGCGGGTTCCATGTCGACAGTCCAGGATGACATCCTACGTCATTCCAAAGATCAGCTGCTGCTTTGTCAGCTTGATCAGCCTTCTAGGGGAGGCAGGAATCGTTCAAAGCCTAACAAGTACCCTTCTGCTTCCTCTGCGAAGCAAAGGGCTGATCCTTCTGCCACCGCTTCTACTTCTTACTCATGGGGTAAGGGTAAGCGCCGGCAGGCTAGAGGGAAGTCTCAGGATTCTTCATTCAGTAGAGGAGGTGGTTTTTTCCTCTCGTGGGTCTCTTCGGGGCTCGAACTGAAGGTCCTCACCTTGATTCGTCCAGGTTGGAGGAAGGATAGCAGAGTTCGCAGACCGTTGGACCACCATCACATCCGATCCTTGGGTGTTAGATGTTGTTCGGTCCGGGCTGCGAATATCCTTCCGAAGGCACCCCACTCTGTCCAGATTACCTCTTCCAACCACAATTCCTTCAGACGTTTTACGTCGGGAGCTTTTGTCCACGGAGATAGACAATCTCCTGGCCAAGGGGGTGATCGAGGTCGTCAAGAACATTCAGTCAGTGGGGTTTTTACCACCTGTTCTTGGTGCCGAAGAAGGGCGGCCGACTCCGTCCTGTTATCGATCTGAGTATCCTGAATTAGTCTATCATTGCTCCCACGTTCAGCATGGAGACTTTCAGGTCGGTCCGCCATTCCATTCACCAGGGAGTTTTCACTTCCAGCATCGACCTGCAAGACGCTTACTTTCACATTCCGATTCATCGGGTGATGCGAAGTATCTCAGGTTCGCTTTTCTGGGGCGAGTTTACCAGTTGAAGGCCATGCCTTTCGGCCTCAACCTGGCTCCTTGGGCCTTCACCTGACTGATGTCGCATGTGTTAGCCTTCCATCGCACACAGTCCAGGGTGACTACTTCGGCATATCTAGTCGATACTCTTCAGATGCATTCCAATGCTGCCTTACTGGAGTTGGATGTCGACACTCTGTTGAGCTTGCTCACAATGCTAGGATTCAGAGTCAACAAGGAGTAGTCGGATCTGGTCCCTTCTTAGTCGTTTTGTCATCTGGGGATGGCCTTCTGCACTCAGTTCAATACGGTGGCGGTTCCCCAGGCCAGGGCTGTGATTCTCTTAGCTTTTGCTCTGACTCTGTTCCCAGTCCACATCCGCAACAGCACGGGGTATTCTCTGGCTGCTCGGTCTCTGCAGTTTGGTGACGATCTCATTCCTCGAGGTCGGCTGCATGTCAGACCTTTCCAACACTTTCTGCTCAGTCGTTGGAGGCCGAATGTCTATTCTCTGGATCTGGTGCTTCAGTTCCAGAAACTCTTATCCTCACCTTCTCCACTGGACGACTGTTCAGTGGATCACGCAGGGTGTCCCGTTGGACTTACCCACGTCCGAACACATTCTTACGGCAGATGTCAGCGATCTCGGATGGAGTGCAACATTGGATCCTCTAGGTCTTTCCCTTCACGGGATGTGGGACCAGGATTGGGCATCTCTACACATCAACCAGAAGGAGCTTCTTGCTATTCCTCTGAGTTTCAGGCAGTGGATCCCTCACCTGTCGAATCATCAGGTCCTTCTGTTGTTCGACCATTCGACAGTGGTTGCTTACATTCGGAACCAGGGCAGCACGCACTCGGTTCCAATGTACGAATTGGCTTGGGATCTTCTACTGCTCGCTCAGGATGTCAACACCGGGGTGGTTGTTTGTCACATTTCCGGTCGTCTGAACGTCCTAGCCGACTCCCTGTTCCGACGGGGCAGGTTCTTTTCCGCCGAGTGGATGTTCCACATGGCGGTGTTCCATCGATCTCTTTGCGACTCGGAACCGTCAGGTGGACACTTTCGGGTCCCCGTGTCCAGATGCTCTGGCTTTTGCCATGGATGCTCTGGCCCTCCTTTGGGATGGTCTTGTCGGCTACGCCTTCCTGCCTTCCTGATTCCGCCTCAGGTTCTCGCCCAGATATGAACCTGCAGTCGTCAAATCCTTTCGATCACACCCGTCACCTCGGTGGGTATGGATCAATCTGCCCCGCTCTCTGTTAGCGGCTGTTCCGGCATGTCTCCCTCTATGTCACGACTTTCTTTGCCAAAGTCACCCGAGGAGGTTTCAAGTTGACCCGACTTCATTGTGCCTTCGCACATGTCTTTTATCGGGTCCTGTCTCCTCTGTAGTGGTTTTTCGAGACAAGCAGTGGGGTTGCTTTTCTTCAAGGAGGCACTCACTCCACTGGTTTAGCCTCTCGATGGTATGCGATCACTCTGTTGCTTCTGTCACTCCTTCGATCACACCGCTTGCGAAGTTTCTGGTATATGTTTGTTTCTGTGGGTCTCCAGCAATGGGTACTAGTCCATGCTTCGGAGACCTTTTTCAAATGTGGTACCGCATTGTTTCGACACTCATCCTTGCCTCTTCAAGCTTGTTCAGCTCTTTTCCTTGAAAAGGCCTTGGACTTTGCAGTTTACTCCAAGATGGTCACTTTCTTGGGCGCTGCTCTGCTTGGGGGTGGGGGCGTTCGCACCTTTATCCTGGATGGATATGCGTTTTCTCACATGCCAGATCTCTCCTGCATCCATTTCTCGATGGATTTATCTTGCTATTCGTGCTGCTTCCGCCGTCTAGCTACTGGTGATTGTATTACCAATTGTTTTTTCTGCCACGAGGTGCGTGCATTGTCTTTGTCTAATAACTCTGTCATTTTGTTGGATGACGGATGTTATACTGGCAGCCTACTGGAAAAATGCTAAATTCTCCTTTTATCTGCGACAGTTGCAGGAGCCGACAGAGGACCTTTGCCCTAGGGGCCCTCTTTCTTCGGCTCAGGCTGTTGTCTATCCCAGCCATTCAGCTTTTTTCAGGGTCAGTTCTAGCTCTGTGCTGTTACTGCCCTTTCTGTCTGTGCGTTGCACTTAACCATACGCCTCATCTTTCATTGTCTTTTACTAATGTTTGTGATGCTATGGTTTGATAGGCCTAGGGATCTCTTCCTCTGTCCACGGTTCCAGTGCTATTGAGTTATGTGTGGGTTGGTTATGTGATTCCCTCCATCCTATTGTCTATTCAGCCTGTAGTAAACAATTGCAAGAGGTAGATTGATAAGAAATATAAATTTTATAGTAAATTTCCATTCTTATTATACCTACCACAATTGTTTACATGGAGGCTCTCCCGTCTTCTTATTCAGGTAAGAATCCTTCCTCCCCGCTGATCACATAACTCCTGTGTTGTCGGAATCAAAAGAATGATGAATTGCTGATGCACTGCACATTGGTTTACGGAAGTTGTGGATTTGTACTATGGAAGAGCGTCCCATACTGGGTATGCGCCGATGGCGCTCGACCCAGTTTTGGCTTATTTTTTTCTTTCCCAAATCACTTGGGATTGATTAAAATAGAGAGTATTTTATCCGAGTTAGGTTCTTCCACTGTAGTGCAAGCCTGTAGTAAACAATTGCTGTAGGTATAATAAGAAAGGTAATTTACTATAAAATTTATATTTACCTGACATAAACAATGTTCTATTTTATGAGCAATCAATCTCATGTGATCTCACGTGATGAAAACATGTGCATTCTGTCCCCATGTTCAGAACATGAACAGAACATATGCCAGTAATATCAACCCCATTCTAACTCGTCGCCATTGATTCTCTTGGTGGTGCATATAGGTCCTCAGACTGATGACATTTCTGATCGATTTAAAATATAGATCAGACAAAGTCATCAGCCAGATTTTTTTTTATTATTATTATCATGGTCAATAAACAAATATGTACAATTAAAATAATAAAGATGCCTGAAAATTTTAAAATTTACATTATTTTTTTCACATATTAGCAGCTAAAAATGAAATTTTGTTAATCCAAATTTGACATGGGAAATTTTTATGAAGAGTTTTCTAAAGATAAATGGGTTTCCATTTTGAGTAAGATAAAATATAGTTATTTATGGGCTGTGAAATGTCGCGGTCACTTTAAATGCATTCTTTGTTCATATAGTTCGAATTTCCTGAGGACGGATTAACTTGCATAATAAGTGATTACACATGATTCACTCAACAGTGTTCACCCAGGTTGACATGTTTACGTAGTCAATGTACTTACAAATGGGTGCCTTGTTGTGTGAAAGGTTGTATAGAAAATAGTCTTGTAATATAATTTATGGATTAAGACTAAAGATTGCCCAAGGTGACAATTAATATGAACTTTCCTCACACTTTTGCCAGATTGTCTAATTTCGCCCAATTTCATTTATCAGTCGAAGTTGAATTACTTCATTTTTTACACATGAAACAGATGCAGCAAAAAATATATATATACCGTGACAGATGATATACAGGTACTTTTAAATTCAGTTGATATCGACCCAGTATTTTTGGCAATACCGGTATATCGAAAAACCGTGAAGCCCTAGATACCTGTTCACATACTAAGAAAAATGTCAAATATTCTTTATATATTGTAGGATAAAAATGCAGTCCCGTTCACAGGCCAAATTGACATGAATGTGAAATGAACTGATTTTGCAGACAGCTATAAAAAAACACTGCAGGTTTGAAATCCTTGAATGAACACTACATACAAACACCATAAAATTTAATCTAATAGAAAATATCATCACTATTTCAAGAAACATGTAGTCTTAGTTACGAGGGCAAGACTGATATAAGTTCACGTACGCGTACAGAAAGGTAATAATAAATTTGTCATGCAGCAGCTCCCCTAAATCAGAAAAAAATAGCCAGTGTAAGGCCTAACAAAATTAAAAATCTGTTTCTCAGGGCCTCCTATATGGTTTGTTTGGCTGCTGCACACTCTCTTTTTATAACCAATGCAAACTTTAAAAAATAAACATTAAATGGTTTATGTCTGATATTTTACCCAAGTTAATTAAATTGGTAAATTTGTCCCTTGAGTGCAACAAGGCTTTGCAATGCTTTAGCATTGCAAAGCCTTCTTGCACTCCATTGATGAAATACACCACCACCCATGCTATTCTGTAGATTATGAGGCCTAAAACATAAAACAAACCAAGAACATCAACTGTTGATGGCAAAGAAATAATTACAAAAATAAAAAATAGAATAAAAAACCACCTGCCCACATGCAATTTCACAAAAAATGGCTTGAGAAACAAAAGATCTTCGTTCTGGGGCCTAAAGCAAACTGTGTTCTTAAGACTATTTACTAACATAAAAGGAAGTATGTGGCTCATTGGTTAGAGCATTGGATTTGTGATTGAAGGTTGGACAGTTCAGTCCTGACCTGCATCATCGGCAATGTGTCCCTGGGCAGGACACTCCATCCTGAGTGGCTACGTCGGAGCATTGTGACGCTATGTACTAAGACATAGGGCATGACGATAGTACACTTGCTTTCAACTGCTGCTAATCCTGCTCTTGTTGGGTTAGTAATTTTGAGAGGCTGACAGTTACTTGGCATTACTTGGTGATTCTCTCTGGGTACTCAGGCTTCCCCCACCCATAAAAGTGTCCAACACAATATGACCCTGGCTGTTGAAAACATCATTTAACATTAGTAAACAAACAAACATAATAAAATAAAGTAGTGAAGTTATGTCATTTAAGGTTTGTGAGGTTTCATTCAAATTATGTCAGATACCTTCCGGAGGCTAAAGAAATAAAAAACTATTTTGATTCTCGGGCAATCCCTCAATGAAATTAAACCCCCTCATTGGACATTTTTATTGGCCTGCAATGTCTTCCAGTATTACTACCCAATCAAGAGACTCAAAACGTTTACATTTATTTTTCTGTTGATGTATGTAACTGAAATTTGAAGAGCATAACTAAAGACAGCGTACATCCTGTGGCTTTGCAATTGTTTCTCGGCAAGTCTTGGCCAAGTCAGAAAATAAGCAGACTGTCATCTGCAAAATGAGGTCCGCAGAGGGTGAATTTAGTGATGCTACCCTGCACAGCAGGGTAGCATCACTAAATTTACCCTCTGTGAACCTCAATCTAAATCAGGATCTCAAAACTAAACAGAAAGAGGTACCCAGAGGATAAATTAGCCCACTGTACGGGATAGCATCAGTAAATTCAATCTCTGGGGACCCCATTTTGTAAATGACAGGTTGCTAATATTCAGGCTTGGACTCTTGGCTGCCTATATAGGCAGCGAAGACGTGTCTAGATAGAAACGACTGCCAACACACTTAACTTGCAAGTTTTCCCAGAGACAGCATGTTTGGGCATCTGTTCTGTTACTGCAAACAGTGATGAAAAGCTGAAATTAGGCTCTTGAGGATTAATATTATTACATTTTGTATAATTATGCACTTTCTATATATTCTGTGTGTGAAAAGACAGTGCCCCCCGTGGGAACCCCAGGAAGTGAAGCAGTGCTTGTTTACTGTAGTAAATAAGCTCTGTTTCACTTTTAAAATGGGACCCAGTCACTAATGCTTGGGGTGCGAGTCCTTTAAAATAGGCAATATTGGATATAAACGATTGACTGACCTTGACTTTATCTCCATGTTGTGGTCATGGTCAGCCATTGTGCAGAAGTATGTGACCTTAAACACCAATAAATAAATAAATAATAAAAGACAGTGGAACACCTCTCAAAAAATAAAACACTCCCTCCTTCATTGATCTGAAAAAAATTGCCTGAGAATCAATTAATTTAGTTTTGTGACCTTATGACATCTTATCCCAGAATTGTTGTGAAAATTGTTAATATTCTGGCTTGTACAGGTCTCAGTCTTCAGTCTCAGGGTTATACCCTCAGTAACAAGAGCTCAATTTTGATACAAGTTCATATACTTGCACATATTGGTGATAATATGTTTGTCTCTTTACTTCTTGTTTGACTGTAAAATTCTTGTGTAGTTTTCTGCTGGTAACAATTTAGAATGACCTGTAATCTCTCGACTTCAGATCAGAGTTGATCCGAAGTAGAGGCATTAACTTACTTGCAACATATAAAAAAAGTGTAGTTAACCCTTAGGAGCTGTACAAATTTCTTAAATACCCACTAGACCACCACCTGCACATTGCCAGTAGCTAAGCAGTGACTTATAGTGAAGTTGTGGCTGCCCATCTAGGCAGCCAAGACTTGACTAGAAACCACTGCCAAGGTAATATGTCTATTTTCAGCAGGATCTCCTCATGATTGCATGTTAAGGGTACCTGTTCTGAGGACATAAAAGTCTGAAATAGGACTTTAACCCCCTACCCTAACCTGAAAAGCAGACGACACTTGCAAACAAAATTTCTTGAATAACTCATTTTTTAGCTCAACTTTGGCGAAGCCAAACTTGAGCTTATGCCATGGCCAGTCGTCCGTCTGTCCGTCAACAATTCAATACGACTCGGGCTTTATGAACTGATCTTTACGAAACTTCTTGGGTACCTTTGTTATGACCGTGGGATGAGAACAAGTGTTTTGGGTTCGATCCGAAATTCAAGTTGGCCGCTGGCGGCCATTTTGTACAGACTTAGGTGAAATCAGATTTTTGTGCAGAACTTCCATATGAAAGCGCTGATTTGAATAATTTTTTGTATGAATGTTTAGTACCATGGGATACATAACATATAATACGGGTTTTTTCTCATATGTAAATTATGCAAATTAGACTACCTTTGATGTATTTAGTGTTATTTTCAGCACTGTAAGTGCAAATGCCAATACGGCTCGGGCTAGAGGCCGTATTTATAAACGGATCTTTACGAAACTTCTTGGGTACCTTTGGTATCACCGTGGGACGTGAACGAGTGTTTTTGGGTGCGGTCTGAAATTCAAGATGGCCGATGGCAGCCATTTTGTACAAAATTAGGTGCAATCAGATTTTTACACAGAACTTCCATATGAAAGCGCTGATTTGAAAAATTTTGTGTGTGAATGTTTAGTACCATGGGATATATCACATATAATACAGGTTTTTTTCTCGTGCAGAAATTATGCAAATTACATGAACTTTGATTTTTTCAGTGCTACTTTCACACAGTAAGTACACATGTCAATACGGCTCAGGCTAGAGGTTGTATTTATCAACCGATCTTCATGAAACTTCTTGGATACCTCTGTTATCACCTTCGGACGAGAACGAGTGTTTCTGAGTGCGGTCCAAAATTCAAGATGGCTGCCAGTGGCCATTTTGTACCGAAATTAGGTCTAATCAGTTTTTTGTACACAACTTCTATATGGCTCAGGCTAGAGACCGTATTTATGAACCGATCTTTACGAAACTTCTTGGGTACCTTTGTTATCACCGTGGGAGGAGAACGAGTGTTTTTGGGTGTGGTCTTAAATTCAAGATGGCCACCAGTAGCCATTTAGTACCAAAATTAGTGCAAACAGTCTTTGTACAGAACTTCTGTATGAAAGTTCTGATTTGAATAAATTTTTGTATGAATGTTTAGTAAAATGGAATACATCACATACAGTACGGTTTTTTTCTCATGCAGAAATTATTCAAATTAGATGAATTTTGATTTATTTAGTGCTACTTATACACTGTAAGTACACGTGTCAGTACGGCTCGGGCTGGAGGCTGTATTTATCAACCAATCTTTACGAAACTTCTTGTGTACCTTTGTTATCACCCTTGGGCGAGAACGAGTGTTTCTGAGTGCGGTCCAAAATTCAAGATGGCTGCCAGTGGCCATTTTGTACCGAAATTAGGTCCAGTCAGTTTTTTGTCACAACTTCTATACAGCGCGTATTTATGAACTGATCTTCACTTCTTGGGTACCTTTGTTTTCACCTTGGGACAGGAAAGAGTGTTTTGGGGTGCCTTTGTTATCACTGTGCTATGAGAACAAATATTTTGGGGTTCAGTCAGACCCACTCTGGGACTCAAAGATTTCTTTTCTAGTTTAGCATCTGACTGTCACCCACCTTCACAGTACTTTACCTATACATTTATTACAGGCTTCATGTACAGACCGTTACAATACTTTATATGTACCTTTGTTATCAGGTCATTACCTAGATGTTTGTCATTGCTGTGTCACATACTATACATGTACATGTACGTGTCTTGACAAGTTGAGCTACAGTGTCATTGACACTTTCATTTCATTTTTTGTCTCAAAAACATAGGTTATGACCCCTCATTGGAACAAGCTCTTTGAGCTCATTCCAATGAGGGGTCATAACCTATGTTTTTGAGACAAAAAATGAAAAAATAATGAAAATTAATTTGCGATTTTTTTGTGAATCGTGCTGGCCAGTTTTGGACGTTACATTGGGTAAAGGGTTAAGTATTGCATCTTACTTCATTATTAATGCTTTTCCAAACAAGGATTGGGGTTTGGTGGATCATTGATTAGAGCATCGGTCTTAAGATTGAAAGGTTGTCTGTTTGATCCTGACCTGCTTCATCTCCATTTTGTCCTCAGACAACACACTTCATCCCATTTTCCTGTGTGGTAGCACGGTGGTTCATTGCACTAAGAGAAATGATCTGGTGATGCGACACTTGCCTTCAACCATTGCTAACCCTACTTGTGCCTTTGTTAGGAAGTTTAAGAGTCCAGCAGTTACTCAGGCTTGTTTGGTGGTTCTCTTTGGGTACCCTGGTTTCCTGCACCTGTGACACTAGTTTTACCCTAGCTGTTGAAAGTGTCGTTAAGCCACAATAAACAAATAAACCTAACAAGGATAGATGATGGCACTTGTAATTCTTGAATAGCAAAAGGTTAACATTTTTTGCCTCCAAAACGTAGCTTATGACCCTCATTGGAACAATGTCAGTTGCATTCCAATGAGGGCCTTGCTCTATGTTTGGAAATATAGTAAATTTTAAATATCAATTTTGTAGGATATCGCTGTCTGTGTATGGCTAATATGTAATTTAAAAGAATAAATGGTATCCAAATCTCAACCATAATAAGTTATTTTTAGCACCCTGTCTTAACCCTTTACCTAATGTAACGGCCAAAACCGGCCAGCGCTATTCTCAAAAATTGGCAATTAAGTTTCATTCTTTTTTTCATTTTTTGTCTCAAAAACATAGGTTATGACCCCTCGTTGGAACGAGCTCATCGAGCTTGTTCCAACGAGGGGTCATAACCTATGTTTTTGAGACAAAAAATGAAAAAAATTAGTTATTCGAGAATTATTTTTGCAAGTGTCGTCTGCTTTTCAGGTTAGGTAAAGGGTTAACTGGCTTGGACAATTTGTCATTCTGTCCATTTGTCCACTTATGCACTTATTTGTTTTTAGGTATATGTTTTGTTTAGAGCATTTTGGGAGCCACTAACTTGACTTTTTACATAAAGCAATTTGAGGAGACGCATTAAAAAAAAAAAAAAAAAAATTCCAGTGCTGGTCGAAGGTTATGTTTTGGAAGCAGACATTTGCAGGAATAAATGATTTTAAAGGTGCATTTTTGGATTTACACTGTCCTGACTTCGCTTTTTTATCAGCTGAAGGGTTAAAGACCCTTATAATTTTGTTTCCCGGTAATAATACAATGGTACCTTATACTCAGTTAATATATAAGTGCTTAAAACCATTTTTTCAGTCTCCAAGGTAATATTGATACTTTGTGCATATCAAGGGAGGTAATTTGAGCATTCAATAAATGATGCAGATCAGGAGAAGAGAACTGATTCATTTCTCAAAAGAAATATTTGTCCATTTTCAAGTTTGAACACCAGTGGATGCAGATAGAAAGGGGTTGTAATGTACAAAAAACAAAACACCACATATATTTAAAAACATTAAGTAGAAGCCTTTTTAGCTTAACTTGACATAGTCAAGAAAAGCTATTGCCATCATGCGTGCGGAAGTCTGTTAGTCTGTTAGTCTGTGAGTCTGTGATGTCTGTTCACATTTTCCCTTTAGCACGGGCTACACCCCGCAGTTCTTGTCTGATCGTCACGAAATTTCATGTGCAGGTTTGGGGTCATGTCTAGATGAGAACGTCCCCTTTTGGTTGCGATCGGGCAACCGGTATGGCTGCCCGAGCCCAAAACCTGAAAACCATTAGCACAGTCTACAGGTCGTATTTATGAAGGGATTTCATTGTAACTTGGTAGGATGCCTCTGTATAATGCCTAGATGAGAACGTCCCCTTTTGGGCATGATCTATCAACCATGATGGCTGCCCAGGCCCGAAACCCCAAAACTTTTAGCATAGTCAGCAGGTCATGTTTAATGTGGAGGGATTTCATTGTAACTTGGTAGGATGACTCCTTATGATGTCCAGATGAGAATTTCCCCATTTGGGCATGATCTGCCAACCGTGACGACTGCCCGAGCCCAAAACCCGATAACCTTTAGCACAGTCTACAGGTCATATTTATTGAGGAATTTCATTGTAACTGGGTGGGTTGACTTCATACAATGTCTAGATGAGAAAGTCCCCTTTTGGACGTGATTGGGCAACTGTGATGGCTATAGGGGCCCGAAGCCCGAAAACCTTTAGCACAGTCTACAGGTCATATTTATGAAGGGATTTCATTGTAACTTGGTAGGATGACTCCAAATAATGTCTAGATGAGAACGTCCCATTTTGATCGCGATCATGCAGCCTTGATGGGTGCCTGAGCCCAAAAACCTTTAGCATAGGCAAAAGGTCATATTTATGGAAGGATTTCATTGTAACCTGTTAGGTTGACTCCATATAATGCCTAGATGATGACATCCCCTTTTGGTCAGTTGTGATGGCTACAAGTGCCCGGAGCCCGAAAACCTTGAGCACAGTCTACAGGTCACATTTATGAAGGGATTTCATTGTAACTTGGTAGGTTAACTTCATATAATGTCTAGATGAGAACGTCCCCTTTTGGACATGATTGGGCAACTGTGACGGCTAAAGGTGCCCGAAGCCCAAAAACCTTTAGCACAGTCTACAGGTCATATTTATGAAGGGATTTCATTGTAACTTTGTAGGATCACTCCAGATGATGCCCAGATGAGAATGTCCCCTTTTGGTTGCGATCATTCAACCATGATGGCTGCCAGAACCCAAAGCCCAAAAACCTTTAGCACAGTCTACAGGTCATATTTATTAAGGGATTTCATTGTAACTTGGTAGGTTGACTTCATATAATGTCTAGATGAGAACGTCCCCTTTGGACGCAATTGGGAAACTGATGGCTACAGGGCCCCGAAGCCCGAAAACCTTTAGCACAGTCTACAGGCCATATTTATGAAGGGATTTTAATGTAACTTGATAGGATGACTCGTTTTGGAATAATTTCACTGTAACTTGGTAACTTTTGTCGATATACGTTAACTGTGAGCGCCACATACATTAACTGTGAGGTCATATTAACCCACCCCTCAGCTTTTTAGTACATTGTACACCTCATATTATTTTTATCATAAACATAGCATACAGGGAACAGAAATGAACATATTCCCAATTATCACAATTCTTGTCTTATTTCATAATCCTTTCATAAACATTGAACATTATCCTTTTCATCAAACACAACACACAAGTTAAGCTACAGTGTCATTGACACTTTCATTTTGTCATGAACAAGTACTAGTATCTTTGTTTCTCTGAAGCAGGTCACTCAAAAAGTGAAGGCTTCTTATAGTCTCTCTCCTTACATTTCAACTGTATCAACAAATTCATCAGCAAAAACTGGAATGTACAAATATATTGCCCCCTTCCAGGCCTTAAAATCTGTTGCATTTGGCACAAACCAATCTTGATTCACACCTAACTTATTGACTCAAAATCAAAAAGAATTGGACACACAAAAGAGTGGGTATGTTGATAAATTTAAAATGATGGTGCTTGCAGAGAGATTTTCCTGCTTTTTTTAGTCTAATATCTAAGTTTTCTATTCATATTGCACTCCATTCATGGACAAGAAATATAAATAAATGGAGAAAACAAGCTCTTCCTACTTTTCAAAAACTTATTTATTATTGTACAATCAGTTTATGTAATCAGCAAATGAGAATCCTACATTTCTAGTACTTGGTACCTGGTATTTGCAGAAAAGACATTTATTATACACCTGTTCTATGTATGAAAATCTGTTCCGCATATATGTGCAGAACAGAAATTGTTGACAGCCTATTTTTAAATAGAAGCAACATTTCACTGGAATTTTCTACAGATCATGCAATGCAATTACAATTTGAATCGCATGATATTAACACTGGTTCCCTTCGCAAATTTGGTTAGCGATAAAATATGTTCTTTTTGTTGATAGTTCATTCCCTGGGTTCCCAAGTTCCAATATGTTCTATGTGCCTACTGGTTAATCGATATGGCACTAGTGCTACTGCAGAAGGATAAAACTCGTTCTCTGCAGTCTCTCGTCCTATCCTTTTGCACAGGCACTCGGGCCATATCGATAAACCCATTCACATGTGCATTGTCTGTGTAGATCTGATTGCTAAGAAAAATCTGATCACATGCTATACCTGACTTGTCAATAATTGAGAGTTTAAGGGATGATTTAACAGGGAACATTTGACTGACACCCAGGCTTGACCCAATCTTCAGTTTTTATGCATTTGCTGGTGGCAGAATATTTGCCTTCAAATACTCCCCCTCCCCACCACCCTCTGCTTAACCTGTTAATAGCAGAAGTTAGTAATTGTCTGACACGGGCAGCATTTTTTCTGGGCATATCCTAGTTAGGCCTAAAAAAATATGTTTCTCCAGCCCTCCCACATGGTCCTTTTAGCTGCCGCATGCTCTCTTTTTCTAAAAAAATCTGTTTCTCCAGCCCTCCCACATGGTCCTTTTAGCTGCCGCATGCTCTCTTTTTAGCTCACCAGGCCTAAAAGGCCATGTGAGCTTTTCTCATCACTTGGCATCCACCGTCTGTAAACTTTTCACATTTTCATCTTCTTTGTAACTGCTGAGCCGGTGTGAACCAAACTTTGCAGGAATGGTCTATGGGAGGTCCTCCACAAATGATCCTCATTTCGTTCCCGTCGGATGAAAAACGTGGCTTCCAGAGGCATTCTTTGATTCTGGTTGGTGGATTTTCAAAAATCTTCTCCTCTGGAACTCCCAGGCCAAATGTTTTGAAACTTCACATAAATGACCACTGGGACCCCTCTACCAATGATCCTCATTTAATGTTGATCGGGTCACAAACATGGCCGCATTGCGGCTTATAGTTACTATAGAAACTCTTTGGGAAATCACATTTTCATCATCTTCTTTGGAACTACTGAGCCGACATGAACCAAACTTGGCAGGGATAGTCTATGGGAGGTCCGCTACAAACGATTCTCGTTTTGATCCCATGGGTTTGAAAACATGGCTGCCAGAGGCATTCTTTGATTCTGATTGGTGGATTTTGAAAAATATTCTCCTCTGACACCACAGGGCCAAATATTTTGAAACTTTGCATGGTTGATGACTGAGACACCCTCTACCAACGATCCTCATTTAATGTTGATCGGGTAGCAAACATGGCTGCAATTATGGCTTATATTTACTGTAGAAATGCTATGGGAAATCTCATTTTCATCTTATCCAGAACTACTGAGCTGATGTGAACCAAACCTGGTATGGATAGTCTATGGCACTCATTTTGTTACCATGCATTGAAAAACATGGCTGCCAGAAGCATTTTTTGATTCTGATTGGTGGATTTTGAAAAATCTTTTCCTCTGAAACCACAGGGCCAAATGTTTTGAAACTTTGCATGGTTGATGACTGGGACACCCCCTACCAATGTTCCTCATTCAGTGTTGATCGTGTTGCAAACATGGCCACAATTGTGGCTTATATTTACTACAGAAAACCCTATGGGAAATCACATTTTCATCTTCTCTCTGGAACTACTGAGCCGACGTGAACCAAACTTGGCAGGAATGGTCTATAGGAGGCCCTCTACAAACTGTTCTCTTTTTGTTCCCGTTGGTTGGAAAATATGGCCACCAGAGACATTCTCTGATTCTGTTTGATGGATTTTGCCAAAATTTTTTCCTGAAACTACAATGTCAAATGTTTTGAAACTTCACGTGATTGAGGACTGGGACACCTTCCACCAATGATCCTCATGTAATGTTGATGTAATGTTGCAAACATGGCCACAATTGCAGCTCATAGTTACCATGGAAAGCCTATGGGAAATCACATTTTTATATGTAGTTCCAGGAGAGAGATTACAGGCTCTTTAACGCCTTTAGTTATAACCAATGCAAACTTAAAAATAAAAATTAAATGGTTTATATAGGATATTTTACCCAAGTTAAAAAGACTGATAAATTTGTTCCTTGAGTGCAAGAAGGCTTTGCAATGCTATTCTGTAGATTATGAGGCCTAAAACAAACCACGAACATGAACTTTTGATGGAAAAGAAATAATTACAAAAATAAAAACTAAAATAAAAAAACACCCACCCACCCACACCAAGTTTTGCAAAAAATGGCCCGAGAATCAGATGATCTACTTTTTTGGGCCTTAGGTAAGTTTATTTTTCAATAGTAGCAATATTCAGGGCATGAGCAGGGTAATTGAATAAAACAAAACTCATGGTATGCAAGCCGGAAAATAAGCAGACTGACATCTGCAAAATGAGGACCCCAGTGGGTGAATTTAGTGATGCTACACTGCGTAGCAGGATAGCATCACTAAATTTACCCTCTGTGAACCTCAGTCTGAATCAGAGTCTCAAAACTGAACAGAAAGAGGTACCCGGAGGATAAATTGGCCCACTGTATGGGATGGCATCATCAAATTCACCCTCTGGGGACCTCATTCTGCAAATGTTAGACTGCTTATTTTCAGGCCTGATGGTATGAACTGTCCCAATAATTCATATCAGTTTTGATTTGGGTACAAAATAACCAGTATGAATCATACCGTACCTAAACTGGTTCGGGGACGGAATGTCCTGTAATCGTGAGTGGGGCTCAGGGGCACGATATTACTTGTATGATTGATGATCATGTCTTTTGTTTCTGTGAGACTCGTGAGACACACCAAACTTACACATACAGTAATATAAGCACAGGATATATGTCTCAAAGAGACCACGCAGTTTAACCTTGAAAACATTACGTGCTTGCTATCAATTAGGAAATCAACTAACACAACTAGTTATTTGAAATAGAGTTACAGAAGGGTATTAATTTACATGCATGTTGGGATTAACCCTTTACCCGACACAGACGATATCAGAATTTATTATTTTAAATATTATTTTTTAAATTTTTAGCTGCGACGAGCAGCTCTACATGTGGTAATGTCGGTCTGTCTGTCGGTCGGTCGGTCTGTCACCAACGAGTTTAAAAAACACCATAACTCCTAAAATACTTGATGGAATGACTCCATACTCGGTATGCAAGTGAATCTTCATGATAACTACACCCTCTCAATAGTGCATGTCATTCGGATAATTTCTGTCACATTTATGGACTCGTCACCAATGAGTTTTTTTGTCACCAACGAGTTTTTTTTGTCATCAAGGAGTTTTAAAACATCATTGGCATTGCTTGAATCATCGCAGCTTCGGCACTGTGACAGTGCGCTCTAGTTCAAAAAATTTCAGCAAAAAGATATCATATGACCCCTCATTGGAACGAGCGCTGAGCTCGTTCCAATGAGGGGTCACATGATATGCTTTTGTTTAACTTTTTTGAAAAATAAACTTTTTTCAACAGATAATTTTGAATATTACATGGATGGATGTGGCCGATTAGGTAAAAGGTTAAAAAACATGCTCTGTCATACTAAATACCTGTTAGTGTACTGTGTTCAAACAGCAGTTCTTGATGAAAGTAGCTGTGCTGCATCCAAATGATTCAGTTTTTGTGGGAATTTCTACTGACCACAGCATGAATTAATGGTGATTTATGTGTTGTCATTTGCATTAATAGTTTGGTGTTTGTGTCAATTTTCAGGCCCACTATCATGGAAATATAGATGAATATATAGTGCGTCAAAATACATTTTTTATCCCAAAATTAGAATTAATTGTATAACCTTTTGCCAAACAGTAATACCTGTCAGCTATTGTGAAAAATTTTCTTGAATAAATGGTGGTGTCAGAAAAAATCTCCAGGAACATATGATTTTTAACTTTTGACATATTAGACCAAAACCCACCCACCCACCCCGTTACCCAATTTATTTTCCATTTTCGATAGTTTTTCCAACCAATTCATGCCCCCCCTCTCTTTGGTGGATATTCACATTCCTACTCGCTCTTTACTAAAGTTTAAACATGTTCAAGCCTGAAAATAATTTTCATTGCGCTTCCAGCTAAAATGTCATACACCAAATGAATCATGTCTGTCATTTAAGAATGATATCTGACATATTAAAAAATGGAGTTTTGAGTATTCGAAATAATGTGTTTTGGTTGTACATGCACTTTCATCTTAACACTGCTCAGAATTCATCCAACCATACCTTGTTTGGCAGGGCTCAATGAGCCCTTCCAAACAAGGTAGGATTGGTTTCATTCTGAATTGGAACTGAATTACCCTTCAGACATAATTTAGATACATGTATGGCTATATCAAATCGTATTCCTTCACAATCAGTTAATACTGATGAGCTGTACAGTCACTTTTTTCACACTTCCCAACTTGCTTGGACCAGAAATCACAATAATTATTAATTTTAGGCTTGCTTGTTATGTACATGATTTCCAGTATGCATGATGTTCTGATTAGTACTGAAATGGTTACCCAGATAATCGGTTTGAAACCAGTTATCTACCTAACCGATTAGAAAAACCATCAACCGGTTATCCAAAATGTTGACAGTGGTCGCCATTCCACGTTTAAAATGTAGTAAATCTGCCGCTTCTCTTTCGTGTGATAGATTACACATCGAAGCCGCATTGTATATATTGAGATATTATGGACTCTGGCATTCAAACCTTTGTTAATCATCGGCAGTTTCCGTGAGTAATGAGAAATTGCAGAAACTATTCCATAGTGCGTATACAAACGAACGTTGTCGAGTACTCAACAACGATTGTTTGTATACACACTACGGAACAGTTTGAGAATACTGCTTTCCAATTTCTATAGTTTTGATCCCATATTCGGTGAAATAATGGCCACGGATAACTGGATATTATCCGGTTATAGCTCTCGGTTAGTCGGTTACGAAAATGAGCCAATCGTTTCAGCCCTAGTTCTGATCACTGAACTTCATTGATAATTTTGGTATCAGACATTTTGACTGATGATTTTAAACCTCAGTCAGACATTGGCCTTTTTGTACCTGACATTGTCCTTGCCTGACCACTTATTTTCTGGTATGAACATGTTGGCAGGGGTGATCTCAACACCAATATCATTTTCTCCAGTATTATTTGTCCACAGTGTTCACAGGAAGTTGATGAGCATGTTGTATTGAAAAACACCTGCAAAATATGCTGAGCTTTTTTCAAGTTTGTGGTCTATACACTCATCCTCACAGTATTCAGGATTTACAGTTTGGATCTTGGGGCAAGGTTCATCAAATGATGACAGTTGATCAGATGTTAAAAATCAATTTTATTTTCACAGATCCTAATTTCCAGAATTGAACATAGAGTTGTCTGCTTGTATCTATGTTAACCCTTTACCTCACATGAAAAGCAGATGACACTTGCAAAAAAATTTCTTAAATAACTAATTTTTTTCATTTCTCGTCTCAAAAACATAGGTATGGCCCCTCGACGACTCGTTCCAATGAGGGGGTCATAACCTATGTTTTTGAGACAAAAAATGAAATAATAATTAATTTATGTAAAGGGTTAAACAAACATGGACTGTGATAACCAAATTGATAAATATATTAAGCAGGTTGCCCAGGTAGTGTACCACTAAATGTTTTTGACAATATGCTACTTAAATAATTAGAGCTTGTGATTTTAAAAAGGCATTAATACTTTTATTCTTTGGTATTCTGGTATTTTATTTATTTTATTTTATTGAGTATACCTTTTCATTCTTTAGAGTTTTCTTTAGCTTGCACCTGCAATTTAAAGAGTGATTTTTCTGACAACTTTATTTTTCTGTTTCAAAAATTAATGGTGAAAATGAGTGGCATGACAGGAAATCATTTGAAGAACAAATATATTATTAGTTGACTACCAATTGATGACGATCAATAATTTTGAGTACCTATCCACTGACCTACCATTAGTTCATGTCAGTGCATGGCCATGTCTCAAATCAGGAGTGTCAATTTGAGAATAATAAGTCTGAAAGTGCACTGATATATATATACTCTTCATATGTCTTGATAACAACTATTTTCTGTTTTCATCCAGTGGTTCTATTGGAGATATATATATTTGTACCCCCACAAAACAAAGTTTAAGGGGTGTATATAGGAGTCAACTTGTCCATTGGTTGGTCTTTCGTCGTCGTCGGTCTGTTGCACATGTAAACTTGTGGAGCGAACTACTTCCACAGTTTTAGCTGCATTTTCATGAAACTTCACAAAAATGATCAGCATGATGAGGGGAAGTGCATGACATAATTTTGGACGATTGGTGGCCATATTGGATTTTTTTTTACTTAGAAAAATTGAATGCCCCTTTTCAGTCACCCACACTAGGCGGTATGGCAATTGAATGCCCCTTTTCAGTCACCCACACTAGGGGGTATGGCATGGTGGGGGGTATACCGGGCGACAGACCATCTCTAGTATATATCAGATGTCACTACAACTAACATTGTTGAGTAAAAAGTTAAAAAACTTCAAACTGGTTGAAAAAAAGTAACTAATGACTCATTGAATGATTGCTGCACATCTATAAAAAAAAAATGACAAAATTAACATTTATATGGCTGGACAAGCCTTAAAAAGTCTATTATATCATTAAAAGATTGAAAGGAAAAAAATGTTTAGACCATGGAAAAATGTTTTGACACTACCCTCCCCCCCCCCTCCCCCCTGGAATAACTAAAAAAAATCATTTTACCCCATAAAAATATAGGTTATGACCCCCATCATTGGAATGAGCTGAAGGAGCACATTAATATTAGGGGTCAAAAGCTATAATGATTCCACTGAGGGGTCATACACTATGCTTTTAAGGCATAAATTGAAGAAAAAATCAAATTTGAATGACAAATCTTAGTGAATAATGCCGGACGATTTCTGCAGTTACATTAGGTGAAGGGTTAACTCATTGGCCATTTTGAATGGGTTAAATAATGAATGATAAAAAATTTAGGAATTAACAACCTACTGGTTTAAATGTGTTTGATCATAAAAAAGGCTGCTTTTGTGATCATATGTGTATCACTGCATTGTGAAGTGATTTTATCGTATACTAGCAGGGTTACCCGGCATTGCTCGGGCTGAGGAGAGTATTATAACTGCTGGTGCCCCTCTACACCTCCACCCCCACCCCACCCCGGGACTTTTTTAAACCTCACCATTAGATTCCTGGTAAAAAATTACCCATAGTAGACCCCTTTGAAGACTTATATCAGTGAGAAACATTTTGGTCATAACTTTTGGTGCCCCTCTCCACCCCCACCCCGAAACCTTTTTAAACCTCACCATTAGATTCCTCATAAAAACATACCCCTAGTAGACCCCTTTGAAGACATATATCGGTAAAAAAAAAATTGGTAATAACTTTTGGTGCCCCCTACACCCCCACCCCCACCCTACACACTTTTTTAAACCTGACGATGACCTCCGCCATAAAAAAGTACTCCTAGTAGAACCATTTTGGACACCTAGGGTGGCCCCATATTCATTTCTATAGCGGACAGACAGACAGACAGACAGACAGACATTCTAAAATATAGTATAGAAAAGAAAAAAAGATTACACTGGTGTGGTAATAAAGAAGAAATTTCTCTTAGATTTGTTATTCATATAGTAGAGAGCTATTCATGGGATGCATACCATCAATAAACAAAACTGTGATCACAAAAACAAGCAAGGAAATTTTTGCCTGGATCATGACGCTGTCCATACCAGAAAATAAGTGGTCAGACAAGGACAATGTCCAGTACAAGAAGGCCAATGTCTGACTGAGGTATAAAATCATCAGTCAAAATGCCTGATGCCAAAATTATCAATGAAGTTCAGTGATCAGAACACCATGCATGCTGGAAATCATATACATAACTAGCAAGCCTAAAATTAATGATTATTGTGATTTCTGGTCCTAGCAAGTTGGGAAGTGTGACGAAAGTGACTGTACAGCTCATCAGTATTAGCAGCATGTGAAGGAATACGATTTGATATAGCCATACATGTATCTAAATTATGTATGAAGGTTAATTCAGTTCCAATTCAGAATGAAACCAATGATACCTTGTTTGGCAGGGCTCCTTGAGCCCTGCCAGACAAGGTATGGTTGGATGAATTCTGAGCAGTTTTAAGATGAAGGTACATGTATACCCAAAACACATTATTTCGAATACTCAAACTTCATTTTGTAATATATCATTCTTAAATGACAGACATGATTCATTTGGTGTCTGACATTTTGTCTGGAAGTGCAATGAAAATTATTTTCAGGTTTGACCCTGTCTTGATCCAGTCAAAATTCTCTGTCTGCTTTGCATTCTGTAACCCTTGACATTATAAATTATATCCTATCAGAAAGGAAATGAGGCATCTGAAATACTCTTTTCATTTGATTTTATACGCTTGCTTTGAAAAAAAAACAGGACGTATTATGTGATTTGTCTGGCAGTCTAAACCATCCATCCATCTGTTCATCCATCTGCCTGTCTATCTGTCCATCCGCCCATAAACTTGAGTTTGGATTTATAGATGAAGACCAAACTTGGTTTGTACCTCAGTTATATCACAATACAGGTTTAGTTTGAATTGGGGCTTGGTCTAATTATTTTTACAAAGTGTATTATGCAACATCAGGCGTAACTTTTGTTATTTTTGTGGTGTGGTCTTGATATCACAGTATTTTATTGAGTAAACCATGACTCACTGGTATAATTGTGTTTCGTCACAAAAAAGATGGCTGTTCTGATCACGTTACCATATGGTGAAGTGAATTTATTGTATATTATTCTGTGCTATGTTTTTTTTACAGCCAGACAGTAGGGGAACTGACGAGGAGCTTGAGAGATATCATCAGGAGTCTGATAAGCTACAGGCATTAACAACTGTACATGCGGTCTCCTTTACAAGAGGAGAATTTCCACTAATATTAAAAGATATATGGAGTTTTATAGTCCCTACTGAAGGCAAGTATATATATTTACAACTGGAGTTTGACACACACAGTGATGCTCACTTAACTTGATTGTTTAAAATTAAATACTTCTCTTAATTGCACATAACTTTTAGGCACCAAGCCATGTACTGTACATTTAGTACAAATTTGACCTGTTAATTGCACACGTTATCAGCTCACCTGAGCAGTAGCATCTGTTGTCATCTGTCAACTGTCCATTGTGAATTTAAAATCAACTTCTCCTTAAAAACTACTGGATCAAATGGAACCAAATTTGGTATTATGTTCCTTGTCATATGTCTATTCAGGTTTGTTCATACACAGTTACCAGGCGCACAGGGCACCACAAGGGGCACAGAGAATTTTTTTTTTATTATTAAATTAATAAAATATTCTACAGAACCACAAATCCCAGCCTTTTGATATTTGGTATACAGCATTTTTAGCTCACCTGGGCGAAGCTCAAGGGGAACTTTACTAATCACTCTCTGTCTTGTCATCTGTCCGTCGTCGTCCATCCAGCATAAACTTTACATTATCGACTTCTCCTCACAAACTACTTCACTAAATTGAACCAAATCTGGTGTGTATGTTCCCTAGTATATGTCAGTTCAAGTTTGTTCAAATAAAGTTGTCATGCTCAAGGGGGGCACCACAAGGGGCATAACTCTGATAGCACCCATAAAATACAAAAAAAATCTTCTTCTTAAGATCCAGTGGTCACAATCTTTTCATATTTGGTATACAACATCTCTAGGGGGGTCAGATTCATGTTTGTTCAAATCGAGTCACTAGGTTAGTATATCAGCTCCCTGTGGGAGCCCGAATTTTAACTTAGTGCAATATGAGGAAATTTCTTAAAAAATCTTCAGATCCACCAGTCAGAATCCTCTCATATTTGGTATACATCATCTCTGGGGGGGGGGGGCAGATTCAAATTTGTTCAAATCGAGTTCCTCGGTTAAGGGAGCCCAAATATTAACTTAATGCAATATGAGGAAATTTCTTTAAAAATCTTCTTCAGATCCACCAGTCAGAATTCTTTAACATTTGGTATACATCATCTCTAAGGGGTCAAATTCAAGTTTGTTCAAATTGGGTCCCTGGGTTGAAAATTTTGGGTCTGGTTCGGACTTTGAAATTTTGGATAAAAATTCGAAAAAATTTTTTTTTCTATTTTGTATGCATTTTTTTTCAATTTTTGGACTAAAAAAAAAATTTTACCCTGAAAACTTCGGGTCGGGTTCCGACTTGGATATTTTGGACCAAAATTTTGAATTTATTTTGTTTTTATGCATTTTGTTCAATGTTGAGATGAAAAAACAAAAATTTTAGTCTGAAAATTTTGGGTCTGGTTTCAGACTGAATTTGGGACCAAAATTTGGAGAAAAATATTAAATTTAGCCTGGAAATTTTGTGTCCAGTTCTCTTCAAAAGCGAGTTCCTAGATGGATTAAAGTGCTCTTATGCAAAATGTTTTTACCCTATGTCCTCCTCTCCCTTCCTTATTGGGTGGGGTGGGGGGGGGGGCTGTTATATGTAACAAACTGTTTGGCAACAAAATATATTTTGAAAGATTTAGAGTGATTTTATGCACCCTCCCAATACCCCTTTGACCACCAACCCTACTCCCCACCACGGGTATCAATTAAGCAGAGGAAAAAAAAGATACACAATGCATTTTGAAGGAATTAAAGAGAATTTATGTAAAAAAAAAAATACCCCTATATTAATTTCATGACTTCATTCCTCTGAAGTGTTTATGAGCTATGATTAGCTGAATGGGATCCAAAATACTCCTTTGAACATTTTTAAGAAATCTTCAGATCCACCAGTCAGAATCGTTTCATATTTGGTATACAACATCTCTAGGTGGGTCAGATTCAAGTTTGTTCAAATCGAGCCCCGTGGTTAGTATTTTGGCTCACTTTTGGGGCCCAAAGTTTGACTTAGTGCAATGTGAGGACATTTCTTAAAAAAACTTCTTCTTCAGATCCACCAGTCAGAATTCTTTCGTATTTGGTATATAACATCTCAAGGGGGATCAGATTCAAGTTTGTTCAATTTGAGTCCCTGCTGTAATATTTGGGCTCGCTATAGATGGGGTTGGGGGGTGGCAGGGGGAGCATGTTAGGCTCAGGTTAGTTCAAATCCATTTCGTAGTGTTTTTCCATAAAATTTCCTGACTTCATTCCTTTGTAGTGTTGATAAACCATATCTAACTGAAATGAATTGAATGTGACACCCCCCACCCCCAAATACTTCTTTGAACCACTTTGGCAGGTGAGCGATTAAGGCCCCATGGGCCTTCTTTTTTGGGGAGGGGGTAGAGTTGAGGGGGTGAAGGTGTGGGGTGGGTGGGTAGGGGGATGGGTGGGTGGGGAGGGAGAAAGGGAGGGAGGGGATATGGGGGCAGATTATAATGGGTTCAAATCAAGTCCCTGGGTCCCTGGGTTCATATTTTGGCCCCTTATGCTCCATATGAGAACTCCCGTTTTAACATGGTACAATATAAGGGAAAGTCTTCTAGATTAAATCTGTTCAAGACATTCCACTCAACTGATTCTACTGATTTTGGGGGCTCTATAAGGGTTTGAAATTTAGCATAGAACCTCATGGAGAACTTACTAGAACCTTGTGGAGAATTTACTAATCGTTTGGTTGAATGAATTCTGCCAGTGAGTGACCTGGCTGATTGGGGTCAAATTTAGTAAAATGTTTTTGTGGTGGATAAGATTAAGGTTTGTTCAAATCAAGCCCAAACTATGGTGAGGATATCCTTTGTGTGAAGAAAGTTGTTCACTTTATAATGATCTTTGAAGGATTTCAAGTGATTTTATGCAAAAAATGTAGGATAGGGTAAATTGTTTGAGGTATGAAATTTTTTAATTTAATATTTGTAGATGAATGGTCTCCATCTAAAAGTTCAGAAATCAGCATTGAACTCAAAAGACATACCTCTGAAAACTCATTATTATCATCACAGTCAGATTTCAGTCAAAGGTAAGGCTTTTAGTGTGAATCATTCTGATATTGCCCTCTATTTTCAGACATCATCTTCATAGTATAGACATTTTTATACCCCCACTTTTTTTCAAAAAGTGGGGTATACTGGATTGCTTCTTTCTGTGTATGTGTCCGTGCATCCGAGCATCTGTGTGTCCATCCATACGCACTCAGATGTCTGTTCGCATTATAACTTCAACATTACTGGTCAGATTTTGATGAAATTTTATACATATGTTCACTATCATGAGGTCTTCCAAGTAGCGTCAGCCCTTTTGCTGTTGGACTATTTTTTCTGTGAGTTGGCCCTTTGAATACACAAAAAATTGGCTGTTTTTTGTTTGTTCGCCTTGTATCTCGGGTTTAGCTTATTGGATCTCAATGAAATTTGAAATGAAGATTGTTTGTGGGAAGACTTTCAAATGAGTATCTAATAATATTTCTTACTTTTCACTTTTTAGACTTATCCCCATTTCTAACTTTGAAAATTCGCTGTTTGCCTTGTAAAATAGCCGATTTTTTGTCTGTTTGCCTCATATTTCAGGTTTGGGTTATCAGATTTCAATGAAATTTGGAATGAAGATTGTTTATGGGAAAGGCTTTCAAATGAGTCATATCCATGCAGGAAAACAAAGAAAAGACATGTAAATCACCTCCCCACATGTGGCATTATGTCTTTGTTCTATAAGGTTTGGGTTATCAGATTTCAATGATTTTTGGAATGAAGATTGTTTGTGGGAAAGGCTTTCAAATGGGTCATGTCCCTGCAGTAAAACAAAGAAAATACATGCAAATCACCTCCCCACGTGTGGCATTATGTCTTTGTTCTACATCTGTTATGTGGATGGTCCGATCGTTACTAGACTTAAGTAACAGGTGTTTCAGGCCTTCACAATTACCTTGCTGTAAAACAAAGACAATAATTTCACTGTTTGCCTCATAAAATAGCCAATGTTTTGTCTGTTCGCCTCTTATCTTTGGTTTGGGGTTAGTGACACTCACTGAAATTCGGAATGAAGATTGTTTATGGGAATAGCTTTCAGAGTATCATGGTTCATTTCTCCTCTTGTCATTGTTTGGTAGTGTGCACCGTGGGGGTATATTCCGGGGCATGCCCTCCCCCTCTTATAAATATTTCAAGAAAATGTCTGTAAGACACATATACAAAACTCTCATCTTAAACTTCTTGACTGTAAAGCCATATTGTAGAAGGAAGGTAACTTGATGTTGGACTGATTTGGAAGGCTGGTTCATTAGAAAGTTTAACAAATTAAGTATCTTAAATGTATTGAGTTCATGCAACAAACCACTGCTATCTTGAATTTCTTCACTCAATTTGTGAATGTTTCAACACATCAGCAGACCTACATATTAGAGCTGTAGGTTTCTAAATTTCTTGTTCGGTTTCGGTTTTGGTTTTTCAGGTGGAGTAAAACCTCGGTTCGGTTCGGTTTTCGGTTTGTTCATGAGGCCAAACAAAATTCAATAAAACTTATTCTTATGTCCAGAGTCATAACTGAATGGCAGTGAAATTGAGAGAAACTCAATGAATGCCCGAAATAAGCTATAATACATGAAGAGTCAGGAAGGCCAATATAATAATTACCTAAATATACAGAACTTTTATTGTGCTTGGCCATTTTTCGAGACCTGACACCTACACGCAACTTGAGGAAAGCTGTAACCACAACTAAACTGAAATGTCAGAAATTCACAGAATGCAGCCTTCCCAGAGTAGTGAGAGTACCCAGACACTGCCATTGGCAGTGTCTGGGTACTCTCACTACTGTGGGATGGCTACATTCTGTGAATTTATGCAGCAAGAGAGTATTTAATAAAAAATGAAAAACCTTAGATTACGGGATGGTTTTGGTGGTTTCGACACACTATAAGAAGTAACCATTGTCAACATGGTTTTGGTCGATGGTTTCGGTTTCGGTTTTTAAAAAAAACTAAAAACCTCAGTTCGGTTTCGGTTAACCTACAGCTCTACTACTTATTTTTAGAATTATTGGAATTAAAAACCCATTATATCAGTTGAGGTAGAATCCAGAAAGCCCATTTTGTTGAGCACTTACTATAACACATGCTTTCCAGGGTTCAGTCATTGATTTAAAAAAAAGAACAAGAACAAAATACAAAGCAAGGTTTAAATTCATACGAGAATCAGAATTGATTTTTGTAAAGAAAACAATGAGAAATTGAATGTTGATTCTTGCAAAATGTTTGATTCTTTGTCATGAATTTTGAAAGTGTCTTTAACTCTTTTGGCACGGAATAATCTGAGAAACAGAATTCTAAGAGCCTAATATTCATCAGGAATTTTACAAAAAGTATAGGTTGTTAGACTAAAGCGTTATTATTTTAAAAGATGTTCTAATGATCTCATTGACAGTTTTTCAAATGGTTTTCTGTATATATTTAAATGGCACCTTTATAATTCAAGGGACGGTATCGTTCATGGATAGGACATAAATGGTGCATGAAGCATAGGAATATGTCTGTTTGTTCAACTCTTTACCCAACGAATCAGCCGCATCACCCTGTGTAATATGCAACTTCAGCAGTTGAAAAAATATTATATTTTTATACTGTACCAATGACCCAGACTTAGCTGGTGCTAACTCTAAAATATTTAGGGCCAAACACAAATTTTGCCACCCAATCCCCAAAATTTGTATCTAAACCGAAAATTACATGTCCTATATGGTCCTCCATACTTTTACTCCATTGTGCATGCACAGTGTCAAGGAGGTCTCGAAATTGGCGCAATTATCATTCTTTCTTTGGCCCTCAGTTCAGTTACATCTGACTGATATTTGTGCTTGTAAATCTCAGTTTAAATGATACCAGACACATAATTATGAGAGAAATGGTGGATATAAGGAGGAAATAGAAGGAGGAGAGGAAGAAACAGTGGAAGGAAATGTTCAGGGCTGTTACTTATAATTTTTTTTACAAAATTATTTCATGTTACCTATTTTCGAGGCATGACCCTGTTGTGGTCATTCTTGCTATGATTGTTCCATTGTTTGATCAGTGTTTCCTCTCTCCCTTCCTTTATTCCCCCCTAGCTATTCTCCCATGCTTTTGGCTTATTTTTTGTAATGTTTATTACTAAAAATTTCTTGGGAGTTTTGGCTTGGAAACAGAATTATTTTCTGTTTTTTCCCCATGTTTATGTCCTCACCCTTGGGTGTTTAGGCGTTTTGGTCTGCATCTACCATCTGATGTTCTGCAGTTTCTTCTCTGGAAGTCTCTGTTTTGCATCAGATAGTGTTTAAATTGGTAACTGATTTCGGGCCATATTTACCAGTGCCTGGAGTCATGTTTCCAGTTTATTTACACTTTTTGTTTATGTTGACAACGGTTACTTCTTATAGTGATTACTTGTCCTTTGCTTAGTTCAGTTCATAGCAAGATACATTAATATTGTCCGTAAGTGTTACATTAATTTTTTGAAATGATTTTAAAATTTTTGTCCACACTTAGGCTTTTTGGGATCCATTTGGGCTCATGGTTCCCATTGGGAACTTGGGCTCTTCTGAAAATTTTATAAATTTTATTTTTTTTTGAAATTATTTTTTTTTGAATGTTATAATGGATTATATTATATTATGTATATTTGTTTCAAGGGTTAGTGCGAGTAATATGACTGTGGATATTTTTTCTTGATGAAAAAATAGTGTTCAAATTGTAATACGAGGATATCTTCCTCTAATTCTCAGGTTCATTGTGTTTCTTATAGTCAATGTATTCGCACTAATTCTTGCTCTGTGTGTGTTGATTGGTATGACAACGTTGGAGACGTGTGTCATGGTATTTTGTTAGCGGTGAGGAGTCCATTACGGTCCTCTCTTCGCAGGGTCACTCTATATTATCAGTTTCTTTTTCAGAATTCAGAGTGATGTTTCCGTGATGTCTTCAACAAGTGTGTCTCCATCGTTGCAATATTAGGGCTGGCGGGAAAAGTGCTCATGTAGATACGTCAATTTCACCGCTAGTCCGCCCGGTGTCGCGACCATTCCCCGGATGGCTCAGCACCTGGGTTCGTCCGTCGCGGTCCAGGGAAACAGATTGGGTGATGCGAGCACTATAAAACATCGAATGTGCACACCCAGCAACGACGGATCCGAGGATAGTACGGAGGAAGCCTGTCAGTCCGGTAGCTAGCTCGTCCAGGTTCACCCCGACCGCGAGTGAGAGAGGCCCCCTCTCTCTTGCATCAACATGTGCGCCGCGATGTTGTTGTATGTTTGTTCGCTTAGTCGGAGCTTACTTCCACTCCTCCTGCTCGGGATGCTCATGACATGTCCGACGCAGCTGTTATATTGGCTTCCTCATCCTCATCAACACACACGACCGCACTTTGGCTATGTGACCACAGATTTCCAGGGGACGTTCACATATTATATAAATGCAGGATTGAACATCCCTGGTGCTCGTGCTTCGCCGACCAAGGAATACACGTCGACCAGGTCACTCCATCTGCTAGCCAAGGATACGAGGCCTTTCCAGTTGGGACATTCGCATATTATATAAATGCAGGAATGAACGTCCCTGGAGCTTCCAGCCGATAATTACGTAGGACCGTGGCTCCACAGGTCTCATAGAGTAACATGAACAAGGTGTTGTTACCGTGATGTCTTCGTAAAGTGTGCTTCCGTCGTCACAGTCAAATGAAGAGTTAGCAACAAAAGTGCTCATGTAGATACGTCAATTGCATCCATTGTTTTGGCGTCCGCTAGCTCGCCCGGTGTCATGACCATTCACCGAATGGCTCAGCACCCGGGTTCGTCCGTTGCGGTCCAGGAAGGAGATTTGGGTGATGCGAGCACTATAAAATACAATGTGCACACCCAGTGACGACGGATACGAGGATGGTACGGAGGAAGCCTATTAGTCCGGTTCCTAGCTCGTCCAGGTCCAGCCGGGCTGCGAGCGAGGTCCCTCTCTCGTACTACAACATCTAGGCCCAGATGTTGTGGTACAAAATGTTCCTCAGTCGGAGCATACGTCCACCACTCAGGACGATCCGTTATATAGACAGTCCGGAGAGACTGCTCTTTCGGCATCCTCATCCTCATGGCAGCACACGCGACTGCACCTTGGCTACGTGACCAGTCATATTCAACCAACATCGCTGACCAGGGATTCTACGGTGACCAGGTCACGCCATCCGGTAGCCAAGGATACAAGGCCTTCATACTCCGGACGTTCGCGTATAAGAAATATGCAGGAGTCAACGTCCAAGGAGCTTCCAGCAGCTAAATCCTGTAAGACCGCAGCTCCACAGGCCTCTGTTACGGACGTGCTATCGCAGATAGCACAAATTATCGCAGCATCCCAGTATCCGACAGTAACTCTGTCGGATCAAGAATTATCTGAGGAAGCTGGGTTGGTACGTTCCGCTGCTGGTTCAAGCACGGACGACCAAGAATTACAAGTGGTCCGACAGGATGGCGAAAGGGATGCGGAGGAGTTGTATTTTTCCCTTTCAGAACAACATAATTGCCGTAGAGTGCATCCAGCATTATCTTCTGATGTTGTTCCTCCGGATCAAAATGCTGTGTTGCCGGATAAGAGACTGATAGCACCACTGGACTCAGAATTCTTATCGGTTTTCATGACATCGTCCCCCAGTTTCCGACATAGTCCAGAAATGTCTCACAGACATTTGAACTATGGAATGGCGCTATATATAACTTGCTACCTAAACAGGCAGGTCAGGTTTCTTATCGGCAATTGCTGTACATCTGCCTTTCATCAATTCAAGGAATAATTTCGAAACGGCAGGACAAAACATTCCGAGAGTTTATCTGCGTCTAGACGACCAGGCCGAAGACATAGTATTGTCTATACCGTTGTCTATGTTAATTCCAACCACGATGTTGGAAACGTCAATATCTTCTAGCAAGGTTAGCTTAAACGCATTATCTTACGCAGATCACCTTACCAGAGCATTATGATTATGTCTCAAAGGAAAAGAATTCCAGGATGTACATCCTCCTTAAGAGTTCTTTCAAGGGCCTTAGCATTCTCCATGTATAACTCCGCCCTTTTAGTGGCGATATGGAGTTGGTTAGACATGATCCGGCCCTGGCTACATCCACGTGTGTAGATACTAAGGTGAAAAACTCTCCGAGTTTTCTCTTCGACGGCAAGCTTTCCGCATTCTATCATCAGATAACTAAGAAAGCTTCAGTCTCTCTGCTATTCAAATCCGCTTCCATACAGTCGGATTCAGTGGAGAAAAGTAGGACAGGCACTTCTGGGGCGAATACGTCCAAGGGAAGTTCCTATAGAGGTTCCTATGTGTCCTCTACGTCTTACTCTAGAGACCGTCAGGGTAGTGACTCAGGTAGGGGCCGTAATACTAGCCGAGACATCCGGTCAAATGCCCCTAGGTTGATGGGGCGAGGTGTGGGCCGTGGAGGACATGGTTTCTCCTTCCGCAAGCCTCGCTGGACCAGGTGGTAATGGTATTATCCTCTGTCGTGTTCCAGTGAGTGGAAGATGGTCAAGTTTCTCAATCAATTGGGAGTAGATTATGGACGTCCTTTGGATTCAAGGGGTGATTTCGGAAGGACTATATTGTCCTTCAAATGAAAACCTCCGTTAACTCGAAGTCTAAGATCGACTCAGCTTCCGTCAAGTCTGCAAGAAGAGGCTCGCTTCCATCAAAAGTCCAGTCTCTTCTGGAATGATCGCGATTGAGATTGTAGAAATCCAGGAATTTTCAGGTTTCTACAACCATCCTTTTCTGGTTCCAAAACCAGACGTCTCGTTCCATCCACTCATAAATCTGAGCTGGATAAACAAGCTGATCGTGGCTCCAAGTTTCTATATGGAGACCATCCGATCGGTCAGTGTGAGTATTCGGGTGTACGACTATGCTACATGCATAGATCTCAAGATGCGTACTTTCACGTCATGATACATCAGGCGTTCAGAAAGTATCTTTGCTTCCTCATCATAGGAGTCGTGTATCAGCTCCGAGCAGTGTGCTTCGGTCTGAATCTAGCCTCCTGGGCTTTCATTCGAATAATGAACTCGGTAATGACTAATTTCCGAGCTCATTCGTCTACGATAACGTCGGTCTACCTGGACGACATTCTTCAGAGGTACGGCAATGAGTTATCGCTTCAGAACGATGTGCAGAATTTGCTTCTATTGATCCGACATCTCGGTTTCATAAGTAAACGAGGAGAAGTCGGATCTGGTATCGTCCAAGTCATTCACCCACCGGGGGATGAGCTTTGAGATGCACAGCATTCTCGTTCGTCTGCCGTTAACCAGAGCGAAATTAATCAGTTGTTATACTCGTTATTGTCTTCACTCAGACAAGGTCTCAGCGAGAGATTTCACGAGACTGATACGTTTGTGCTCAGCTGCCGCGATTTTATTCCGATGGGGCGGTTATCTACATGTCCTCTCCAGAATTGGAAGGTGAAGATTCTTTCGCTCAATACAGACATCTTCTTGTCAAATCAAGTGAATAAGAGATTCAGACTTGGGCAGGTTTTCAATGGTTAACTCAGGGAGTTCCACTGCAATTGCCAGATCCGAGTTTTACAGTTTTAACGGATGCCAGTCAAACTGGTTGGGACGTATCATTGAGCCCAATGGATTTGAAGTGCCAGGGTCTTTGGGATCCGTAGTTCCTATTCAAGCACATAAACATCAAGAATGATGTCATTTTGGCTTGCGCTATGTTATTGGATAAGCGTTATTCAGAATGCTCACGTGCTAATTGTGTCCGACAATTCGATGGTATTAGCTTATTTTCGGAACCAGGGAGGCACTCATTCCATTCTGTTATTCTTGTTAACGGAATGAACCCTTCTGTTTGTATTAGAACATCAAGTTCTCCTAGCGGTCCGTCATTTTCCGGGTGGTCTGAACGTATTAGCAGACTCCCTTTCACGGAGGGTCCGCTTGTTGCCGTCAGAATGGACTTTCAACAAACGAGTATTCAATCAGATTTGCTACCAAGCAGAGCGGCCAATGATGGACTTATTTACGACGCATCTCAACAATCAGTTGCAGATGTATGTGTCATCATGTTCGGATCTTCGAGCGTTTGCAGTAGACGCTCTATTGATCTTGTTAGAAGGAATAATAGGATATGCGTATCTTCCAGCGCCGTTGATTCAGCAGATATTGCTTAAGTTAAATAATCTCAATGAGATTCTGTTGGTAGCATCTCTATCTCCACAAAAACTGTGGATTAATCTACTCAGGTGTCTGTCTAATCAGTATAAAGGATGATACTGGATGTTAATAGAGATCATTGATGTTATTGTGCTCAATTACAGAATGGTGCTGTGTCTTTCTTCTTTGATAAGAATAAGAAAGATACATGTAAAGCCTATCTCTCCTTTTCTCCTTGAGGGGATAATTCTGTCACATGTAATTGAGCCTATTGGAGTTTCCTTTATGTCCTAGGCCCTCCAACCTTTTTACTATTCAGCTGAGTCTGGGTCATTGGTATAGTATAAAAATGTTAAAAAATTTATAGTAATTTAGGCCAAAAAAAAAAAGGAATTGATTCTCAGGCACCGCCGCGTTGAAAAAAATGGCCCGCGTTGGGCCTTTTTATTTGGACCGTCATTGCAAGAAAATAGGAAACAGGGAAATTGAAAAGGGACTATTGGTTTTAAGGCCCAAAACCATCGAATAAACAGGTAAATATACACAGGCGTGTGTTAAGTGTGAGAGCCTCTGGCCTTGGCTTACATTGGGGGCGAAATTCAAGTCGCCCTTCTAAACTTCCTTGGGAGACATGGCAGTTTACTGTATTTTCTTATGTTTTATTTTTTGAAAACACACGCTTCCGCAAAAAAAACAGTAAACACGGTTGCTGTTAAAGTCCGTCACATGGCTATGAAAATAGCCTAAACTAGCCCAATTTTATATTTCTGAAAAGAATTGCAATGGCGTAGTCGTTCGAACAATTCGCCCCAACTGATAGCAACCAGCACAAAATGGCTATTTAAAAACAAAGTACCAGACAAAACAACGAATCACACAAGACACGCATCGAGTTAATTAGAATTTATTAAAAGTTAACCACCGTTTCAAAACAAAAAAAATGTATTGGAGACAGTTCGTCCATATCGAAATTGCTTGCGGTTACGCTCTGTTCCACTGAAAAATTGGCTGCATTGAAATTCGCCCCGCAATTTGCATTGAATGTTTTTCTTTGAAAACTTGTGAAGTTTGTTGGAAGGGGGTTAAATGTAATAAGGCTACAATAGAAATCACAGGTATTTGGATGGATAAGAATGGCAGACCTTCAAAGCACCAATCGCACGTGTCAGTGAAAGATGGTTGGCAGAAATTGTCAGTTTTCTGAACAGTGTATTATTACCCAGCGCAGCCAGAAAGGGAGACAACTGAAATGTTTTGTCATTTACCAAAGAAATTAATTAACTCAAATTGTTAATAACGCTTAATTTACGAAGGATATCGAAAACTTTTTTAACTACGCTTTTCAACTCAGTTAGGGTATTCAGAAACCATGAATGGCCCAGCTTTTTATATGAACTTGAAATTTATTTTAAACACTTTAAATATTTTTTTTTAAAAAGAATATACCTTCTGTTACAGAGAAGAACACTCTCACCATGGGTCATACTAAAAATCAAAATAACTCACAATGATACCAAAATAATACGAGGGTGGTCAATAATATCTGGTATTCATAAAATAGTTCTGCTTTGTAAAAGTTTAAAAGTGAAGTCAGAGTTCTGTTTCTAAATACAAAAAGTGGTGATATCAGAAAATAAAGAAAAACAGTTTTAGTTTTCAATAAAATTAGTTTTATTTGTATATCATTTTACAATATGCACTTTCCATGATTTTCAGGTAAAAACAGACATCAGAAAGTGACTTTTGCCTCTCAATCCTTTCTCACCATCTGGAAGAAATAAAAATAAAAAATAAAAATAAAATCCTCCCTCCCTCATTGATTTGAAAAAAAAATTGCCTGAGAATCAATTGATTTTTTTTTTTTGGCCTTATATATTTTTTATACTTACCTATGACCCAGACGGGGATGGCCCTCCCATGAGTTGGGAACTCATACCTCCCCGCTGAGCACATAACGCTTACCAGGCACTGGTTGTAAGAATGATAATTGCGCCAATTTCGAGACCTCCTTGCCACTGCGCATGCACAGTGGAATAAAAGTATGGAGGACCATATAGGACATGTAATTTTCGGTTTTAGAAGCAAATTTTGGGGATTGGGGGGCAAAATTTGTGTTTGACCCTAAATATTTTAGAGTTAGCACCAGCTAAGTCTGGGTCATTGGTAAGTGTAAAAAATATATAAATTACTGTAAATTTTTTAACTTTTCAAAAAATCATATCATTTGACCACTCGTTGGAATGAGCTTGACGAGCTCGTTCCAACGAGGGGTCACATGATATGGTTTTGTTGAAATTTTTTGAAAAATTTGAAAAAATATTTAAAATAATAAATTTTGATATCGTCTGCATTGGGTAAAGGGTTAAAAGCACTTGGAAATGGACACACACAGTTGGCTAATATGACTACTGCAGTACCTTTCCGCGGTCTGCCATCTGTCGACTTGAATCGCCTGTCGCGCCAAAAGAGTTAAAAACCTGCAGAATTTTACTATTTCTGCTTTTGTATAATAAGGTAATACTGACTTAGAAATGAAGTCTAGTGAATTTTTGGCTGCCTATAACGATATGAATTTTTACAAAGGCCTGAGAAACAGAAAATCTACTTTGTGTGGCCTAACCCTTAATATTTCCCCCATTTTCTATCTGAAAAAAAATCTTTATTCTTACTGTGTATTCTGATTTTTTTCAGGTCGGATATACCACCTCCTCTACCAACTAGAGGGTATCCAACAGGTTCAAGCTTATCACTTTCAAATCATCTTCATCAGCAGACAGATCATGTATCATGGAATAAAACAAATGGTGTATACCCATCAAGTGGACAGTTACACAATGGCAGTCAGGTTCCACAAAGTGTTTCCTACTTACATACAGTTTCCCCACAGATGGGCAAGTCATCACGTTCCAGTAGTCTTGCAACACCACAGAGTCTGTCCTACCTGCACTCAACATCTCCTGATTTGCCCAAATCAAGATCTGGCAGTATACCTGGACAGCATGACGATAGTAAAGGATTCATGACAAGACAGAGTACTTCATCTAATACATCAGACAAATCATCAAGATCACCATCCTACTCCCAATGGGATCGTCCACCTAGCTACAGTCAAAATTCTGCATTTAGTGCTGAACTACCTTCAAATGACAATCCAGATGGATACCTTGTTCCATCAAAGGCTGCTGGAAGGTCAAGTAGGGGGAGTGACTTCAAATCATCTTCATTTGGTTGCGTACCTGAAGTTCAACATGGAGATCGTAAAGCCCTGTACTTACTTGAGAACAACAGCAATATTTCTAATGAACCAGCAGGTCGACAAAGATTACAGTCTGTCAGCTGTGAAGATTTGAGTGATTTTATGAAGAAGAGTTTGTATGATTCTCAAGATAAACTGGAAAATAAATCAGAGGAATGTGATAATGTAGCTCTCCGTGAGAAACCCCCAGATCCATTTCCCGAATTACACAACTTCCGCAGTAGTACAGAATGGGACTTGCAAAGGGATAGAAGCCATTCTATTGACTATTACAACACAAGAGCTAGAGGAGAAGTTGTTAGTAGTTCTTTAGAGACCAGGAGTGCTCGTGAATCTCCTGATAAATTTCCTTTGCGACGTACTTTATCAAATCCTAATTTTATTAACATTCTGCACAGGAAAAGACTTTCTGACCTTAGATCAAAATCATCTTCAAAATCTTCACTATCTGATGCAGAGAATCATCATGCTAAAAGTCACTCTCTTGTAAATCTTCTTGCTGATGGTCTCCGAAAGCATCTTAGTCATGAAAAACTGCCAACAGGAAAACAAACCCCAGAATCTATTAGGAGAACATCAGCAAATACCAGTTCAGAAACAAAAAACAAAAATCAGTGGTCACCATCAATGGGACCGAGGTTTGGCGAGGACTGCAATATTCCAAAGAAACCACGATCCTTTAGAAAGCCAAGTAACACCAAAAACGCACCAGTAATCCCTTCCAAACCACCAGCAGTTCCAAGAGATAAGAACAAAAAACCAAAGTTGCCAAAGAAACCTTCACCACAGGTGTCTAGGTTAGAAACGTTTTGTTGATATTGACTTTCAGTTCTTTCCCAAGAAACAATGCTTGCAAAATGAGTTCTCGAATAATGACAAATTTTCGAAAGAAAAGAAATATCTTTTTCAGTTATTGAGAAATATTAAACTTTCAGACCATAGTCTTAACTTTGATCAATTTTGCTGTCTTGGGGGTGCGGTGGCTCAATAGGTTGAGGTGCAGGCTGCAAGCTGTGAGGTTCTCGGTTCGAATTCCGACTGTGGCAACCACGCTGTGTCCTCAGGCAAGACTCTTCACCCCATTGCCCACGTGGGAGCATGGTGGCATTGTGTACTAAGGTGTACTGCACGTTGGTGGTGCACTTGTCTTCATTCAATGCTAACCCTGCTTGTGTGGAGTTAGTATGTTGGGGAGCTGACAGTTGCTCACCGTTGCTAAGTGGTACTCCAGCTTTCTCCACCCATAAAACTGTTGTGGTCATGATTAGCCCCTGTGCAGAAATATTTGACCTTAAACACCAATAAACAATAAATAATAATTTACTGTCTTAAAACACGTGTCTTGGATAGCAGGCTCGGGATAAATTTGCAAGTTCCATTCACGGTGCCCCCCAATAGTCATTCCTACTCAAGTCATGACCATTTATATAGGAGGCCAAGACATGACTAGAAGCCTAAGCAGAGACATAGTACGGCAAAAACCATATAAAATGCCCACTCCCCAAGAATTAATACTTATAATACAGTATGTGGTGGCTATTAAATGGTTTAGTCAGTCTTTTACAGAAAGCACTTTTACATTGATGCTTGATGTTTGATGTTTGATATCCTATATATAAAGAATGAACTACCATAACTCCCACAAAACAAATTTTCCAACCAGACACTCCCGCTTTGAGAAAAAGCCATTGGACCAAAAGTAAAGTTTCAGCTAATGGACCTCCATGTTGAACTTTGAGGTCTATTAGCTGAAAGTTTGCAAGAGCATCAAGTATGAGCTATTGGGATGGGCAGGCCTGGCATTCTTTAGGAGTGCAGGAGTGCTGCACACCAATGGCACACCTAGAAAAACTTGAGGAGGGCAATTCTTTGCACCCCTTGATTTCTTATCAACCTACTCACAATTGTTTACTACAGGCTTGCACTACAGTGGTAGTCCCTAACTCGGATAAAATACTCTCTATTTTTGTCTTTCCCAAGCAAGTTGGGAAAGAAAAGTGGTGCAAAAGCACCAATAAAAATAAGCCAAAACTGGGTCGAGTGCAACCGGCGCAGACCCAGTACGGGACGCTCTCTCCCAAGTACAACTCCACGACTTCCGTTGCCAGTGCACATATACCGTCTCTAAAGACTCATTCTTTTTGAAATCCGCTTCGTGTCGAGATGTTTTTGCACGCTTATCAGTGTTCCACCAGCTCGATGTTTGATGATTCCTGATTCATTATACCACAGTGTATCCTTTGTATTCTCAGGAACAGTGTTTTATATATTCTCTTTTCTATTATATGTCCATAATGTATTTTTATTTGCTCTCTCTCGAGTCGCTCGCGAATTTCGTGTGCCACGCGGTTCGGACTTAGATTTTTTCACAATTATTGTTAATGCTTTTTTTGCAAAATTTTCAAATTGTGTTAGAGTTAGGTGTCAGCGGGGTACCACTCCTGCAGTGTTTCTTCTTTCTTTTGAGAGTAGTCTTCCTGTTGGGTGGTTCCCGGTCGACCTTCTGGGGTCTTTGTTTCTGTCACCTTTCTCTCTTCTTTGGGGGTGTTCTGTTTTCTCATCTCCACTTCTCTGCTCCTCTCACCTCTATCATGCCCAGGACAATTCCCTGTGGGCAATGTCTGCTGCCAAAGCATGTGGACGATGTACATTTGTCTTGTTCCTCCTGTAATGGGTGTTCGGCCGAGCGGCCGTGTGGTGTCTGTGGAACATGGTCTTCCACCTTCTGGGCGTCAGTAAACCGTGTCGTTCGTTCTCGTGGCCGTGCCTCCCGCTCCCGCGGGAAAGGAGAACGTGGTCGTTCGGGGCTCCCGAGTCGACTTTGTCTGGTGAGAGTTATTCCTCCTCCGTGGGGGATGTGCAGTCTTTTCCTGTGGTGGATACTGCGGGAGCCGTTGAGTGTTCTGGTGTAGAGATGCCTGGTTCCGGGACTACGGTCCCCCTCCAGTCGACATCTGAGGCTGTCACTAGGGTTATGACTCCTCCTTCGGAGCCGAGCCGGTGTGCTCTCTCCACTATTTCACCAGCCTCAACGACTCTCGACGTATCTACTACTGCTGCTGGCCTGTCTGCTTCGTTATCTGTTTCAGCCGGCCTCAGCTTTTCGTTGCAGGGGACTGCAGGACTGTCCGATACTGTAGACGTCGGATATCGCCCTCAGCCTTCCCTGACTTCAACTCGGCGAAGTCGGAAGGGTCTGCCGGCCGAGCCCATCGCTGTGGTCTCTTCGCCGTCGAGCTCCACAGTTGTGTCTTTGGATTCGGATGTTCGTAGTGGAAACACTATGAACTCCGTGGCGTTTCCGTCTACTCACTCTGGTCACACGACCAGTTTTGGGGGACCAACGCCTTTTGTGCAGCCTGGACCTTCTGCCCCGCAGAGGTCCGCGGTGACTCTCATGAGTTCTCGCAATATTGATCCTCGGGGTGCATCGTACCCCTATACACGTCTGCCTTCAGATGTTTCGGCTGCCGCCCGTCGTCCCGCGTCGGGTGTTTTGGAGGATCGTGACCCTTCGCTGGTTAAGAGGGTCAGAGGTGAAGCCACTTTGCCGATTCGCTCCCCTGTCGAACCGGTCGGTACAGGCAGTGAGCTTAGGGAGGCCCTCTCCTTACTCACTCAGGTTCTTTCTAAGAGCCTTCCTGTTGCTTCCAGCGAGGCTATGGGTGGTTTCCAGGCGCCTCCTTTGGTGCCGCATCCCGGGATTGGAAACAGGCCAGTTTCCGATTCCTCTGGTGTCCCGACACCATGGGAGGCATCGGCTGGTTTGCCTCCGATGGGCTATGTGTCTTCCGACTCTGGGGAGGAGTCCGACATGCTTGAGGTCGAGGGCCAGCAGTCTTCGGACTTGGGGGCGGCTCTTGACTTTGTGTTTGGGTTTCTGCCTGAGCTCAAGCCTGCTAACCAGCCGACAGTGTCAGCCTGGCCGCGATCATCGGTCGCGCGCCAACAGCCTATGGAGCAACCTGCTTCTGGGTGCCTTCGACCGTGCCAGTCGGTACAGGTGGTTGAGGCTTTTTCAGCATTGGATGCCATGCTGAATTCCAAGGCTTTGAAGACTTCGTTCTTCACCAGGGTTGACACCTTTTTGCCTCCTGTGCGTTATCGTTCCTACGATTCCGCCAATCCGTCAGTCTGCCAGACTTTGACGGTTCTGGATCAGGACTCCACTTCCCTCGGGCTTTCCAAGCCCAAGTCTGCCGTCATTCCAATGACGACTTTGGAGTCCACGTTGGGCTTATCTAGAGAGATTCTTGGCATGCTTTCTCTCTCAGATCACGTCGTCTCAGCTTTGGCTGCTTATCTGCCTCCAGATAAGTTTGACGAGGTACAGGCTCCTTTGCGTGTGCTGTCCAAGGCGCTTATGCACCTTACTCACACGCATGCCTGTAACACGGCCAATTTGGAATTAGTTCGAAGGGACGCTGTGCTGGACACAGGACGATCCCTTCCCGAGGAGCAGCGTGCTACTCTTCGATCTGCTTCTTTGGCAGGTCCGCAACTTTTCCATGGTTCCGTGTCGACGGTCCGGGATGACGTCCTACGTCATTCCAAAGATCAGCTGCTGTTTCGTCAGCTTGATCAGCCTTCTCGGGGAGGCAAGGGCCATTTCAAGCCTAACAAGTACCCTTCTGCTTCCTCTGTGAAGCAAAAGGCTGGTCCTTCTGCCGCCGCCTCTACTTCTTACTCACGGGGTAAAGGTAGGGGTCGGCAGAATCGAGGGAAGTCTCAGGATTCTTCATTTAGCAGAGGAGGTGGTTTCTCCTCTCGCGGGCCTCATCGGGGCTCGAAATGAAGGTCCTCACCTCGACTCATCCCAGGTTGGAGGAAGGATAGCAGAGTTCACAGACCATTGGACCACCATCACATCCGATCCATGGGTGTTAGATGTTGTTCGGTCCGGGCTGCGCATATCCTTCCGATGGCACCCCACTCTGTCAAGGGTGCCTCTTCCAACCACAGTTCCTTCAGACGTTTTACGTCGGGAACTTTTGTCCACGGAGATTGCCAATCTCCTGGCAAAGGGGGCGATCGAGGTCGTCAAGAACGTTCAGTCAGTGGATTTCTATTCCCACCTGTTCTTGGTGCCGAAGAAGGACGGCCGACTCCGACCGGTTATCGATCTGAGTATCCTGAACCAGTCTATCATTGCTCCCAAGTTCTGCATGGAGACTTTCAGGTCGGTCCGCCAATCCATTCACCAGGGAGATTTCGCAGCCAGCATCGACCTGCGAGACGCTTACTTCCACGTTCCGATGCATCGGGCGTCACGGAAGTATCTCAGGTTCGCTTTTCTGGGGCGAGTTTACCAGTTCAAGGCCATGCCTTTCGGCCTCAACCTGGCTCCTTGGGCGTTCACCAGACTGATGTCGCATGTGATAGCGTTCCATCGCACACAGTCCAGGGTGACTACTTCGGCATATCTGGACGATATCCTCCAGAGGCATTCCAATGCTGCCTTACTGGAATCAGATGTTGCCACTCTGTTGAGCTTGCTCACGTCGCTAGGATTCAGAGTCAACGAGGAGAAGTCGGACCTGGTCCCTTCTCAGTCGTTTTGTCATCTGGGGATGTCTTTCCAAACCAACTTCAATTTGGTGGCTGTTCTCCAGGTCAAGGCTGTGATTCTCTCAGCTTTTGCTCTGACTCTGTCCCAGTCCAGGTCCGCGACCGCTCGGAGTTTTCTCCGGCTGATCGGTCTCTGCGGTTCGGTGATGGATCTCATTCGTCTAGGTCGGCTGCGTGTCAGACCTCTCCAACACTTTCTGCTCAGTCGTTGGAGACCGAATGTAGATTCTCTGGATCAGGTGCTTCCGTTTCCGGACTCTCTGTATCCTCACCTTCTTCCCTGGACAGATGTTCAGTGGATTACGCAGGGTGTTCCGCTGGACTTACTCACGTCCGATCGCATTCTGACGGCAGATGCCAGCGATCTCGGATGGGGTGCGACGTTGGATCCTCTTGGTCTTTCCCTACACGGGATGTGGGACCAGGATCAAGCAGCTCTACACATCAACCAGAAGGAGCTTCTTGCTCTTCTTCTGAGTTTCAGGCAGTGGATCCCTCACCTGTCGAATCGCCAGGTCCTTCTACTATCCGACAATTCGACAGTGGTTGCTTACATTCGGAACCAGGGCGGCACGCACTCGCTTCCGATGTACGAGTTAGCTCGGGATCTTTTACTGCTCGCTCAGGATGTTCACGCCGGAGTGGTTGTTCGTCACATTCCCGGTCGTCTGAACATCCTAGCCGACTCCCTGTCCCGACAGGGCAGGGTTATTTCCACCGAGTGGATGCTTCACAGGGCAGTGTTCCAGTCGCTTTGCGATCTCTGGGGACGTCCCCACATCGACCTCTTTGCGACTCGTTGGAACCATCAGGTGGACACTTTCGTGTCCCCGTGTCCAGATCCTCTGGCTTTTTCCGTGGCCGCTCTGTCACTCGATTGGAACGGTCTAGTCGGCTACGCCTTCCCGCCGGTTCCAATTCTTCCTCAGGTTCTCGCCAAAATTCGAACCTGCAGTTGTCGAATCATTCTGATCGCTCCCCTGTCGCCTCAGCGGGTGTGGATCAATCAGCTCCGCTCGCTGATGGCGGCGGTTCCGGCACGTCTCCCGCTACGTCACGACCTTCTTTGTCAAGGTCGCCCGAGGAGGTTTCACGTCGACCCGACTTCATTGTGCCTTCACGCATATCTTTTGTCAGGTCCTGTCTCCTCCGTAGAGGTTTTTCGAGACGAGCAGTGGAGTGCATTTCTTCTTCAAGGAGGCACTCCACTGGTTTAGCTTATGCAGCTAAATGGAAGGTCTTCTGTCGATGGTGTGCTGATCACTCTGTTGATTATGCCAATCCTTCGATTTCACAGATTGCGGAGTTTCTGGTATATCTGTTTGATTCTCGGGGTCTCCAGCCTGTTACCATCAAGGGTTACAGGTCTATGCTTTCAGAGACTTTTTCTTATGTGGGGAAGCGTCGTATCGGCACTAATCCTTACCTCTCCAAGCTTGTTCGGCACTTTTCTTTGAAAAGGCCTCGGACTTTGCAGCTTACTCCACGATGGAATCTTTCGTGGGTGCTGCTTTGCTTGGGGGGGGGGGCGCCGTTCGAACCTTTATCCCAGGTGGATATGCATTTTCTCACATATAAGACGGCTTTTCTGATGGCATTTGCTTCGGCCAGACGGGTTAGTGAGCTTCATGCCCTCTCGGTTGACCCGGCCTTTTTTAGGAGCTCTCCCAACAGTGTTACTTTTACCACTGATTGCTCCTTTTTGGCTAAGAATCAGTTACCAGATACTACTCCTCCTCCTATCTGTATCAGGGCTCTTCCCTCTGTTGAGGGTACTCGCCCTTTGCTCTGTCCGGTCCGTGCTATTCGCATTTATCTTGATCGGACACGCTTCATACGGAAAGGCAGAAAACGGTTTTTTCTGTCTCTCATTCCGGGTCGACAGAAGATCTCTCCTCAATCCATTTCTCGATGGATTTGTCTTGCTATTCGTATGGCTTATAGTCGTTTAGCAGCTGGCGATTGTATTACCAATCGTATTTCTGCCCACGAGGTGCGGGCACTGTCTACCTCTTGGGCTTATTCTAACTCCGTCAAGTTGTCGGATGTTATGCAGGCAGCCTACTGGAGAAATGCTTCTACTTTCTCCACCTTTTATTTACGCCAGTTGCAGGAGCAGTCGGAGGACCTTTTTGCCCTGGGTCCTCTTTCTTCTGCTCAGGCTGTTGTCTGCCATAGCCATTAGGCTTCTTGAAGGTCAGTTTCAGCCTTGTGCTGTTACTGCCCTTTTTCTGTCTGTGTGTCACACAGGCTCATATGTCTCTTTTCATTGTCCTTTACCAATGATTGCGACATTATGGTTGATAAGCCTCGGGACCTCTTCCATCTACTTCACGGTTCCAGTGCACTAGGGTTATGTGGGGGTTGGTTATGCGATTCCCTCCAGCCTTTTGTCTATTCAGCCTGTAGTAAACAATTGTGAGTAGGTTGATAAGAAATCTAAATTTTATAGTAAATTTCCTTTCTTATTATACCTACCACAATTGTTTACATGGAGGCCCTCCCGTCTTCTTTACGGGTAAAGAATCTTTCCTCCCCGCTGATCACATAACTCTAACGTTTACGGATTCAAAAAAGAATGAGTCTTTAGAGACGGTATATGCGCACTGGCAACGGAAGTCGTGGAGTTGTACTTGGGAGAGAGCGTCCCGTACTGGGTCTGCGCCGGTTGCACTCGACCCAGTTTTGGCTTATTTTTATTGGTGCTTTTGCACCACTTTTCTTTCCCAACTTGCTTGGGAAAGACAAAAATAGAGAGTATTTTATCCGAGTTAGGGACTTCCACTGTAGTGCAAGCCTGTAGTAAACAATTGTGGTAGGTATAATAAGAAAGGAAATTTACTATAAAATTTAGATTTTTCTGGAATGCCAGTCCTGTTTGGAAGTGCCTTTAACTGGTTGAGTTCTAGAAGCCACTATCAGGGCTTTCAAAAAAATGAGTGTACCAGCGCAAAAGCAAACATTTTCCTCACTCACATTTCATATTCAGTCAAACGCAAATAATATTTGTTTATATAAATTTGTTTTATGACAAATTATTGGAGAGTGCCTGTGGGCACTCTCCAATAATTTGTAATAAACCAAATTCTGAATAAAAAATTCAGATCACGAAAAATAATTTAGCCCTCAACCAGTTAAGATCTGTCATTATTTGTCAGTGTTGCATTAAGAATAATTCATGACCCATTCTGTGTTGCATTTCGATACATTTTGAGTGTAGAAGACGGTCACATGAGAATTGAATACAACATTTTTAATAATGAGAAGATGTGTGTGCCAATTTTTCCAATATGTAGCTGAATAGTAGAATTTTCAGTTACAATAGTAATACCTTGAAGTGAATATAACTAAAATAGCATACAAGTATACACATTAAATATTCCAGATGCAATTGCCCTCCCAAACAAACTGAGGAGGGCAATTGTTTTGCACTCCTTGATTTTCTAGAATGCCAGGCCTGGATGGGTTGCGATCTGCTGTCCATGCGTTTCTCTGTCCGACTACAATTCCTTTAGCACACCCTACAGGCTGCGGCTCTCACCTGATCAGTTCCAAATTGCATACATGGCTTTGGGGCAATGTCTAAATGAGAGCTATCAAATTTTGACATATTTCAATGAAAAACATGGATGCCAGTGGCCACTTTAGATTTGGCATATAAATTGTTAACAATTCCATTGGCACACCCTGCAGGCCGGATCTTTCACCCGATCTCACCATCTGTAGCTTTGGTGTGATGCCTAAATGGAGCTATTAAATTTTCCTGAATTTCATTGAAAAACGTGGCTGCCAGTGCCCATCTTGAATTTGGCATATGCATTGTCAACAATTCCATTAGCTCACCCAACAGGCCGCATCTCTCACCTAATCTTTTTCAAATTTCATATGTAACTTTGGTGTGATGTCTTGATTTTTCTGAATTTTGTTGAAAAACATGGCTGTCAGCAGCCATCTTGGGTTTGGAATACAAATTTTCTACAATTCCATTAGGATACCCTAGTGGCTGCATCCCTCACCCAAACTTTTTCAGATGTCAAATGTAGCTTTGGTGTGATGTTTGTTCTGTAGAAACTTGACTAGAACTTTCTATTTAGTTCAGTCCCTTCTTAGTCAAGTTGTACATCAGTGTCATTGACACTTTCATTTTTTTTTTTTACAGAATATGAGTTGGTACACAGATAGAAACCCAGTTGTGTGGTTATTTAGGTGGTAACACACCCTGTGTTCTATACATTCAAGGATTAACCCGTTTTATTTCAGTGGGCAAATTTTTGCCAAAATGCAACAAGGAATTTAACCAATTCAGTCTTGTTTGACACTGCACATTGAGCTGACACAAGATTAAAATGGTAACGTTCCTAGTTGCATTATGGGAAAAATTTTCAACTCAAAATTTCAGTATTTTGTTGATTTCAGTGTGCAGAGGTTTAAATGTCACTTTCAGATTATGAGTTTTGATCTTGGCATCTTCATTGTCTGAATGCTGAACAAAATTGGTGCAGAGCTCTAGATTGTTAATGTGTGTGTTGTTCTGTTACCTTCATGTTATTTTGTACATTCATATCAACCAGGAAATGAAGTCCTCTGGTCATCTCTAGCCCTGCTCTTCTTCCAAAAATTACTATACACATTTCATAAGATAGCATCTGAGATTCTACTTGCAGAAGTTGAAAATCCAGTATTTGGTGGTAAATTTTTTGACAGAAATTAGGATTCAAGCTAACTTTATTAACCCTTCACCTAACATTAAAAGCAGACAACACTTGCAAATAAAATTCTTGAATAACTAATTTATTTTCATTTTTTGTCTCAAAAACGTAGGTTATAACCCCTTATTGGAATGAGCTTGATAAGCTTATTCCAAAGAGGGGTCATAACCTATGTTTTTGAGACAAAAAATGAAAAAATAATGAAAATTAATTGATTTTTGTGAATAGCGCTGGCCGGTTTTGGTCGTTACATTGGGTAAAGGGTTAACTGGTAGAGTGTTCGAAGCCCATATTTGGGCTTCATTCTGAAGTGCAGATACCACTACTTAAAGGCATGATATTCTGTAAATGTGCTCCATATTATCTTTGAAGTGAAATTATTTAGTCTTTATAAATGTGCCATGTTACTGTTTATGTGAGAGTGTCTATAGGCACTCTCCCTTAAATTGTGACAGGTCAAAAAATTTTGATGACCAAAAATAATTTAGCACTCTGCCAGTTAAAGAGATATTTTTTGCATTCAAACTATTTCAAACTGGTATTAACACAACTGTATTATGTAATTCCAGTTTCTACCAGTATAAGTTGGAATTTCAATTTCAGTTGGCAGAAACCGAGATTAACCCTCTGCACAGTGGTGTCAAAATAATAAAATTTCAACCTGCTTCTTGAACATTTGGTTTTTGACATCAGTGTATAGAATTTTTGAGTAGCTGACCTCAGTTTCCTCACGTAGAAGATGAATTCCACTTCTACTACAGTTGAAACTAGAAGTCCTGTCATTCTTTTACAGAAAGCACTTTCACATTGATGCAGAAAATGCTCGTTAGTTAATGCGCTCCTTACTGCAGAACAATGAAGTAGTCTGAAATATACGAGCGTTTGCTCTATTAGCAAGGTCAGTAACGAATCATGAAGTGAACTGACCAAACAGAAAGAAAATATTGAGACTACACTATGTGGAGGGTGAATTACTACTAAATCCTTGTGGTGTAGATTTTTCACTAAGTAATTATTTACAATTTCTGAGAACAAAACACAAGAAGCATTTGCAAACTTTCATCTCATGGACCACCAGATTGCACCTGAGAGTCCATGTGATGAAAGTTTGCAAGTATTTCTTGTGCTGTTATAAATAATTATAAATACTTTTCGAGTGGCGAATATATGGCGCTGCGATTAAGTAATAATCCACTCTCTTCATTCTGTTTATGCAGTCAAATTTTAATATCTATTAACCCATTACCCAATGCAGACGATATCAAAATTTATTATTTTAAATATCATTTTTTTAAATTTAAAAAAAAATTTCAACAAAACCATATCAGGTGACCCCTCATTGGAACGAGCTCAGTGAGTTTGTTCCAATGAGGGGTCACATGATATGGTTTTGTTGAAATATTTTGAAAATTTTATTTTTTCAACTGCTCAATTTGCATATTACATGGCTGGATGCAGACGATTCGTTAGGTAAAGGGTTAAAAGTCATTACATGTACATGTATCCCAGTAGAGGTTATCTCTATGTATAGAATTGTACAGAGTTGGGTGTACCATTTTTCTACAGGAAGTGAGTTTGGCTAATGTTGCTGTTTGAGAGGAACAAAAGTGCACTTGCTCAGTGCTCTATTACTTCAAACTAGAGCACAATACAGTGACAGGACTTCTAGTTAAGGAATAGTGCATGGCTTGGAGTTGACTACACCCATATAGTGCCCAGTGCGGTGGTGTAGTTCCCGCCGCGAAGTCAATGACAAGACATGCACTAATCCTTATATTATATCGAACACCCATCAAGAAAAACATCTGTCCGATTTGTTAATCTGTTACCAAGGTAGCAGCCCTACCAACCAGCGTTATATAGAAAAAAATACCATGTAGTTTTTAAAAAACATTTTCTTCTTCCAAAACACGGCTAACTTGGATTATTGATATGAGCAGAAGGCAGATTTTGAATCGGTCGGCAAGGGTAAACAAACCATTTCCCCCAAATGGAACTGTGTATTCTAGAATCGCGCAACTCGCGAATGAAAACAAAAATTTTCGAAATTGGACAAAGCAGTTTGATAATTTCCACACATTTGTCACACATATACATTACCGAATGGGTCAGCATGGGATACAAACTCCGAAGATTCAATTGAATTCCATTATTTATTCGTTTACTGCCCAAAACATACAATTAAATAGCGAAATAATATGAGCAGCGAAACAAACGATTTTTCATATCCGGATGCGTTCTCATGAAAGTTGGACCCAGGTATGGATCATTCTCTTCGAAACGAGATATGGATCATATTCTCAAGGAATAAAATGAACGCCTCGAAAAATGTGACTTCAACAATGGAAAAGCGATACATTTTTCCACAAAGATTTCTTTCTGGGTCGTTTTGTGGATGTTGTGCCTCTGTGAATCGATTTTTAAATTTAGCCTGATCAGTTTTATTCGCCCAGTATGAAAAGAAAACTGATATAGTAGTGTGCTAAAAATAGAAAACGTGTAGTGCATGGGTGTAGTGCCTGGTCAGTTCTGTGGATGCAAACTACACGAAATAGGGTATCATCTTTCAGCCAATCAGAATGCAAGGAAGTCACGTGAGATGTAATATTATCAACTATAGCAGAATCTCCGATGCTACCAGATCCCACTTTGAATCATGACATCTATGTAGTAATTCTTGAAAAGAAAAGCAGAGCTTGTCTTTTTATTGTAGACTAGTTCTACTTTTGTATGAAAATAAGGTCTAGTGCACAAAATCTTCAATTTGAATGCTCCAAAGTGAGCAACATCAAGACCAAGTTGAGCTGATACTCCATCAGTATTGGGAGTGGTGGGGGAAGGTCAACGTATACCCTTCTTTGATATTTTTAAAAGTAGAATTTCAAATTTGAAATGCTAATTTCTCTAAATGAGCCACTTGATTTAATGTAGTGATTCACTGGCTGGAGTTTGTTCAGAGTATTGTAAGAACCCAAGTGAATATGTGGGTGGATTTCCGCTATTAAATATGGACTGTATTGCAGTTGTTTGACCCTGATTGGTTGATAAATAAATAAATAAATAAATAAATAAATAAATAAATAAATAAATAAATAATGTCATTTATGAAGTTTATAAAATATTTATGTTACTTAATGTTATCGTCTTGCTCAATGTTTTTTTTGTGTGTTTTAAATCACTTGTTAATAATATGTAATTAACTGGTTCAGTGTTGAGTTAATGAAGAACGATAATGAAGAATGATAAACACAGCTATTTGTATCAATCACCCATACCCACTTCCCCCCCCCCCCCCCCCCCAAAAAAAAAATTTAAGAGTGAAAATAAAACTTCGAGACGAAACTATAGTTTGAAAATAATTGGTGTTTATTTTCAGTGTTCAGTTGGTTTTCGAGTTAATGTTTGATATTGCAAAACATTAACACCCTTTGCGACAAATATCACTGATGGGCAGAATCAAAGAGCCTAGTTATGAAAATTATCAAGTAGCAATTGTCTAATGAGATGTCGAGTGTATCACATAATAATTATAATAATAATAATTTCAGCTTATCAGTATTCTGTTCATAAAATCATTTTCTTGAAAATATACTGATTGAAATTAAGTATTCATCCATAGAAACACCATCCAGTCAATTAATCCCAGATATATGAATGTGGCCTTAAAACCCAAATATGGGGTTTGTGTACTTTTTATGCAATAAAGCCCAAATATGGGCTTCAAGCACTGAACCGGTTAATATGCAAGCCAATTTATGCATTTATATATTTATTGATAATGTTAATTTTGTTAAATTTTATTATAGCAGCAGGGGTCAGGAGGTATTAGAAGTTAATTGTTAATAATTCATGTACATAATATGTCTTTTATTATGCCAGTCGGATAGATTAACTAATGAATGGTTATAACTGGTGGCAAAGGTCTGAGGAATACACTGACAATAATGGTCAACAGTGACCCCGATATATAATTCTATGTTACAAAACTGGTGGTACATTAACCCTTTACCCATCGAATCGGCCACAACCGCCCGCATAATATGCAAATTCATACTATTTTTCAAAAGATTTCAACAAAACCATATCATGTGACCCCTCTGTGGAACGAGCTCAATGAGCTCGTTCCAAAGAGGGGTCACATGATAAGGCTTTGTTGAAATCTTTTGAAAAATTTTAAAAATGATTTTTCAAATAATATATTTTGACATCGTCTGCGCTGGGTAAAGGGTTAATTGTCACTGTCTGCAATTTTTATATGCACAAAAGCAGTCTGAATGTTTGTTTTCAGTTAACATGTTGGAAAGTCGGCAGAATTGTAAATAAATCAATAATTGTTTTGGAAATCAATGAGATGTTGGATTACTCCCCTTGCATTGCATCACAACTTGTCTGCTTTTGTAAACAAATAAATGTTGATATGAAAATTTAATGGAAACATGAAACAGTACTAGTTTAACTATAGCACTAATTTGTGGTGTAATAAATGAACGTTGACTTCATAGCCTGTCATTATAAATATGTTACAGTACGTTTAGTTTTGGGACGTGGTATCAAATGAGGCTAAGCAAAAACAATTTACGCTTTGCTAAAGCCATAGATTCTGACAGTTACCTTAAACACCAATAAATAAAATGAATAACCTGGCAGCATAATGTACAAACTGAGCAGTTGAAAAAAATCATTGAGCTATTTCCAATGCGGGGATCACACCATTTGGTTTGGCTGAAACTTTTTTTTACATTTGAAATAAAATAAAGCCTAAGAAAGTTAAGAATCTGTTTCTCAGGCCCTCCCACTAGGGCAGCACGATATTCAAAATTGAATACCGGTATCGGTATTCAAAAAAATACCGCTGTATACCGGTATATCGAAAACTCTTCAAATGTATGAACACAAGTACCACAATCGACACTCGCGGCATCACAGTCGGAACGAATTAGCATGCCTTGATGATGCGGTTCGAAAAACCTTCACCCAACGCAGACGATATCAAGATTTATAATTTTCAAAATTAGTTATCAGATTTTCACCAAAGACTTCAACAAAACTATATCATGTGACCCCTCATTGGAACGAGCTCAACGAGCTCATTCCAATGAGGCGTCACATGATATAGTTTTGTTAAAATTTTTGTTAAATTATTTTTTCAACTGCTGAATTTGTATAATACGAGGGCACAAGCAGACGATTCCTTGGATAAAGATGCGGGGCTACAGTTAAAAAATTAAAGACATCTTGAAAATTAAATTGTGGGTAAATAAATAATGACGATAAACCAATATTTTTATAATTACACTGGTATTCAATCGATAGTGGTTTGAATACCGGTATATATCGGTTTATCGATATACCGTGCAGCCCTACCTCCCACATGGTCATTTGGCTGGTGCATGCACACTTTTTATAACCAATGCAAACATAAAAAAATAAAAAATTAAATGCTTTAAGTCTCATATTTTACCCAAGTCAATAAAATTGATTAATTTGTCCCTTGAGTTCAACAAGGCTTTGCAATGCTTGGGTGTTGCAAAGCCTTTTTGCACTCAAGAGATAAAATACGCCACTACCCATGCTATTCTGTTGATTATGAGGCCTAAAACATCAAACAAACCACGAATATGAATTTTTGATGGCAAAGAAATAATTGGAAAAATAAAAAATGAAATAAAAAACTGTCAGCCCACCTGCATGTAATTTTACAAACAATGGCCTGAGAAACAGAAGATCTCCTTGTGAGGCCTAATTAAAACAACAAATTATGATATTGTGTGCCTTGGGTAAATTGTTAAAAAGAATTCTGTGAGCAGTGCATAGACTGGATTGTCAAAGCACCAAATGTGTGTGGAGTCACAGTAAGTTTCAAATTCTATTAAAGAGCATAAAACTACAAGCCAACTTTCTGCCAATGGACATCTTGTATGTCCATCCATTGTCTGAAATTTTCCTTCTGACAACCACTGCATTCTCCGTGTTTATCTAGCCTCAGTACGTCCAATATAAGAAACATGTTATATAAGCCTGGAAATAAGCAATCTGCGTCATTTGCAAAATGAGGTCCCCAGAGGGTAAATTTGTTGATACTGTCCCACACAGTGGGCTAGAATCCCCCAATTTATCCTCTGGGTATCTCTTTCTGTTTAGGCCTGAGACCTTGATTCTGATTGAGGATCACAGAGGGTAAATTTAGTAATGCTACCCTTATATGCAGGGTGGCATTCCAAAATTTACCCTCTGGAGACCTCATTCTGCAGATGGCAGTGTGCTTATTTCCAGAGTTGATGTCATATCTCATTTGACAGACCTATCTCAAACAAGATGTAATAGAATAAATCCTAAACAGTTTTGTGTTTGAAAGTTATATGCAATCAAATGGGTTTATTCTGATTTACAGTATCTAAATAAATATGTTCCACTGTACAGAGTTCAGCAGAAGTACAATATAGCAGGCCTGGCATTCTTAAAAATGCAGGAGGGCTAAAACTCGCTCCCTCGTATGGTCTAGGCGAGCGATTAGCTCTCCTCAAGCTTACAAAAGCTAAAATTGCAAATGAAGTTTTGCTGTTAATGAATTCTGCCAAGTGGGCTTTGTACATTTTATTTGGTGCTGCTAACCAGGTAGTCTCTGTGAGATGGCTACACTGCCCCTCCCACACCTTGCCAAGACCCGGAGATGTGGGAGGGGCAGTGTGGCCATCTAACAGAGACCACTAACATACATGTAGCAGAGATCTTAAAAGATGTGGGTTTTAGATATAGGCGGTTATGGTAATCATTATTTTCTGTGGCCAGGAGGGCTAGTTTTTGCCCTTCTTAATTTTTAAATTTTTAAGGCGAGCAGTAGGCGAGCGAATAAATCGCTCTCCTGAAAATGCCAGGCCTGATATAGAAAGACTGAAATACTATTAAGCCTGAAAGCACCATGGGTTTCTTTCTTTAACTCTAACAATACAGGTTTTATATTTTGACGAGAATCTGAGATCGATTCACGCAAAAATTCACGAACAAGATCAGCGAGAATCAATGTAGATTCTTGCTGTACCTCTGGTAGGATTTGCGTGAAAAGAATTTAGTCAATTCAACCCTTTAATCCAACATAACGGCAGCAAATTCACCAATACAAGGTAGACTTGACCTGAAATATCTTGACACTAATAAAATTGTACAAATATGGCTATCATTGGAACCCGCTCATTGAGCTGATTCCAATGACATCCATATTTGTAAGGCTTTATTGGTAAATATTGTTTATTTTTTAGCTTAACTTGACAAAGTCAGGATAAGCTATTGCCATCACACGTGCAGAAGCCTTTGAGTCTGTTAGTCTGTGAGTTTGTTCACATTTTCTTTAGCACAGGCTACACATAGTTCTTGTCTGATCATCACAAAATTTCATGTGGAGGTTCGAGGTCATGGCTAGATGAGAACGTCCCTTTTTGGTCGCGATCGTCAACCATGATGGCTGCGAGGACTAAAAATCCCCCAAAACCTTTAGCGCAGTGTAAAGGTAATATTTATGAAGGGATTTTATTGTAACTCGTTAGGATGATTCCGTATAATGTCTAGATGAGAACGTCCTATTTTGGCACGGTTCGGTCAACCGTGATGGCCACAGTGGCATGTTACCCAGAATCCATTAGCACAGTCTACAGGTTGCATTTATGAAGGAATTTTATTGTAAATTGATACGATGACTTGGTCTAATGTCTTGATGAGAACATCGTATTTTGATTGTGATCAGTCAACCATGATGGCCACACAGGCACGTGACCTAGATTTGTTTAGCATGACCTCCAGTTCATATTTATGAAGACATTTCATTGTAACTTGGTAGGATAACTCTATATGATGTCTAGACGAGACTGTCCTATTTTGGTTACAATCGGTCAGCCTTTACTACCGCTTGGTCATGTGACCTAGATTCCTTTAGCACTCTCTAAGGAGCGTTTTTATTAAGGGATTTCATTGTCACCTGCAGGGGTGGCGGAACGATTTTCAAAATGGGGGGCTGGATCAGGCGATGGATGGTCGTCGGTATGAAAATTTTAAATTCCAGGGTCCCAAAACCCCCATTTCCATGCATCTGAGTGGATATTTTGAGATTTTTCAGGAGATGTATTTGAAAGATTTCACACTTAGAGAGCCATTAAAAAACATTGGTAAAGCACACAGGTGAGGTCTATTTATCAGCTTTGGTCGTAACGACCAAAGCTGATAAATAGACCTCACCTATATGCTTTACCAGATATTTACAGCAATTATACTGTCTGTGGATTATCTTGTCTGGGGTGGATTTGGTACTTGTATGTCTGTAAGATTACGATCTACTTCAGTTAACCGATTTATTAACAGACTATACATTTTAGCGTTTGCTGCCATTTACTGCAAAAAAATGATCCGAAATCCATCAAAACTGAACCAGTATGAGAGAAACATAGCTGGCGAAAATATGGGGGAGGCTCTGGATCCACCCCTTGTTTCACCAGTCATTGGTTGTGTTAAAATACATGCATACAAACCCTGTGTGACGTAGGATGAGTCAGTATGATATCTAGATGAGACTTTCCTATTTTGGTCATGATTGGTCAACAGCTGGATGAGCATGTGACCTAGATTCCTTTAGCAAGGTCTATGAGTCATATTTATGAAGGGATATCATTGTAACTTGGTAGGATGACTCATTTTGGAATGATTTTACTGTAACTTTGGTTGCCATACATTAACTGTGAGGACCACATCAACCCAGGCTTCAATTCTTTAGTGCAGTGTACACCTCAAATTCTTCTTCTTGAAAACATACCATGTAGGGTACAGAACTTAACATGTTCTCAATTATCACAATTCTTGTCTTATTTCATAATCGTTTAATTTCTATTGAGCATTATCCTTTTCATATGACAGTACACACAGTCAAGATAACTCTTAGCCTGCTGAGTATTTTTCTAGATATTTTTCATCAAATCTAGTCATGGCTGCAATGAAGCAGCCAGGACTAGATTAGATGAAAAATTTAGTTTGAATTTAACGCAAGAAATCATTGGTGAAAAAATCCATTCAATTTACGTGGGGCAAATACAGTGAAATGTGCCCAACTTATATACTTATTTCAGTGACAAGAGAAATCTTGTGCTAGGAATATTCACCTGCAGCATGCAAAGAGTTAAGCTGCAGTGTCATTAACACTTTCATTTTAAAACCTTATCAAATTCAGTTTTCGTTTTAAAAGTATGGATTCTCGCAACATTTTCGCAAGAATCCAAATGGATTGTCCCAATGTTAGATGAAATATAAGCCCTGCGATAGTTCTAGTTTCTCAGAAGATGCAAGAAAATGGTTTCAAATTTTTGGCCTGCAGGGCTACATAAAGTAAACCCCGTAAAAAACCCCATAAAGTTCCAATTTTCCATTGGCTAGCAGTGTGTGATTTATGTGACGTTTACTGAATAATGTATGTTGGTGGCGTGGTGAATTGTTTTTGTGATGAGAAAATTATGCAGTTTTCAAAGATTATCATATATCAAGTATTCATTTAAATTTTAATGTGATTTTCTGTTTTATACATTCATACATCCTTTTACTGGCACAAGTTAAGTTAATAGTTCTGATGTTCTTTCCAAAGTAACTTGAAAATATAGATAAGATATCTGCACTATTTTCTCAAAATCAAAAAAAAAAATCTGGATTGATTACTTTGAGGTTTGATAAAAACTTTTAACCTTCATACAGTGGAATCCTGTTAAGTGAATAGCCACTTTGCCAATGAAAATTATTCAATTAACAGGAGTATTCAATTAACAAGAATTGTGGCACTTTCCTGTATTCCAGAGATAAACTTAACATTTATTCTATTATATCTTGTTTGACAGAGCTCCATGAGCTCTGTCAAACAAGAAGTAATAGATTAAATGCCTGTATTGGATGTACTGAGGCCAAATAGGTCTTTTAACAAAGGAAAACTGGGGAGAGTCGGAAGAATTTCTTGACAGGTTACAAGATTTCTTATTCAATTAACAGGAGTTTATTACTCTATAACCTATATTCAATTAACAGGTCAGATTTGTACTGAGGTATGGTAAATGGTTTTGTGTTTGGAAATTATATTCAATTAACAGGGTTATTCAATTAAAAGATATCCAATTAAGTGGGCTCCACTGTATTATATTTCCTGTTTTTGCGATACCGCACAACCCTATTATTTGTGAAAAAATATTGGAACTCTTCTCAACTTGAATTATGGTAAAAGATTACGTTGTTAATAACCATTATGCTTTCAAATGTATGTTTATACCAAAATTGTCAAATCAGGTATATCATGAAAACATTCCTGTACAGCTTTGCATTGTTTCATAATATAGCACTGCCATAATGTTCATGATCATATCATATACATAATGTATCTATGAAAAAAAATATAACCCTTAAGGGCCCCTAATTCCGATTTTAATCTCTTTTTACAACAACAGAATACGTGTCTCAATATGTCGTCTCTGGATTAACCCTTTACCCAACGCAGACGATATCAAAATTTATTATTTTAAATATCATTTTTTTCAATTTTTCAAAAAATTTCAACAAAACCATATGTGACCCCTGTTTGGAACGAGCTCGATGAGCTTGTTCCAAAGAGGGGTCACATGATATGGTTTTGTTAAAAAATTTTCGAAAAATAATTTTTTTTCAGCTGCTGAATTTGCATATTACGCGGGCGGATGCGGGCGATTCGTTGGGTAAAGGGTTAAATCACAATCTATGTATGTTTGCAGTTGTTTATAGGCAAGTCTTGGCTAAAACAACTTAAAAGCCACCCGATGTAGATTGTCAAATCTATAAAAATCTACAACCCTTAAAGGTTAACTGTTTTCATGCCAGGACACCCCTATGTTTCCCCTGAATATTCAGTTTATTCTGGAACTTCATTTATTTTTCCTAGTCCCAATCCATGACATGCAATTGACAAGCTTCAAATACAAAGAGATGACATGGGAGTAGCTTCTTATCTTTGTGACACATGTGAAAGTTTGAAATGTTATGTAATGGCCATACTGAATGGAAAAATGGAAATGTGTTTTTCACAAGAAATGGTTTTGATTAATTTCATTTATTAACCCCCCCCCCCCCCCCCCCCCCCCACTTCCAAAGCATTATGTCAAAATTTCTAGCAACAAATTTTTCTCATAATGCCATATGATGCAACTAGGAATTTATAATATAATGTGGCATGCATTGTATTTATGTATGTAGTTGCAACTCCTCTGAGATGATTTGTGCTACAAGGCTGAAATTGTCAGGGGAATTGCAGAGAATATCTGAAAGAATTTTGTGCACAATATATATTTTCAGGCCATTGAGAAGAAAGTTTTGCCATGATGAAGGTGCATTCGACATGACAAACTCATATCTTTTGCAAAAATAGAATTGGATCTCTGCATATATGAAAATTATGGAAAAATAGTCACCTCTGTCTCAAAGCTCGCAGAACAGATGATCTAGAAAGTTTAACCAATTTAGTACTGTTTGACAGAGCTTAGTGATTGAGCCTTGTTTTTTGCTATGGAATATTTACAGGTTGCACTCCTATGAATTTAATAATAGTCTCAACTTCTGAATTGAAAATTGATTCTCACATGAGTTTATGAAAATCAAATCTGTCTCTTGTGAATCAGGAGGAATTGTAAGGCCAGACTCATTAACTGGTAGAGTGCTGAATTATTTTTGGTCATCAAAATTTGTTCATATGTCTCTGCCTTGTTGCAAGTTATGGAAGAGTGCCTGTAGGCACTCTCCCATAAATTGTAACATGGCAAATCCTTACACACTAAATATTTTCTCTTCAGAGATGATATACAGCACATCCACTGAATATGAGCTCTTTAAACTGAGGTACCTGCACTTCAGAATAAAGCCCAAATATGGGCTTCCAGCACTCTGCCAGTTAAAAAAAATTTCATAATGAGAGAAAAAATCATTTTCTATGCTCTTTGTCCTTCCATTCAGTATGGCTATTACATAAAATCTCTATTCTTTCACATGTGCCATAAAGTAAGTAGCTACTCCAGTGTCGGTATCCGGAAAAAACCCTACCCGAAAAAACCCTACTGGATAAACAACCTCAGGAAAAAATCCCAACAAAAAAAAAATTACCAAAATGATTGGGGTAGGGAAAAAACCCTACATTTTATATTTTTTAATATTTAAAAAAAAACCTTTTGAACTTATTTGTGATTTTATTTTTCTTGATTTCCATCTTTTTTGTTATATTGTTGTTAGAAAATCAACCTATACCTTATTATTTGGACAACTGTGCAATAAAACTTTAATATGTTTTGACAAGTAGGGCTGCATGGTATATCGATAAACCGATATATACCGGTATACAAACCAATATCGATTGAATACCGGTGTAATTACAAAAATATCGGATTATCGTCATTATTTATTTACCCACAATTTAATTTTCAAGATGTCTTGAGTTTTTTAACTGTAGCCCGAATGAATAATATTATCTCTTTATCCAAGGAGTCGTCTGCTTGTGCCCTCGTAATATACAAATTCAGCAGTTGAAAAAATAATTTTCAAAAATTTCAACAAAACTATATCATGTGACCCCTCATTGGAACGAGCTCGTTCCAATGAGGGTTCACATGATATAGTTTTGTTGAAATCTTAGGGGACAATCTGATAAATTAATTTTGAAAATAATAAATTTTGATATCGTCTGCGTTGGAAAGGTGTTTCGAACCGTATCATCGATAATATTAAGGCATGCTAATTCGTTCCGACTGTGATGCCTGGAGCCTCGATTGTGGTACTTGTGTTCATATATCTAAGCAGTTTTCGATATACCGGTATACCGCGGTATTGTTTTGAATACCGATACCGGTATTCAGTTTTGAATATCGTGCAGCCCTATTGACAAGCATAACATATTTGGTCTTTGTTCTGAAGTACCGGTACCACAATTTAAAGACTTCATATACTGTGGATGTTCTTCATATTATCTTTGAAGTGATATTTTATCTGTTAGGATTTGCCTTATCACAATTTATGGGAGAGTGCCTTTTGGCACTCGCCCATAAATTGTAACAAAGTACTGATGCACAAAGAAATTTTAAGGACCAAAAATAATTCAGCACTCTACCAGTTATATATATTTATATATCATGACCTTCAAAATGATAGGGTTTTTAATAGGGTTTTTTCCACATGTTTTTTTTTCTGAGGGTTTTTTTCCTGTAGGTTTTTTTTCCTGGATTCTCTAATGTCATCTCTTTTGCTTTTGAAACATATCATTTGCATGTCATCATGACTTGGGACTAGGAAGATTATTGTTTTGCACTGTTATGTGCCCGTTTGAATAAAAATTCTATGCTGAATAATACATTTGGACTTCTCAGCTCGGAACTACTTTGTGTAATATATTCGCATTATGGAAACAGGACACTTGTGGGAGTTTATTTTTTTCGCTTCTCGTTTGTTAGAGACAGTATTAATCACTGTAAGTATTATGTGATGAATAGAATCTCCCAAATTATCCTCAGTCAATAGTGGAATTTATAAAACTTGTTCACTAAATTTGGTTTGAACCTTGATGGAAGCTGGTCAACTCTTTACCATTTTACCTAACTCAAGGAGCTTGTTCCAATGAAGGGCCCAAAGCTACGTTTTGGAGGAAAAAATAAAAACTTCCATTGCTGGTTATGAGAATAGTGCAAACGCAAACTAAAAAAAAAATCGTCATAGAAAGAGTCATGGCAGATTGTAACATGAATTGGCGAGAAGGGGTCAAAGCAAAGAGGTCTGTGGGTGGCCTGCGTCATAAAGAGAAGTCAGGTTTTGAAGAGTATCATGAGGGCACCTTTGAGGGGTCACTGTTGTTCAAGATGATGTCGCGGTCACTGGAGCGTAAGGAAAAAACTGAGACAGTGAAAAGACATGTCCAATGAGTAATCTAGGCATAGTGGAGACCCTGTAGCACTTTCTATTAGAATGTCCAAAATACCAATCTAACAGAATAAGATTCACCGGGAGTATGATGGGGAAGTGGAATGGGACAATAAAGTGTATGTGATTGGTTGGTGACACAAAGGAAAGTCAGTATGCTTATTGGAGAGATTGAGAAGAATGGGGTAAGAGATGTCATCAAGCAGTTCATCTCAGAGTGTTGGGTGGAGAGGTGTGGTGATAAGGAGGCATTTAGGTCAATTTTTGGAACACAGGTCTAATCAAGGCCTTCTCACCCAAGAACCGCGACAACTTAAATGGCAATTTTTGGCCATTACGTTAGGTAAAGGGTTAAATAATATAATTAGCATTAATAATGAAAAGTAATAAACAGAGTAATCGCTTGACTGGTCTGGTTACGTGAAATAATAGTCTGAGGAATTATGGGCTAATCTTTACCTTTAGCCATATCTAATAGAGTAATCGCTTGACTGGACTGGTTACGTGAAATAATTCATTTGAGGCGAGGGACCATATTGCACACTTGTGTTTGTACAACATCCCTCACCTCTTATGAATTATTTGACGTAACCAGTCCCGTCAAGCGATTACTCTCTATTAGATATGGCTAAAGGTAAAGAATATCCCATAATTCCTCAGATTAATTATACATTAATAACTACCACATATAAATGCAACCAGCTGCAGATGATTTCACAGTGTTTTTACATTATTGTTGACTGCCTCTAGAGGCTTCCAACAATGATGTAATATTACTGTCAATATACATGCACCCCACCAGTAAAGTTCTCAAGAAAGAATGCACCAGGGACAACTTTTTCAGAGCAATATATAGAGAGTAATCGCTTGACTGGACTGGTTACCTGAAATAATTCATGAGAGATGAGGGACGTTGTACAAACACGAGTGTGCAAATGCACACTAGTGTTTTACAATATAGTCCCTCGCCTCGAATGAATTATTTCATGTAACCAGTCCAGTCAAGCGATTAGTCTGTTTAGTACTTTTCATTATTAACGATAATTATATTATTTAACCCTTTACCTAACGTAATGGCCAAAAACGGTCAGCGCTATTCTCAAAACTCGCCAATTAATTTTCATTATTTTTTTCATTTTTTTGTCTCTAAAACATAGGTTATGACCCCTCATTGGAACGAGCTTGTTGAGCTCATTCCAATGAGGGGTCATAACCTATGTTTTTGAGACAAAAAATGAAAACAATAGTTATTCAAGAATTTTTTTTGCAAGTGTCATCTGCTTTTCATGTTAGGTAAAGGGTTAAAAAAACCAATGAAGTCCCCATTACATCCATGGCAAAGCGTCATTGTTTGCGCGCACGGATATATGACACAATTGTTGATTGCATAATTCACTTGTGACGCTACCGTTTATATTCAAACTCGGAAATCCCAGTAAATCACACTTTGGAAAGTAATAATTATACATTAATAACTACCATATATACATGTACACAGCTGCAGATGACTTAACAGTATTTTTACATTATTGTTGACTGCCTCTAGAGGCTTCCAACAGTGATGTAATATTACTGTCAATATACATGCATCATGCATCATGATGCATCCCACCTGTAAAGTTCTCAAGAAAGAATACACCAGGGACAACGTTTTCAGAGCAATATAAAAGGGTCACTGAAGGGTTACAACTAAATCCACTGAACTTATTTTTATTAAATTCCACTCTTCAATTGTGGACTTGTTGAAAGGGATTTGTTGGAGTTCCTCTACTCATACAATGATGAACTGATTTCACCTTGATTTATTTTGTTCACCCCTGACCTACCGAATTGGGGATCTCCACCTGCATGATTTAAAATTGAACAGTTGGTAAAGAATTATTTTTCATAAGATTTCAACAAAACCATTTCATGTGACCCCCTCAATGGAATGAGCTTGTCAAGCTCATTCAAGTGAGAGGGTGACATGATACAGTTTGTTGAAAGGTTTTCGAAATTTGCCCCCAAAAATATTTAAAATAATAAATTTTGATATTGTTTACATGGGTAGAGGGTTAAACAAACAGCTTGTTTTATCAATAAATGAATTATTGTCATTGTATTTGGCCAGAGCTATTTTTTAAATTAGTCATTCCATTAATTCCATTGTATCATTGATCTCACAAGGACTGATTTGCCCATGACATGATATACCTCTGTATCTTGACAGCTGTATAGATTCACTGCTCATAGTGAGATCATGACTATTAACCCCTTTGCATGAGATGCATCTTATGTAATTTTAAATGTGATGCTTGTTGTTGAGAAAAGAGAAAAATAAACAACAAACAAATATTTTTAAAGGATCAGAAAAAACTTTCCATATACACCAACATAAGTACATTGGAAGTGAATCAGTTCAGGTCTACTGTGATGTGAGTTTTTGTGCTTTAGTAAAATGAAATCTGCAACAAAAAATTTGTTTTCATCATCATATAAATTATAATACCTGCAGAATGTTTTAGTATGAACTCAATCATAGGGCCCTGTGAGTCACACATTTTTTTTAACCCTTTACCCAACTTAACGGCCAAAACTGGCCAGCGCTATTCACAAAAATCGCCAATTAATTTTCATTGTTTTTTTCATTTTTTGTCTCAAAAACATAGGTTATGACCCCCTCATTGGAACGATCTCATCGAGCTCATTCCAATGAGGGGTCATAACCAATGTTTTTGAGATAAAAAATGAAAAAAATTAGTTATTCAAGAAATTTGTTTGCAAGTGTTGTCTGCTTTTCATGTTAGGTAAAGGGTTAATGAAATCAAATCTCGAATCGAATCAGGCCTATTATTCAAAATCAAATCAAACCTCTAATCAAATAAGGGGCATATTGAAGATGACCGATTGGTTGAGGGGGGAGGTGCTGTAAACCTGATTTGTTGTGACAGTGGCTGCTCAAGTCCCGACTGATAAAATATTCCAGCTACATCAAGGCATGCCTTCGTCCCTCGATGATGCAGTTTCATGCATTCGACGAAGGCGTGCCTTGATGATGTAGTTGGAATATTACCCAGTAAGGGTTACAGCTTAAAGACAGAAACGAGTACAAGAATTGCCTGTACGGGGTACTACACAGGACTAGTCGCTATCAACAGCACCTCATCGAGATTGGGGGGATTAAGTTTGCTTCCAGCAGTGGTAGTGACTGGTGAGACTGGAATTAGCATGGGTGATGGCATTGGTGCAGATGCTATTTATGTTAATATAAGAGTTCATTATTTATGTATAAGTTCCATTTGAACTATGAGACGATGAATATGGCCGATACCAAGCTATACAGTAAAACCTGTCTTGAGAGACCACTGTCTTGAGAGACCATCTGTCTTGAGAAACCACATCTGCCAGGCACTGATTGGTTTTACTCTATAATGGACCTGCTATGGGAGACCACATGTCTTGAGAGTCCACTGTGACCTGGTACAAACTTGTATTTTTATGCCATAATGGACCTGTCTTGAGAGACCGCCCATTTGAAGACTGAAACCATGACAAAAACTTTTTACCTGTTCTGGAATTGGAAAATCCTTTGTGGTTATACTAACATAATTAAAAGTATTAAAAGCTCTTAATTGGGTTTCAATTGTCACTCATTAAAGATTGAGATGTTCTTATAAGACCCCTGTGAAAAGATTAGGATTATTGCTGAATAAACAATTTCATACATACCTGTGACAGATTGGAATAAAAATAAATTTGTGTTGAAAATCTTTTTGTAACAAATTGAAATGGACTGTTATAAAAGTTATAAAAATAAATTAGTGTTGAAAATCTTCATTGAAGATTTTCAACACTAATTTATTTTTATACTTTTTATAACAGTCCATTTCAATTTGTTACAAAAACTCCATAAAAAAGAACAACTACAAAGTAATTACAAAAATCTATTCTCCATTTCTGAATTTTGTGGTTGGTTATTCACTGACTTGAGAAAACCTGAAACCAGTTATGAGAGACCACCTGTCTTGAGAGACCACTTTTGTGTGGCCCAAAGAGCGGTCTCTCAAGACAGGTTCTACTGTATTCCAGTGAAAGGCTTCAAATGGAAATGAATTGGAAGCCGATTTTGAATAGAACCAAATACCAACTTGATATTGGAAATCGAATATAATCTCAAAGCTTCACAGGGCCCTACTCAATCATTGGATCATCCCCACAAGAACTCTAGAAACAAAAGCAGTGCCTGTTTACTATGGTAAGTCATGGCTTTACTGGGGGAAAAGGACCCTGTGACCAAAACGTGGCGTGGAAGTCTCTAAAGTGGGCAGCATAGATATAAACGATTGGCTGAAGTTGATTTTATTCTTGCGTTGCGGTCATTGGCTAGGCATGGATGATAAAAGTAACCTAAACTGGTTGAGTTCTAAATTATTTTTCAAAGGTGATTTAAAACATGGATATTTTTTTTCAAAGTAAGTATTCACCTTTTCCGACTTCGAGCGTTTTCAACTTAGAGCGTTTCTCGAGTAAAACAATATCTGTTCATCCATCTGTGCGTTTGGTAAATATCATAGTAGATAAGATTTCTAGTCCAACTTCATCATGTACTTTTGCGACTGATTTTGGCTTTGGTTCTAGTTTTTCATTTTCTTTTGTCCCTGCCTTTTGCTCCGGAAATTTTTAGATCAATATATACAAATAGCCGTTATTTATTGGATGAAAACAGTGATTATGTTCAATTCGAAAAAGCCAACCGAGCGTATTTTGCAATGCCAGGGGTTGCCCTTGTTGTGTATTCTCAGTCACATTTTGTAATTCCATTAGTACTATGCTTTGCAAGTCATAAAATTATTTGTTATGCACAGTACACAAACTGTTATAAACAAACTCGGATTTAATGATAAATAGGACCCTGTTACCAATGCCTTGAGTGAAGATCTCTAAAATATGCAATATGAGTATAAACGATTGACACAACATGACTTTATATTCATGTTGTGGTCACGATTAGCCATTATGAAAAAAACATGTTACTGTAAACACAAATAAATAAATAAATTGTGAGGTGTAATTATGGGGAGGGGGATGGGTAGGGACTCTCACACACTTTTCCTCAAAACTGTCAACCTTATATACATTCGGTCAGAAAATCCCTAAAACTAGTTTGTGTACTTACACCCTGAAATTGCCTGGGTCGTATTAGTTACTCCTGCATTTTATGGGTGCTTCAGCCTTCAAAAAATACTGATGATGGTGCTCCAATTGGTTGAAAAGTTGATTTTTTTACACATTCATAACCAAACAAGGTGAAATGAATAGGGGAAGGTATTTTTCTGCTACCGTTGACAGCAGAATATTTTGTCTTCCTTCCATTTGTAGTCTAGCTACGCCCCTGTTACCTCTTCCCAGTCTTTCCAGTACCTGTTAAACCTTATAAAAGGTACATGTATGAGTACATGCATGAGTACATGCAAAACAATCTAGCCATTGGACTGCGTTTCTGCAGGCAGGGGTGGGGGTAGATGGAAAAACAAAACAAAAACAAATAAAATTGAATTCAAATTACCCTCTAAGTGAATAGTATCATCAACAAAAATTAATTTTAAATTCTACACGTTTCTACACCTTTTTCTCATAATTTCCCTGGAATCCTGGGAAGCGGAGCAGTCCGTGTTGACTTTGGTAAAGAAGTTTTTTAAGTGATAAAATAGCACATAATAACCAATGCATGTGGCTGTTGTCCTCTAAAATGGACAGTATGGATAAACACGATTGGCTTATTTTGACTAAAAACCTATGTTGCGGTCATGAGATAGCAGTAGATGCGAAAAGCGATATTTACCGTGCTTGTCACCGTAGTCGATTCGAACTGTCCGTCTATCTGTCTCCCCTTTCTCTCTCTCTCTCTCTCTCTCTGCCTCTCTGCAGAGAGAGGGAGAGACACACAGAGAGAGGCAGAGGCATGCAGAGAGTTAATGAGATAGACGGAGACGTAGACACAGACAGAAAGGGCTCGAATCGGCCGTGGTATTAGAGATAGGGTTAAACACTACTGAATAAATAAATACTCACATTCGTGGTTAGCCACAGTTAAGTGTGTGATTAGTGACAGCTGCTAATTAGTATCTAGTTCAAACTTGGACTGTAAGGCCGTAAAATATTTTGGATGTACCATCATACGAAAGAATTTAAATTTCACAGTCTGACTTCCAAGTTTGGACAAATGAGCATTGAGTGACACAAAAAAAGTTTTGTTTCTCAGACAATCCCTCATTGGATGAACCTACTCATTGGAGGTTGTCATTGCCTTGTATTGTCTTCCAGTATTATTGACAAATCGAGAAACAAGAAACCTTTTTCCGGGAAGTGAAGCAGTGTTTGTTTGATGTTGAAAACAAACCCGGTTTTACTGGTAAAATGTGACCAATGTCGGGTGGAAATCCTCTAAAATGTGCAGCATGAGTTCAAGCGATTAGCTAGACTTGATGTGCATGATGTCCATGTTGCGGTCACGATCAGCGTTTGTGACCTTGAACACAAATAAATAAATAAATAAATAAATAAATAAATAAATAAATAAATAAATAAATAAATAAATCCAATCCATGGGTATTCAGTCATAAAACTGTTTTTGTTTGTGTTCCTGGAATTGCTAGAACGTTAAAACTGAAATTGTAGGCCCTTGATAGTACTTGAAAATTAGACGAAAAAGTCATGGATAGTCCTTAAATGATATTTGATATATTTTGCAGAGCTTGGCATTCTCCCATAACTTGTAATAAGGCAAATCCGTACAGACTAAATAATTTTATTTCAAAGATAAAATGAAGCACATCTTCAGAATATGAAGCCTTTACGATACGGTACCTGCACTTCAGAATGAAGCCCAAATATGGGCTTCCAGCACTCTACCAGTTAATGTTACTTGACACCAACTTCTGGGAATGTCTGTCTCTGAGATATTCAATAGCATCGGAAACGGGTAGAGTCCGTGCAGATATTATTGGTTGGGTATAGTTTTGTAAGAATTGTTAGTGATAAAAAACCCTTTACCTACACGAATAGTTGTTGGTTCTGTAACTTGCAAATTTTTTCCAAGAGTTTTCTTTTTGTTTTTCTAGACAACAGTGTATGCTCCCCCTCCCTTACCTCATTGAAACGAGCTCAAGGAACTTGTTCCATTGGCGTGTAATAAAGCTATGTTCTGAAGCCAAAATGGGGAAATGAATAAAATTTGTATGATGATACCAGTGTATAACGCCGATCGTTATGACCGCTGGTTAGGATAAGGGTTAAAATGATTTTAATTAAAGGTCTAGGAAAGTCCACGAAAATGTAGAAAGTTCTTCACAGTCGTGGATTTTTCTTTTTCTAATGGGTGCAAGAACCCAGCATAATCAGGTTACACATGATTCCATTCTCATACGTTAATATTTCTAATTTACGAATATTGATTAAATTTGTTGAAGATTTTATGGTGGTTGTTGAATGTTTTTGTTGTTTGTTATTTCCTGAATGCTTTTATTCTTGATAATTTCTGCGCGTGCTTCTTTTTGTAGGATATTTGTATGCAATAATTTTTACATCAAGAATGATAGACTGCAAAACCATAAATAAATTTATTATACCTTTTTCACATAATTTACTCTTTCTTCGTGCATTGTTCCGTCTTCTTCCTGGGCTCCAAGAGCTTGTCTCAGTTATCTCCCTTCCATAGATGGGTGGTTTCATGTTGGACGCGATGCGATGAGGTCTTCTAACGTTTTTTTTTCAGTTCACATTTTTGTCTCGGGGTACATGTGTACACTCTTCCCCGTGTACCATAGGAAGTGGAAACAAAACGCGTCTTTATTATAATAAACTAGTCGATGACGGAAGAATCGCTGGGGAGGGGGTGCACGACTAAATAATTAACCATGGGTGGTTTTTGCTCAACATTAATTTATTAGTCCAGACTAACTTAGAAACAAATTGTACACAATTGGTTTTAACTTATTTTCGAATCTACGAATCTTCCCCAACAAAGAAGAAATCCGGAGTTTGTAACTTTTTTCGAATCCACGAATCTTCCCCAACAACAGAGAAAAAATCCGGAGTTCGAACTCGCGCGCGTTTTTAAAAAAAAATCAAGCTGGCGTCCAAGATGACGGCCGATTGTGAAAATTCGACCAAATCGTATTGGTCACTTTATTCATTAACGAATCGTTAAAAGATGGGCTCCATCACATTAGATATATGTTCCTCAATAACCAGAGATACATTTGACACTGGAATTGTTCATCAGAATTCAGGATGGCAGACCAAACGGCGGCAAATATTTGAAGAAAATGGATTTTTTTTCATATTTTTTGTGTATGTTTTGTTGTGATAGAGAGACGGATTTCTGCGCATATGACAATATATGCTATACTATCACAGAGGGTGGCCATCCTCAAATATCCTGCGTCAATTATGCCCACAACATTCGCGTGGAACATCCAAAATTACAAATTTTATAAGGTTCGCGTAGATTGTAAATGAACCAAAAGAGGTCAATACGCTACGATGTTCGAGCGAAACAGCTTCGTTATGTACGAGATGACTGTTCAGTGTGTATATTCATACGGAGGTTTACATCAACCAGATATTCATACTGGGGTTTACATTAACTTTTTCCCTCGCCTCATGTGCCAGCAATATATCTTATACTCGTGTATAGGCTTTAGCTTCATTACCACGTTGTGTCCGCGTTGTTTTTATGCCTATGAGTGCGTTTTCATACATAAGCATACAGTACAGGACTGTATGAGTGTATGCGTGTTGTTCGCGCGAGTGAGTGTGTGTTTTGTTTGTGAGATCGTGATGTCCGTTTTTGGGACTCTCATATTCCCACTGTTTTTTAGCTCAACTTGACAAAGTCAAGCTGAGCTATTGCCATCACTTCTCGTCTGTCGGCGTACGTACGTACGTTAGTACGTTAGTACGTTAGTACGTACGTCCACAATTTCCTTTGGCACACCTCACAGGTCACACTTATGATCAGATTACTTTGAAACTTCTTATGCTTGTTTGGGGTGACCTCTAGATGGGAGCTATCGATTTTCGTCAATTTCCGTCAAAAAATGTTGCCGCGGCCAACGTTCTTATAACTTAGTTTAGTCAAACCACAATATTTCCCTTTGGCACACCCTACAGGGCACATTTATGATTTGATTGCTTTGAAACCTGATACGCTTATTTAGGGTGACCTCTAGATGGGAGCTATCGATTTTCTTCAATTTCCGGCAAAAAATGTTGCCACGGCCAACGTTCGTAGAACTTAGTTTAGTCAGACCTCAATATTTCCCTTTGGCACACCCTACAGGGTACATTTACGATCAGATTGCTTTGAAACCTGGTATGCTTGTTTGGGGAGACCTCTAGATGGGAGCTATCGATTTTCTTCAATTTCTGTCAAAAAATGTTGCCGCGGCCAACGTTCTTTAAACTTAGTTTAGTCAGAAGACTCAATATTTCCCTTTGGCACACCCTACAGGGTACATTTATGATCGGATTGCTTTGAAACCTGACATGCTTGTTTGGGGTGATCTCTAGATGGGAGCTATCGATTTTCTTCAATTTCTGTCAAAAAATGTTGCCGCGGCCAACGTTCTTAGAACTTAGTTTAGTCAAACCACAATATTTCCCTTTGGCACACCCTTCAGGGCACATTTATGATTTGATTGCTTTGAAACCTGGTATGCTTATTTAGGGTGACCTCCAGATGGGAGCTATCGATTTTCTTTAATTTCCGGCAAAATATGTTGCCATGGCCAACGTTCGTAGAACTTAGTTCAGTCAGACCTCAATATTTCCCTTTGGCACACCCTACAGGGCCCATTTATGATCAGATTGCTTTCAAACCTGGTATGCTTGTTTGGGGAGACCTCTAGATGGGAGCTATCGATTTTCTTCAATTTCTGTCAAAAAAATGTTGCCGCGGCCAACGTTCTTAGAACTTAGTTTAGTCAGAAGACTCAATATTTCCCTTTGGCACACCCTACAGGGTACATTTATGATTTGATTGCTTTGAAACCTGGTATGCTTGTTTGGGGAGACCTCTAGATGGGAGCTATCGATTTTCTTCAATTTCCATCAAAAAATGTCACCGCGGCCAACGTTCTTAGAACTTGATTTAGTCAGAAGACTCGATATTTCCCTTTGGCACACCCTACAGGGCACATTTATGATTTGATTGCTTTGAAACCTGGTATGCTTGTTTGGGGAGACCTCTAGATGGGAGCTATCGATTTTCTTCAATTTCCATCAAAAAATGTCACCGCGGCCAACGTTCTTAGAACTTGATTTAGTCAGAAGACTCGATATTTCCCTTTGGCACACCCTACAGGGCACATTTATGATCGGATTGCTTTGAAACCTTTCATGCTTGTTTGGGGTGACCTCTAGATGGGAGCTATCGATTTTCTTCAATTTCCATCAAAAAATGTTGCCGCAGCCAACATTCTTAGAACTTAGTTTAGTCAGACCACAATATTTCCCTTTGGCTCACCCTACAGGGCTAATTTATGATTAGATTGCTTTGAAACCTGGTATGCTTATTTACGGTGACCTCTAGATGGGAGCTATCGATTTTCTTCCATTTCCGTCAAAAAAATGTTGCCACGGCCAACGTTCTTAGAATTTAGTCTAGTCAGACCACAATATTTCCCTTTTGTACACCCTACAGGGCACAATTATGATCGGATTGCTTTGCAACCTGGCATGCTTGTTTGGGGAGGCCTCTAGATGGGAGCTGTCGATTTTCTTCATTTTCTGTCAAAAAATGTTGCCACTGGCAAAAAAACTGACATTGGTCCCAATGATCTTCAATTTTGCCATTTCATTAATAAATTACCAAGTTCAAGTTTGTCAAGTTGAGCTACAGTGTCATTGACACTTTCATGTTAGTTTTGTCTTTTATCACATTATGTTATTTGTAATTCTTTGATGTCATGTAACTATGTTTGTTACCGACGACATAATAAAAAAAATAATAATAATAATAACCAGAAACATCCACCAAATCTCAATTTTATATCCAACAATGGCATAAGACGGTCGCACAAGCATAAATATTGTGATGTTCGTGAAATAAACAGCAGAATGCAAATAACTACCTTGCAAAGTTTCAACAATAGGAATCGGATGTCAACAAATCAAAATGTCCGTCTTCTGCTCAGAATATGAAACCAGAAACCGAACATAACGGTCAAAATGATCACCTTAGAAATTACATCCCCCAATCGTTGGGATCATTAAGACGGAAGGACAGGGAAATTATAGACTACTTTCTAACCCCCTCCACCAAAAACCTCCCCAAAAACCAAAACAACCCCCAACCCCCAACCCCCTCCAACCCAACACACACAAAAACCCCAATGTCTTGGGGTGCATCATGACACGCTATGTTTAAAGATAGCTCACATATTGCTAACCAAGAGAGCGAAGATATTTATCCCCATTTAGAAAATCACATATAGAATAAAACAAAACAGACAAACCCAAACTTTCAATCTTCGTCCACTATTGGCTGCTGCGCATTTTCACAGCTCGTACCTCTACACGACCCACACATCGTTGTGCATTCTATGCTGACCTTTTTGCAACTGCGCTGTGCCGACTTACAGCCAGTTTTGCTGTTCCAGTGAAAGATTTTCAGAAGACTTTCGGGTGCTGGGTTTGTTTGTTTTCAAAGGATGCAGAACGTTTTCTTTCTTTCCTTTATAGACTGTCCCAGTTTGTGGCTATCAACGAATCTTCACATCTCCATTCACACATTTGGAAGTACGTCCTCCTGCTATGATATTGCGTAGAACTCTTAGTTGGTAGGAGTATTTTGGGGTCGACAGCAGGCATCGATTTGGATACCTTATCTGTGAAGATGGACCCACGCAAACTGTCCAAGTTACCAGTTACCACACCTTTACATAGACAAATGAAGGGAGACTCTCCAGCGGAGACTATTTCATCTTTATTCACATCACAGGGACGTTTACAAAATACGTCAGCGGCAGCTCTAAAGTGTGGACTGGATCTAAATAGTTTCATAGCAGTAGCTTTGCCGACACCAAAAATCCGTGATCCGTGATGTATTACAACCAGTAAAAGCATGCAGAAAAAGATGCGCATATGTGGGCACCTAAACTCTCTTGATGGGGGCGCGGTGGCTCAGTTGGTAGAGGTGCAGGCTGCAAGCCGAGAGGTCCTCGGTTCGAATCCCACCTGCGGCAACCGCGTTGTGTCCTTGGGCAAGACACTTCACCCCGATTGCCTACATGGGGGCACGATGACGCTGTGTACTGAGGCGTACTGCACGTCGATGGTGCGCATGTCTTCAACCAATCTAACCCTGCCTGTGCTGTGGTGCAGAGTTCAGAGTTACGATGTTGGAGAGCTGACAGCTGCTCGTCGTTGCTCGGTGGTTCTCTCCGGGTACTCCGGCTTCCTCCACCCGTAAAACTGTCACGGTCACGATTAGCCATTGTGCATAAGTCTGTGACCTTAAACACCAATAAATAAATAAATAAATAAATAAACTCTCTTGATCCTGTTCTTTGAGCTAGGCCTCAATGCAAGATTTATCGACTTGGAAGTATGTATGTCATGGTAGCACAGGAGAATGAGAAGATCAGTATCATCTTCTATGAGACACACAGGTGCTTGCCTTTCCATGTTAATCACAATTCGAACTATGAGGACATCTGCGTCACCATTGGCATGTATGGTACCTATTCCGCCCTGTTCAAGGTATCCACTGAGCAATGTGACGAATGCTTGCTTGTTTTTATTGTTAGTGAGACACGTCTCCTTAACACTCATTGAAAGTTGTAGTCGATGAGTGTCTATACACAGCCCCCTCGATCCATGTCGTCTGGGGTATTATCTTTAGTTGATGAACCACTTGTGCAGATATCAAAAACCACAGTTTCCCCCGGATAATGGGACTTGACAAAGTCCACATATATGCCTCACAAATTTGTCCGAAGGTTTTGTCCCTAGCCAATGGGAGCCAATGCAACAGCATTCCACCGTCAAAAACATATAACCTAGTTGCAGTCAAAATGGGCATCTGGCTTGACGATAGCCTCCGCTAACACAGGCTTGCCCGCCTCTTTCTGACTGTAAGGGGAGGGAATAAAGACGTCGGGTATGTACTGAACTCATGAGAAAACAGAGCCGACAACTCGTCGCCGGGTATTGTTCTCAAACAGTCACTGGAAGAGAAGATGTGGATCTGTTTTCACAATCAACTCACCCACTTAGAATCCATATTTGTCATTCATTTGGCTGACTTGATCCTTCTTAAAAGTGTAATCATTGGCGTCCATGCCAACCATTTTAGATAGAGAGTAATCGCTTGACTGGACTGGTTACGTGAAATAATTCATGAGAGGTAAGGGACGTTGTACAACCTCGAGTGCGCGAATACGCACAAGTGTTTTACAATATAGTCCCTCGCCTCGAATGAATTATTTCACGTAACCAGTCCAGTCAAGCGATTACTCTGTTTATTACTTTTCATTATTAACGATAATTATATTGTTTAACCCCTTTTCTAACGTAACGGCCAGCGCTATTATTTTGAAGACATGCCAATTAATTTTCATTATTTTTTCATTTTTTGTCTCTAAAATATGGGTTATGACATTGGAACCCCTCATTGGAACGAGCTCGTTCCAATGAGGGTCATAACCTATGTTTTTGAGACAAAAATTTAAAATAATAGCTATTCAAGATTTTTTTTTTGCAAGTGTCGTCTTTTTTTCATATTAGGTAAAGGGTTAAAAAAACGAAGTCCCCATTACATCCACGGCAAAACGGCTTCGTTTGCGCGCAAGGCTACTTGACACTATTGTTGATTGCATAATTCATTTGTGAAATTATCGTTTATAATCAAACCCCGAAATCCCAGTAAATCACACTTTGGAAAGTAATAAATCTCTTTCACAAATATCATGTGCTTTATCGACATTGCAGGGATTGGAAACGACGCCCGCCTGTATATTCCTCAGCCTGGAAACATGTGCGAAGGGGTTTTTATCCTGCAAATGTCTCAATACAGTTATTGTACCGTGCTCATCTCTGGACTTTCCACAATCTTTGTGCTGCTCACTTGTGTTATATGAACACCCAGATTAATCTGCTTGACGTCACTAATATCAGAACAAGCTCGTTCGTATCCAGTCATTCCACTACCTCTGGTGAGTCCCCCAATCGTTTTCAGACTTCTCATTAATTACTGCTCTAACACCAGATCCGTCGAATGTCCACCCCAATACCGTTCATCGTTATGAACCACGTGATAGCCAGACATGAACATTTGGAATATATCAGGACTTGTTTCTAGAACCTGCATAGTGGGGAGATAGATGCTAACGGTCTTTGAATAGAGATTGTCACCGGCCACCGCGAAAAAGGGTCTCCTATTCTTCAACAATCAGAGATGGAGTTGCAAGTCACCAATTCTTTCAGCCCTAATAATCGATCGTAGGAGCTGTGTCATTTCGGAATACTGGATCCATAATTTTTCAAGTAATTCATCTATGTGTTTCGTGAAAATCTTCTTTGTTTCGCTTAGTTGTTGTCTGCCAGTGCTTCGGTGACTGTTGTATCACATCTCAACAGAGAATCAAACAAGACTGCAACATCATGGAAAACATTGTTTCATCTGCGTGTTCTTGCTCCCTGTCTCAACCCTACAAGCTGTTACCACGGTGGAGGTGCTCGGCAGAGAGTCCGTTAATGTTATACTCTGTTCGTTGTCTTCTTCAGGAGAGCAAACCCTTGCCAATAACATCGAGATAAAAAATCTCGGAAACTAAAATTGTATTGAGAGCAACATCAAAAAATCCCATGGCCTCTCAGTGCTCTGACAATAGCTTTACTCGCTTCGTTAGACATCTTTTCTTTTCGAAGTTACATCCTGTCCATCCTCTGTAGAGTTATATTTTTTATATTCGCTTGTCTTTTGTCATTGTTTCCCATTTGCTTAACTATTTACCTGACATGAAAAGCAGACGACACTTGCAAACAAAATTCTTGAATAACTAATTGTTTCATTTTTTGTCTCAAAAACATAGGTTATGACCCCTCTTTGGAACGAGCTCGACGAGCTCGTTCCAAAGAGGGGTCATAACCTATGTTTTTGAGACAAAAAATGAAAATATAATGAATATTAATTGGCCGGCTTTGGCCGTTACATTGGGTAAAGTGTTAAACGTATCTTATATTATTGGCTGACAGTATATACCTGGCTGACAGTATTATCGGCAGATATGGTGGGAAGAATCTCGAAAAGACCAGAACCATTCATGATGAGGCCGATGCACCCCAAGAAGCTCATCTCTGTATCAAGTCCGCCAAGCCTTAGAACAATCTTACGGACTTCACTAGTAGTACTCTCAGTCTGGATGATATTCATAGCCTTCCACCAGAGGCTGATCCAATGTCTATACAGTGGTAATACTATATTTATTACACTGTTCGCTGACAAATTTGAGGGTTGAATAGATGCAGGTTTCGTCACTTAGATTTACCAACGTTTGTGTCACCTTTGTGTATCATTTGCATTCACCCATTCCAAGCAGTTCTGTCATTCCGAAGCAACCAACTTGCTTTCCACATGTCAATCTCTGCCGTTGGGTCTCACGGATGAAAGTGGGAAGTTGTAGAATTTCAAAGTAGCAGTCGTTGCTGCCTTTCGTGTTTGGAGTTTGATGCCTCCACCCGCCACAGCATCATCTCGAGTTACTTTAAGGCGAAGAATTAGTCTAGATTCCCATGCCATGGAAACTATTTAGTCCATCAAGTGTTCGAACATTATGGTCAACATTGTCCACCACAAATTGAACGCACTGACCTGATGTATACCCACGGAGGTCAGCGTTGTCTGTGATTGCCGCACTTCATTCGAATCGCTGCACTTCAGAATAAGAGGAAGAAAATGTGGTTCAAGCTATCAACAAGAAATTTAGATCTGAAGTGGCGGTGACACTGCACACCGAGACCTATTTGAAGAGGTGCAATAGTGAGCCTGGGTCGTACGGCTTGCATTATTGCCTGCCCTATGGAAGCTTGTTTATGAGAGGTGTCTTCCCGACGAATAAAGCTTTCAGGAGGAATCTGAGAGAGCCAGGAATATAAGAAAGACAGCGTTCCGGGGAAGTGATATTGGCAAAAGATGGAAAAATCTCACTTGATGTGTTCATATTTTATGTCATTCTTTATCAAGGTTGCTGCTGTTTCTATCAACTGTTGTTTTGCATGGTTAGGGTCACCCAGTTTTGGAAGGGAATAAAACCCGTGCAAGATACGAGATGCTGTTGTCGAGAAAGTCCCAACATTAGGCTTTCCATTGATTTCTGTTAAAATAATTTCCTCTCCAAAATGATCTGTAAGTCTGAATTTCATATGCTTTGTCGTGAACGGAAGTTAACTCTCCTCATCTCAGAGGAGGGCCATATCGTTACAAAGTTCATCAATAGAAAACTACTCATCATCACGTTCTCTGAGACAGCAATCTCAAGTGAAGCATTCTCCCGGAATAAATTCTTTGGGCGACCTCTTTGTTTTGAAGATGAATCCGCCATTGGGGCCCTATCGTTTCTGAACTGAATGCTCCAACTTTGATGGTAAATAAATCTGATAAATGTAAATCTCGTGAAAATTCTATTCGGGCCATAACTTCCCAACCCCATTCATCGTTTCGTTCTTTACATTTTTTTCAAAATTTCGTTTTGGAAATCCATTGTTCGGACGGAATAAACTTCACTGTAAAGGCGGACTCTTTTAAATTCGTCCATACACCGCCGGCAGAACAAACAATCGGTGCTGAAGCAAAACGAACCTCTATGTGAATGAAGACCCCTTTGGTCGTCTAGACTTCCATCGATTGCGCTTTGTCGAAGCCGGCACCCTACTATTCTCAGAAATCCCGTCAACATTAAATTTTAATGTGCACGACACACCCAATAATGACATTGAGCGTCTTGCCCGTTTGGAAGCTGCGTCCAACAGCCTCTGAACACCTTCCTCACGCACAGTGTTCACAGCCTTTCCCTCTGCAGGGAAGCCACATATAACTGCAGGGACGCCACATATAACATACAATTTGTCCATTCAAAGAACAATAATATAAGATACGTTCAACCCCTTACCCATCATAACGGCCAAAACCGGCCAGCGCTATTCTCAAAAATCGCCAATTCATTTTCATTATTTTTTTCCATCTCGTCAACCTCTTTCCAAAGAGGGGTTATAACCCATGTTTTTAGCTGCGACGAGCAACTCTATATGTGACAATGTCTGTCTGTCTGTCTGTCTGTCTGTCTGTCTGTCTGTCTGTCGATCGGTCGGTCAGTCGGTCGGTCGGTCACCAACGAGTTTGTCACCAACCAGGTTTTTTGTCACCAACGAGTTTTAAAACATCATTGACGTTGCACGAATCGTCGCAGCTTCGGCACTGTGACAGTGCGCTCTAGTTGAGACAAAAAAATGAAAAAAATTAGTTATTCAAGAATTTTGTTTGCAAGTGTCGTCTGTTTTTCATGTTAGGTAAAGGGTTGAACAGATGGGAAACAATGGCAAAAGATAAGCGAATATAAAAACATCTCTATAGAGGATATAGACAGGACGTAATTTCGAAATGAAAAGATGAGTAACGAAGCGAAACTATTGATCGATAGATCAGGGGCGGCGGAACGATTTTCAAAGTGGGGTGGCTGGATCGGGCGATGGATGGTCGTCGGTATGAAAATTTTAAATTCCAGGACCCCAAACCCCCCATTTCCATGCATCTTAGTGGATATTTTGAGATTTTTCAGGAGACGTATTTAGAAGATTTCACACTTTAAAAGACGTTGGTAAAGCATACAGGTGTGGTTTATTTATCAGCTTTGGTCGTAACGACCAAAGCAGATAAATAGACCTCACCTGCATACTTTACCAGACGTTTACAGCAATTATACTTTCTCTGGATTTTCTTGTCTGAGGTGGATTTGGTACTTGTATGTCTTTAAGATTACTATCTACTTCAGTTAACCGATTTTTAACAGACTGTATACATTTTAGCGTTTGCTACCACTTACTGCAAAAGCTGATCCGAAATCCATCGAAACAGTACAAGGGAAACATTGCTGGCAAAAATATGTGTGTGTGTGGGGGGTGCTCTTGATCCGCCTCTTGTTTCAACAGTCATTTGTTGTGTTAAAATATATGCATACAAAAAAACATGGCCCGGCAAAAAAGTGGAGGGGTGGAAGCCCCCCTCCCCTCTGACCCAGCCCCCGGTTCCGCCGCCCCTGTACATAAAGTTTTATAGCGGAAAACGAAGTGTCACTGTTATGCATACATGCACAATGGCTAATCATGACCGTGACAGTTTTTTCGAATGGAGGAAGCCGGAGAGAACCACCGCGTATCAACGAGCAACTGTCAGCTCCTCAATATTCTAACTCTGTTCCAGCAGGGTTACAACACCATCGACGTGCAGTACAGCTTAGTCGTGCCCCATGTAGGCAACCGAGATAAAGTGCATCGACGTGCAGTACGGCTTAGTCGTGCCCCCATGTAGGCAACCGGGATAAAGTGCCTTTCCCAAGGACACAACGCGGGTCGTCCCGGACGGGGATCGAACTCGGGACCTCTATCTTAGAAGTCCAACAGTGTACCACTGAGCCACCGCGTTCGCGTTCCTGAGGACTGTGTTAAAATCCATTTAAGCCGATTAATTTTCGGTATTTTTCGCTATAGTAGATTAGAAACATCGGCACTGTCCCCAGATACACTTTTAGTGTGTTTCGGAGCGGAAAACGCCAATAAACTCGGAAAAATAAAATAATAAGACATTTTTCGTGTCTAACCTGTGAAGTACTACACGTGTTAGGGATCTTAGATGCCAAAAATCGGTAAGGTACACCTTCAGATAAGAAATACTATGAGTTACGTTAGCCCCGCCTAATATTGATTTCACTTCGCCTCACATGACACCATATCCGACCACTAAACATCCCGTAACGTATTTATTTTGTCAGCGGACAAAATCCAGTATGTCCCTTTAATTAATAGGCCTGGTAATTTATTTGTGAAAATGTAAACACGCAAATGTAAGTTTATAATGTACGGGGAGTAACTGTATCAAGCAATTGTTTCGTGCTAAAGTGATTATCCATCAGTACGATTTACCTACTGGATGGGCGCTTGTCGATCGAAATAAGTTTCTCAATATGGAACACGTATTATAAACAGATTATTTCTTTTTGTTCAGGTGAGTTTAATGGAACTTTAATGGGCGATTCAAAACATTCGATGTAAGATTGCCATTTTTAAGACGAGGCGGTTGTATTTTATTTCTAAAAACAATATGGTAGACACACACCTTATATTGATTTCATATAGGATCACCAAGGACGTCAGCATCGACTTGATATGGCTTCGTAGACCGCCACCGTTTATCCACGCTGATTGGTTGATCACAAGAGATGACATAATAAAACTTTTTTATATTCCCTAGATACACATATCTGAAGCCGGGGCCTGGGGTCGACTGAAATACATTTTTAACGTGTCCCCACATTGTACGCACCCCACACATCACATAGACAAGTGCAACCTTTCAGGTCGCCAGGACATTCGGTTGTATATTTATGCCTGACCCATGGTTCCCCGATTCTCCCAGATGTTCGCACAACACATGCATAATATGGGCACACAATGGAAGTAGTACGCACAAAAATTTACGCCAGATGTACATCTCCTCTTGACACTGGATGGCGAATTCTTGTTTCTGCTTCTCGGCCTTTCAATGGGAAATTCAGTGTTAAGATGAGGGGAATACATTTTATGCCAGACTATTTTCAGGATATCTTGTTTCTACTTCTCTGCTGTTTAGAAAACCTAAGAAGAAAAAACAAAACGAAGAAACTTAATGGTACGCGTTGTGGTCGAACACTCACTCTGTGGCAGTTGTTTTAGGTGAACAATACACAGTTGTCTATCAACTTTTCACATATTTTAGAGAGTAATCGCTTGACGGGACTGGTCATGTGACATAGTTCATGAGAGGTGAGGAACGTTGTACATACACTAGTGCGCGAATGCGCACGAGTGTTTTACAATATAGTCCCTCGCTACGAATGAATTATTTCACGTAACCCGTTTAGCCAAGCGATTACTCTGTTTATTACTTTTCATTATTAGCGATAATTATATTATTTAAAAAAACAAAAACACAATGAAGTCCCCATTACACCCACGGCAAAGCGTCTTCGTTTGCGTGCACGTATACATGACCCAATTGTTGATTGCATAATTCACTTGTGAAGTTTTCGTTTATAATCAAACCCGGAAATCCCAGTAAATCACACTTTGGAAAGTAATAAAAAAGAGGTTTTTTTTCAAAATATGAAATTTGATAGAGATGCATACAATATTAACCTAGCAGTAAAAAAGAGAAGTGACTCTTGACTCCTATTTTTTACTGATGGGATGTGTGGGAGGCGGTGATTAAAAGGATTATAGGACAAACCTAACATTTCGATAAAACTGTCACAGAAGATATAACAAATAAGATTTATTTAAAGTGAATTCAATATATTGTCATGAACTGAACATATGTACTCCGAGATCCGTGTTGACCTATCTATGAAAACCTTTTGACATCGAGATGTTTGAAAAAACTGAATGAAATTATTCAGAGTCTCATTTTACTCTGTCTGAATGAAATAAAAACAAGAATGAAATAAAAAAAATCCTAACAGTGCTACATAATGGATTTTCTCTAACATGAATATAATATATGGATGACTTTTGATTTTTTTACCATCTAACAAAAACGTAAGAGAAAATAAAACGTATAATGAAAAAATAACCCCTGGAGTTTTGATTTGACACCTGATTTTTAGCTCAACTCTGACGTAGTCAAATTTGAGGTTATGCCATGGCACGTCGTCCGTCTGGATGTCTGTCCGCCCGTCAACAATTCAATACAGCTCGGGCTAGAGGCCGTATTAGGAACCAATGTTTACGAAACCTCTTGGGTACCTTTGTTATCACCGTGGGACGAGAACGAATATTTCTGTGTGCGGTCCGAAATTCAAGATGGTCACAAGCAGCCTTTTTGTACCGAAACTAGTGCAATCAGTTTTTGTACAGAACGTCTGTATGAAAGTTCTGATTTGAATACATTTTTGTATGAATGTTTAGTAACATGGAATACATCACATATAATACAGGTTTGTTTTTTTTTCTCGTGCAGAAATTATGCAAATTAGATGAACTTTGATTTATTCAGTTCTACTTTTGCACAGTAAGTACACATGTCAATACGGCTCGGGGCTGTATTTATGAACCGATCTTCACGGAACTTCTTGGGTACCTTTGTCATCACCTTGAGACGAGAACGAGTTTTTTTGGGTCGTCCAAAATTCATCATGGCTGCCGGCGGCCATTTTGAACCGAAATTAGGGACAATCAGTTTTTTGTACAGAACTTCTATATGAAGGTTCTGATTGAATACATTTTTGAATGAATGTTTAGTAATATGGAATAGATCACATATAATACGGTTTTTTTCTCGTGCAGAAATTATGCAAATTAGATGAACTTTGATTTATTCTGTGCTATTTATACACAGTAAGTGCACATGTGAATGCGGCTCGGGCTAGAGGCTGTATTTATGAACCGATCTTCGCGAAACTTCTTGGGCACCTTTGTTATCACCTTGGGAAGAGAACGAGTGTTTTTGGGTGCGGTCCGAAATTCAAGATGATTGCCACTGGCCATTTTATACCGAAATTAGGAGCAATCAGTTTTTTTGTAGAGGAACTTCTAGGACTACGTTTGTTATCATCATGGGATGGTAACGAGTGCTTTTGGGCTTGGGCAAAAATTCAAAATGCCTTGCCTGTCGGCAGTCATATTTACGACAATTGTGTGAATTACATTTTTTGTACAGAGCCTGTAAAGAAGATTTTTTATGTCCGCAATGTTTGCTATAAATTTGTTGGGTGCCTTCGTTATCACTGGTATGAGAACAAATATTTTTGGGTTCAGTCAGACCCACTCTGGGACTCAAAAAGTGAGATAATTAAAATTCTTTACCAAAAACACCAGACAAAAATAATGTTTCTTAAATCAGCATCCCTAGTATGTGTATATTCAAATGTGTTGAAGCCAAGTTCCTGTGTTAATATGTGGTGTTGTTTGGGGAGGGTAAACATTATTAGCACAACCCGATTTTCTATTTCCAATGACAAAAAATAAAACCTCCTCACCCGTGGGAAACCTATGAGCAAAAAGATAAAAAATTCAAATATCTATATTTTAAGAAGGACTTGTCTAATATTTATTAATTAGTATGAAACAACCTTAGAAGGGTTTGAATCAAACAGGCCAAAACAACTGCAAACATTTGGCTTATGGTGCACCATACAAGGATTCCCATTGTAACATTAACCCAATGGAGGTTTCTTTTCTAGTTTAGCATCTAACTGTCAGCCACCTTTACAATACTTTACCTGTACATTTGTTACAGGCTACGGTCAGTATTTATGTATAGAACATTACCATACTTTACATGTACCTTTGTTATCAGGTCATTACCTAGACGTGTGTTATAGCTGTGCCACATACTATACATGTACATGTCTTACACAAGTTGAGCTACAGTGTCATTGGCAATTTCGTTTTTATTCCTACACAGTCATTTTAAACATTGTCTATAGTTTTGTTCAAACCAATGTAGAACATTTCTATCATTTTCTTGGAAATATGTTGGATGAAATTTGATAGTAAGGCCTGTCTCTAAATCATATCCTTTTGCAAGATGATCTGAAGCAAATACATTCCACATACAACACTTTGTAGTCTCGTTGTATTTATTATTCAGGAATCTGTGTTTTTCACTATGAAATTGCATGTCTTTATCCAGTGGTGGAAAAGCATTATATGAATAAAAGTAGATAGCAGAATGATTGTCTTAAAAATATATTGCTATCGACTGTTCTCCTGGTTCTTTCGGAGAATCAGTGTTCACAATATATGCATCGTCCCCTGAGTTCCACTGTATTCTATGTGTCAGTAGGCACATAGAACACATTGGAACTCAGGGGACGGCATGTCTATGTTTAGGTTATAGTTCAGGTAACAAATCATTTGAATACACTTGTACATTTAATGATGATAAACGTTGCAAAGTGTCAGGAATGTATTCTAATTGTATAGTTTCCGTCTTCTTAGCCCCGAAAAGGGCATGCACGGAGCCGTTAATCAAGATACGCTGTATAATATAAACAGTTTCTTTCTAATAAATTTGGTCACATTTGAATGCCTTTGTGCCAGTCTATATCAAAGTCCACAGTTGCACAATATTCTAATAAGTTCATTATTCTTGCTTTCTGGTGTAGACTATACGTATACTATTAAAAAAAAAAGTAGGGGCTATTTGATAAAAGTGAGATATATTAATAAATATATTAATATTTTCTTCAACGAGACAGTTGAGGCATTGTACTGTGACATCTGGTGAATGATTTCAGCGATAGCTGGTTGTCTGACAAACACACATTCCACGCACGGAGCTGCAGAAGACATCAACGGTCAGTCAGAGAATTTACCACATTCAGTCCAAGACCTCAATACCTTGTAAACCCTCCTCGGTTCGCGAGACAAGCGCGGATCCGACATGGCATACTCCTCACCAAACGCCCAATATCAGCTTGACTGGTGTTATTCCATTCTTCCCGCGGTGCAGCGGTGAATTCCTGGACATTGGTAGGGGGTTGTTGGCGTTGTCGTGGGCGCCTACCAAGCATATCCCATACTTGCTCGATTGGTGAAAGGCCTGGCCAACGCAGTGTAGTGATGTTTTGCTCCTGGAGGAACTCTGTAGCGTCACGGGTCCTGTGTGCTCTTGGAAAATGAATTGACGGCCGTGACGTCGCGCAAATGGATTCACGTGAGCTGCTAATATGTCACTGTGGTACTGCCCTGTGACACGCCCTTGGATGGCATGTAATGCTGTTCTGCTTGTCATGGTTATACCTCCCCTCACCATAACTGACCCACCACCAAAATGATCGTTCTGCTTAATGGTTATGTCATGGTATCGTTCGTTCCGCCACCGCCGCCGCCACACTGTTTCGTATGTCGTGGAAGTCGAGAGTGAACCTCGATTCATCGGAAAACATGACGTTGATCCACCAACGATTGTCCCAGTGCTGTAGTGCTCAACGTGCTGCAATGTGACGTTCAATCAAAAGTGGAATTATTCGAGGTAGTTGAGCGTACAAATTCCATCTGTCTGAGCGATTTCGGATAGTCTGACCACTGACTCGCACATCTGTCGCTCGGTGCAGCTGCTGTCCAATTTCTGAGGCACTTTGATGGCGGTTACGTAATGCTGTGGTTCAGATGAAACGATCCTGGCCAGACGTTGTCGCCCTCGGAGGACCTGACCAACGTCTGTCATCAACATTGCCTGTCTGACGGTAGGGTGGCCACAACCTTCTTATCACCGATTGAGTAACGTTGAGAATGTGAGCCACCGCAGTGTCAGTCTGTTGCCAGATTTCAACATGCCAGCGGTACGTAAACGTTCGTCACATGTCACTCTTCGCATACTTCAAAAGTTACCTTTCGACCAGAAACTATTGATGCACAAGTTTATACCAAGAAAAGAACGATGAGACCTCCGAAAAAGCCCGTCCAGTACAAATGAAAATTTCAAAACGTACCCCACAGACATTAATGTGGCGCTCGTGCGAAAAACCTGCACAAAGTTTTCGTGGGCCGGTGACATTCATGATCCACACTAAACTTATTAACACACTGATGTGTCCAATCATGCGTATCCAATACCATTTTCCGAAAATATTAACATCGGTTTGGTTATTCCCTTCTTTTTTTGAATTTAAACACCAAATGATTTTTACGTACCATTTGATATAAATCATGTTTCATATCAATCAGCTTTTTAGCAAATTCTGTTTTCCCTGAGCCACTAGGTCCTGAGGTGAAAATATTTCAGGGATGCCGAAAAAATAAACACGAACTTGATGTCGTAATTGTTTTTGTGAAATGGTTTTGTATCACTAACTTATATACTGCTTTCTTCCATGCATTCTTCAAATTCATGATAAGGTATTCTTTTTAAGGGTGCTTTGATCATCATAAATAATATAATCCCACGTAATGCTTGTCCAAATATTATGTAAATGTTCTTTGTAAAAGCAATCATAATGTATAATGCACTTCAAAATTCTATGTACATTTCTGTTTTTTTCTAATTGGTTTTCAATAATATTAGTTATCGTTGTGTTTTCCAGGGTGTATGGGAATTTACACCGGTTTGGGAACGCATACACCCTGAGGCAAAGCCGAAGGGTGTATGAGTTCCCAAAGCGGTGTAAATTCCCATACACTCTGGAGAACACAAGGATAATGGATTATTTCCAAGAATTTTGGTGCACTTAATACTTTAACCTACATTGTGGGCAATAACTGACAGAAAATTTGAGCTTTGCAAGTTTCTTAAATAAAACCAGACAAATATGGATGTCATTGGAACTGGCTCATAGAGCCAGTTCCAATGACATCCATATCTATAATATTTTATTGCACATAAGTATTAAATTTCCTGTATTTTTATTTTTGTTCTTAAATAACTGAGCAGAAAGTATGAATTAATAATTAATAATGGTTACGTTTTAGCCATATAGCTTGCCCTTGTATATTCTTGTTTTTACACTGTGGTTAAACACGGTGTAAAAAAAGCCACTGTGGATTACAAGTTACACCGTCCCTCTCAGCCAATCAAAATGCAGTATTTTGTTTCATTTGGAAATAACATCTTTCATTATTGTTTAGTACCAATGAGTAATAAGTTGAAAAGCATATAATAATCAATAATGCCTTATGTGTAATCTTGTTTTCTAAAAGATGTCTTGCCTTATATCATAGTTGAAATCCAAAGGTTCCACTGACATCAAAGGGGGGTGCTATTTATACCTTAAACTAGCATGGGCGTGAATATTATATATTTACCATGTAATGTGTTGTATATACTGATCAAAACGTTTTTGTTTGTGTTTCAATTGTGACTTGTCTATTCTTGTTGCGTTTAATTCTCTGGGTATATTCAATGTTCATTTTGTAATTCTGTCTGTCTTGTACACATTCAACCATACTTTCAAAATTGACTTTTTTTGTGATGTGTTGTAATCTAAAATAATTTCTTTGACTTTACATGAAGTGTTTATTTGTCCACCTTTAATGTATTTATAGCCATAATTTTTAGGACCCAAACCTACATATTCGATGATTTTTGGATCTGGATGCTCATCTGTCCATTGATCTAACCTACTGTTTATAACTGTTGCATTCCAAATTGATGGGCTATGTATATAAAATCAACTAGTTGCATCAAAATATAAAACCTGTTTGCCTAATCATCGTATGACTCTGTACAATTCTAAACAGGCATAAACGGTGACAAACGAAGCTATAACTACATTAGCTGATCTGTGAGGTTCATACATTTGTTGTGTATCTGTGCAATGCACTAAAATAAACTGATCGTACTCAAATATTTCTACATGTTTAACAATGATATTTGGATCGTGTATCAACTGAAAATATTTGGATGGTTTATGTATGTATTTTGTTTTAGTTGTTCGTGCATTTTCCCCCACAAGCAGTTTAACAAAATTTTTGCAAATGATCTTTTTCCTGAATTGTTTTCAATATCTTGTACATTTATGTTTTCAATTTCTGTATAATCTTTTGAAAAAGTGCCTTTATCCGAATCTGTTTTCACCCAGGTAATGTTTGTAAATTTCTGGAGACCAATCAGCCCTGAGCCAAGTCTGATTAGGGTCAAGTATTCTGTAACTCATGCTCATTGCGTCGAAACGTTCTGTAGTTTTGCTTGCACCTACAAGACTTTTACATGCACCTACAAGACTGTGTTGTTCTGGTGTGTGTTCACAGTGACCATTCTCTTGTTGTGCACATGTGTTGCAAAGTGTAAAAACCATTTTCTTGTTACAGTGAATCGGTAAAACTGGCATGTGAAGAGTTTGTGGTGGTAAAACTTTACATTTAATGAGTCCCCTGTACTGTCTTAAGTTATGCGTACCTCTGTTTTCTTTTGTGGGTATTTTTGGATGACCAACTGGGTATTCTCTGTGTTTATTAACGTGAACAAATATCTAAGTAATTTATTTCAGTTTTTGTGCTTTGATCTATTTTATGGTATAATTTAATGAAATTTGTTCTTCCTCCAAATAGTGCTTCCCATGGTTTAATTGGATTCATGTTTGGAAAAAATGAATTGCGTGTTGTCTTTAATTCAGGGTCTGTTTTGCATAAAGTGTCCTATTCAGGTCCCCATACCCCCCTCACAATGTATCCAGGTGACCTAATATGTTCTATGCTATCCTGTGTCTGAATGTATAGAGTGTTGTAACGTTTTAAATTGAATGGGTTTTTGCATATCTCTCTGGATAGCATATTTCTCATAAATGCCACATACATCCATTCAAAATGGTTTTTGTGTCTTTTTTTGGAATCCATCTACATATTAATTTCCTATTTTAACTTCCCCACCATTTAGTGCATATTGTATGTGTTTGTGTTCTTCTTGTGCAAATAACAGTGAAAATCTAATGGCCTTTATAGAGTATTTGGCTGCAGCTGGATAACCTACAGTTAGAACTACAAGTCCTGTGATGGAATGCGCACACATAGCACGTCGATCTGCGCGTTAATCTACGCGTTATGACCATAGTAAGGCTATCAAATTCTGTACATATGGCCTGTGCACAAGCAATGTGTCAGCCAATGGACCTCCGGGTAACCCGGAGGTCCATTGGCAGACACATTGCCTGTGTGATTCACGGACACTCTCATCTGGTCATTCTCTTCTGTCATACATTCATCTTTAATATCTGCTATCATGCTGTCACATACTAGGTTTTCAAATGGAGTTTTGTTAACAATTTTTTTTAAATGTTAATCTATATACATGAGACTCTGAATAAAATTTTCTTCAAGTTCTTTGCAGTGAGGGTGGATCATATACAAATCTCTTTCATTCTCTAATCTTCGTCATTTGCTCTCTCTACTGACATCTTGCTTCACCCTCTGTCTCATTGTATTCTTCAAAGCTTCTCTTCATCTTTCTGCTGTAGTCTCTTGTCACCTGGAATGCTGTGTGAAATCAGTCTTGTTTTGGCGTTCAAAAAGCACGTGTGGGATAGGTTAGAATAATCTCCCTTTTTATGCCTTCTTCATATCCTATTTTTGCTCGCCCGACTGAGAGTCAGGGGAAGCTAAAGTGATCACTTTCTATCCATCGTCCATCATACGTCTGTCCGGTGTGAACTTTACATTATCGACTTCTCATAAACCACTGAGCCGAATTGAACTAAATTTCACTAATGTTCATTATCATTTGTCAATTCAGGTTTGTTCAAATAAAGTTGCCAAGACCCATAGGAAGAGTGTGGTGTAAAATGCTCCAAAATGTGCATGTTCCATATCATTTGTCAATTCAAGTTAGTCCAAATAAAGTTGCCAAGCCCCATAGGAAGAGTGTGGTGGAAAATGCTCCAAAATGCTTTAAAATCTTCTCATGAACCATTGCGTACAACGACTTAATATTTGATATGGAGCTTCCTTTTGAGGTGTAGAATCAAGTTTGTTCAAATGAAGTTCATGGAGCAATATTTGCCTTTGCAATGGGAGAGGCAACATTTTTGGCGCCACCCGCAATTTCTATTTTCTGAACCAATGAGCCGATTTGAATCAAATTCGGTATGTGGTATTATTGCATCATGAGTACTTGATTTATGCACAACAATTTCTGTGTCCCCATGGAAATCCCAGGAGCTAAAAATAAATATATTTTCAAACGCCCATATTTCCCAAACTGCACGGAACAGAGCACAGTTACTTGGTATGAAGCATCCTTAGGAACAGTAGAATGGAACTGGAAATTTAAAACAAAATTTTATTCCTTGAACCACTGATCAGAATCTTTTGGGGAGGGGGAGGGGGATGGGAGATAGAAGTGTGTTCAAATTAAGCCCCTCGGTTCATATTTGGGTTCATACTCATTGGGGAACAAGCTTTAAAAAAATCTTCTTCAAAACTACTAGTCAGAATTTTTTAATATTTGGTATACATCATTGTTATGAGGGTCAGATTCAAGCTGGTTCAAGTCAAGTCCCTCAGCTGACATTTGGGCTTCCTGTTGGGGGGGGGGGGGGGGGGCGAATTTTAACTTAGCGCAATATGCGGAATAGTCTTTAAGAAACATCTTCTTCAGATCAACCAGTCAGAATATTTTCATATTTCGTATACTACAAACAACATCTCTAAGGGGGATGGGGGGAGGGGGGAGGTAGATTCAAATCGAGTACCTGGCATAGTAGTAATTTAGTGCATTATGAGGAATATTCTTTAAAAATTTTCTCCGTTTGATCCACCAGTGAAAATATTTTTATATTTGGTATGCAACTTCTCGGTGGGGGGGGGGGGGGGGGGGGGGGGGGGGGGGGTAGAGATTCACGTTTGTTATGATTGGGTCCCTGAGTTAATAATTGAGCTTTATATTGGAACCCAAAGTTTGACTTAGTGCAAAATAAATAAAATTTCGTTAAAAATCTTCTTCAGATATACCAGAGATATACCAGTCAGAATCCTTTCATATTTGGTATACAGCATCTCTGGGAGGGGGGGGGGGGGGGGGAATTCAAATTTGCTCAAATCGAGTTCTTGGGTTAATATTTGGGCTACCTATGGGATCCTGAATTTGAACTTTTTGCAATATGAGGGATTTTGAACAAAATAATTTCTTCTTCAGATCCTAAAGTCAGAATCCTTTCATATTTGTTATGTGACATCTCTAGTTGTGTCAGATTCAGGTTTGTTCAAATCGAGTCCATGGTTTAACGTGGTGATTTAGGGGAACAGTCTTTAGAAATTTTCTTCACCAGATCCACTAGTGAAACTATTTCGATATTTGGTATACAGCATCAACGTCTCAGGTGGGGGTGGGGGAGGGGGGGGGGGAGGGCAGATTCAAGTCTCCGACCTTGGAGCCTCTTAATTTAAGAAAATGCTTACTTTTCTCCATTTTAAATGAGTTTTTTTTCTAATCCCATTTTTTTCATCTTGGGGTGATGCACTTTGTAAATTTGGATAATCATTTTGTGAACCACCTGTGAAAGGGTTGTCTAAATTATATTTTAATTTATTTGCAAGTGCAGCTTTTCTTGCAATTATAACACTAAATGATGTACTTATATCATCTAATATCAGGCTTGAAAACAAAAAATTAGAATCTGGAATATCTATGGAAGCTCATTACGGTCAAATGCGAATAGAAAATTTTTTTAAACGGAAAATGTTTGCGTTATTTCGAAAAACCTACGCAATACTTTTGCGAAATAACGCCGAGATTTGCGACATTTCGCAAAGGTTTTGCGAAATAACGCAAACATTCCCTGTTTAAAAAAGGTTACTAATTCACATTTGAACCTAATGGGCTTCCGTATTTCTGAACACTTGCTTTAAGACTATCAAGAGATTAAGAGTGAATTTCATACTATTCCAGAACTTTTTCTGAGGATACCTTGTACACTGCATGAAGCAAGAACTATTATCACTGAACTTGACGAGATGACGAAAAAAGTGTGTTTGTCTGTAACGAGAATGTTATTATTGCAACCAGAAAGGACATTTGATTAATGAATGTGCATTGTAAAAATTATCTTATCAACCAATGTGGGGGGACACCAGCTGTTGTAATACTACTACAGGGTTTGGCATTTATCCACAGCAGACAGAAGGAAACATTATTTCACTAGTGATTACCATAACGCCTAATATCAACTGGGACAAAAACAGATGAAATATTTCCAGAGAAAGAGCAACCACCAATGAAAGTTTCAAGAAAACGTACAAGCACATTAAAAGTGTCGATACAGGCAAAGAAACTTTATGGAACATTTGAAAAGTGACATTCAGAAAGTGAAACATAACGGAGTTGTATTACAAAATATTCATGGAATAAATTTCAAAATGGTAATGATCTTCATTTATCTTTTGAATATAAAAACAGTTTTTTTCTTTTGAAAAATTATTCGTGCACATAAAAGATATTTCATGTTAGATTGGTGTAAAGTAAAAGATTTTGGGTGTTACACATAAGTATTTTTTATTTCAAGAATTTGTGCATGCAACACAAAAAGGTTTTGGTAGATCAAACTTTTTTCTTCTGAAAAAACTATTCATCCAAGTAAAAAATAATTTCATGTCAGAAAATTAATTTGTTGTACAGCCAAATACTTGTTGTATTACACAAGTATTTTTTGTTTTCAGAATTTGTGCATTGCCCAAAATCCGATAACAAAAAAAAACTTATGTGTAATAGAAATAAGTTTTTGCAGTTGCATTGCACAAATTCTGAAAAACAAATACTTATGTGCGACACAAACGCGTTTTGCATTACACCATTTGAATTGCATTACTTGGTGGTTAAAAACCACATTAGTGCGAGATATTTACACACTTTGTGATTATGGTGTATAGCCTACATCTAAGTTTTGTTCTCCATTTGTTTTCATCGATATGAAAAAACTCAGCTCGAAACCCCAAACCAAGTTGTAGCTAAATCCCTCCAGCTACAATTAACTTCAGTAACCACAAAGTATTTTATTTTGCCAAAGCATATGGGAACTGTGAGGTTTACACCTCTTTGAACTGAATACAGTCTTGACGCCAAGATTTGAGTGTGAAAGTGCAATCTTGAATTATGTCTTTACGCTAAGCCATTACTTCAACAATGAACTTCCAATAAAATGTCAAAATCGTATGGCGTTCGAACAGGTTCGAAAATAATTATTGAGGTACATACCATATTATTTGAGGTTCATCCTATATTATATCAGGTTCATCCTATATTATTTGAGGTTCATCCTATATTATTTCAGGTTCATCATATATTATTTCAGGTTCATCCTAAAATAACATTTATGACCATCTCGTACGCGATCAATAAAATGGGATTCCACGGGATATGGCCATTGGATATAGAGGTGATGAGAATCGGATACGACTTCGTTGTAATAAGGGGAGATAATTCTGCATTCAGATTATGGGAAATCAAGCAATCTGATTGGGTGATCTAGATATATGAAACAACGAGAGTACTTGGAATAGGGTCAGAACTAACAAGAATAGACCAGAATAGCTAATTATAGTATTAATAAGTAAAGCTGTTCCAACTAATAGGCTCTTCTACGCTACTGGAGTATACTCCAGAACAAAGGAACATAGCCAGGTAGAGGAAAACTATTGCATATATAAAGAGAAGCAGAGAATTCTGAAAGAATTCGAAATAGTAAAAGTTGGGTGGATTTTGGTGATTTGGAAGGATTGTCGGGGTGTTTATGGTAATTAGATTTACTCTTCTATAATCGAACATACCCTCCGATCATACCCTGTCTTATTGCAGAAAAAATGGGTAACATAGCAACCACGTGCTACCATAGAAACCAAGATGGCGGCCTCCAGTATACAAAATGGACGACGGAAACACGTATCACCCTAACAACATGCGCTGCGCATGCGCACTCATACCACGTATCACTATGGAGATGACGTCACAACATGGCCGCTCACGCGGGTTACCATGACAACACAACATGGCGCCACTACGTCACGTGACATGACGTCACTTCCGAGGTCATCCACCGAGGTCATCCAAATGTGGGGTGAAAGGTACGAGACATACTACTTATATTGAGTCAATCTGTCACCAATCAACCACTGCATCCTGTGATTCCTGTCACGGGTGTCGGGTGAAGGTATCAGCGATGAGCGGTTCTACAAAAAAGTTCCCAAAATAGCGAACGCTCAAATTCGGTGACAAGAAGCTGTCATTCAATTCCTTCGTCGGCAAAGAATTTCAATGTGTATTGTGTATCAATTTCTTTGAACCCCGATCTGGATTATGTGCACATGGAAACTATTTAGTTGGTAGTAACTTGGTCCCTATATTTCATCTGGTAGGTTTGGTGTGGTGACCCTATTAAATTGGACCATGGGCGCAGATCATGGGGGGTGGGGGTGGGGGAGGGACGAGGGGGCGTGTGCCCCACAAAGTTTTTCGGGGGGGGGGGGGCATTACATGTTATGTCCCCCGCGCTCCTCCCACATATATAGGTCCGATAGCAGCTGATATTGTTCGAGCAATGCTGCAATAAGCGAAAATCGCGTATTTTCAGCTTGCTTTTTCAAAATTTCCTCCCGCAGGGCCAGCCCATGATTGGCCCTGCGCGTTGTGTGTCCAAGCAATGCTGCAATAAGCGGAAATCGTGTATTTTCACCTTACTTTTTCAAATTTTCCGCCCGCAGGACCGAAACATGGTTGGCCCTGCGCCCCCACACCCACTCTAAAGAGAGAGACCTGTGCCCCTGAATTGGACCGCCTTGGTCCGGTCCATCTAGAAAAAAACGGACCGCCTGCCCGAATATCGGACCGCTATTTCTTGGACCAGACCGGACTGGAACACCATTGGCGGTCCGGTACGGTCCGCATCACTGCTAACCAACATATCGGGAAACGTCTCGTGAAGTTTAAAAATTTAATGGAGCAGTTCAAAAAAGTGCCTCTGTGGGGTAGGGTGGGGAAGGGCAAAAATGATGGATTTCGTATGTATGTTTGTTTGTCTGTGTGTCTGCTATATAGAAATAAATATGGGCCCATCCATGCCCAAAATTGGCCTACTTTATGGCTGAGGTCATTGTCATGTTTAAAAAAGTGCAGGGGTGGGACTGGAGAGGGGCACCAAAAGCTATGACCAATTTGTTTTTTACCGATATAGGTCCTCAAAGGGATCTACTAGTGGTGACTTCTTATCAGGAATCTTAAAGATTTCAAAAAATTGCCGGTGGTGGTGTTGGGGAGGGGCAAAACTTGTGGATTTTGTGTGTATGTCTGTATGACCACTATAAAAAGGCATACGGAGCCACCCACAGTGCACAAGCTGGTTCTGCTAGGGTTTTTTTCTACACCGGGAGTCATGGATTGAAAAAGTCAGGATTGAAAAAGTGCCGGGGTGGGGAGAGTCACCCAATGTCATGACAATTTTTCTTTTCACCTCTATAGATCTTCAAAGGGGTCTACCTGAGGTAACTTTTTACCGGGAATATTATGGTGCTGTTACGGCCGCAGGCCTGCCCAAGTTACTCTTTGGAAGTCAGGGCTGTGGTTTTATGAACTGTTTTTTCTTAGAAATTTACCGTACAGCATCGGGTAACCCTGCTAGTATTTGTTAAAACCTGTTTTGACTCATCATTTTCACACAGGTAACAATGTTGGGAAGCGGTTTAGTATGGCAGAATGCTTGAAATGCATCCCCCCTCTTCCCCCCACAGAATTTCAAATTGCTCTGCGGCTCCTGGGTCAGCATGTTTTCGGTGTCATTGTGGGGCATGTCACGGTGTTATGTTCATGGAAGCAGGTGACTGTTTTGAACAAATCACGCGATAATGCCTCAGCTATAGGGCCATCGCTAGAGCCTTTTAATGGAGGGGTGGGGGGGGGGGGTGGGGGGTGAGAGCCCTCGAAATTCCAAACTATTAGAACTGTAGATCTTCCTAATTCGGCGAGCACGGTCGCGTCGGGCCGTGAGAAAATTGTTAAATTTGGCATTAAAAGGAGCAATTTCCTGGCTTCTGGAGTGTCAATCCCCACTTCAGAATACCTCAAAAAGTTTCATTTGGGCCGATTTAGGGCGGGAAAATATCGAACCTGGTTCAACATGAAACAATAATTATGTTCCATCCAGGGTCGGACAAATTATTTTAGGTTCATCCTCAATTAATATAGGATGAACCTCAAATTGTTTTGTCGAACCTGGTTCAACATGAAACAATAATTATGGTCCATCCAGGGTCGGACAAATTATTTCAGGTTCATCCTCAATTAATATAGGATGAACCTGAAATATTTATGTCGAACCTGGTTCAACATGAAACAATAATTATGGTCCATCCAGGGTCGGACAAATTATTTCAGGTTCATCCTCAATTAATATAGGATGAACCTCAAATATTGATGTCGAACCTGGTTCAACATGAAACAATAATTATGGTCCATCCAGGGTCGGACAAATTATTTCAGGTTCATCCTCAATTAATATAGGATGAACCTGAAATTTTTATGTCGAACCTGGTTCAACATGAAACAATAATTATCGTCCATCCAGGGTCGAACAAATTATTTCAGGTTCATCCTCAATTAATATAGGATGAACCGGGAGCGCGGTGGCTCAGTAGGTAGAGGTGCAGGCTGCAAGCCGAGAGGTCCTCGGTTCGAATCCCACCTGCGGCAACCGCGTTGTGTCCTTGGGTAAGACACTTCATCTCCATTGCCCGCGTGGGGGCACGATGACGCCGTGTACTAAGGCGTACTGCACGTCGATGGTACGCATGACTTCAACCAATCTAACCCTGCCTGTGCTGCAGTGCGGAGTTACGATGTTGGGGAGCTGGCAGCTGCTCGTCGTTGCTCGGTGGTTCTCTCCGGGTACTCCGGCTTCCTCCATCCGTAAAACTGTCACGGTCATGATTAGCCATTGTGCATAAATATGTGACCTTAAAACATAAATAAATAAATAAATTATTTATGTCGAACCTGGTTCAACATGAAACAATAATTATGGTCGATCCAGGGTCGGACAAATTATTTCAGGTTCATCCTCAATTAATATAGGATGAACCTGAAATATTTATGTCGAACCTGGTTCAACATGAAACAATAATTACAGTCCATCCAGGGTCGGACAAATTATTGATCGCGTACGAGAGGGTCATGAATATTATTTTAGGATGAACCTGAAATAATATAGGATGAACCTGAAATAATATAGGATGAACTTCGAATAATATAGGATGAACCTGAAATAATATAGGATGAACCTCAAATAATATAGTATGTACCTCTTCGAACCTGTTCGTACGCCATAAAATCGTGGCTCCAAGATTTATCATTCGACCGCGACCGTCTCGTAATACCACCGAAGAGTGCCGTTACACGCGCGAGTGAAAGGTAGCTCATTTATACAGTGGCCCCGAAAAAAGTCGTTGTGTAAATTTCTCTTGGTAGAAGTAATCTGCCATCACTATATATTGATTGCCCTGTAACTTCTCTTCGGTCTAGCTCTGTTTTTCCAACTGAATTTTTTTGTGGTTTGTCTTGTATTCACCACTGAATTCCATCCTCGCCATTATCTTATCCACTTCATGTGTGTTCAACACGATCTTCTCGCGTGGCTGGGTCAGTATCCAATGATCTGTTTCCCGCCTTTTCGAGATTATATATTCCCAACAAGGATGTGTCACATGTGAACATCACTCAACCTGAACGACGATAGCTGTAATATCTGTGTTAACCCTTTACCCAACGTAACGGTCAAAACCGGCCAGCGCCATTCTCAAAAATCGCCAGTTAATTTTCATTATTTTTTTCATTTGCTGACTCAGAAACATAGGTTTATGACCCCTCGTCGGAACGAGCTCGTCGAGCTCGTTCCAATGAGGGGTCATAACCTGTGTTTTTGAGGCAAAAAATGAAAAAAAAAGTTATTCACGAATTTGTTTTGCAAGTGTCGTCTGCTTTTCATGTTAGGTAAAGGGTTAAATATGGATTTGTGTTTCTTTTGAAATATAATAGTCCACAGCGTTTTAATTTCTGAACCGATTGTGTTGATTAAGATATCAATATCACAAGTTTTAAGATGGTATATAATATGTCCAGATAGAATACATATTAGCGAAGATATTCGGATAAATACGTGAAAGTACGGATATGCTGGGGGTGTTTGACCCGTTGTTCGGAAAAATAATAAATTGTTTTGGTTTCAGATGCATGGATTAAGTCACTGGAAACTAATGTGACAACCACTTTTGTTACAACACTTGTCCACTTTTGTTACAGCTGACCACTTTTGTTACAACACTTGTCCACTTTTGTTACAGCTGACCACTTTTGTTACAACAATCCCCCATTTTTGTAACAAAAAAACCCTCGCTCATCACATTTGTTACAACAATCGCCCATTTTTTTTACAATTTTTGTAAGTGTGAAAAATGAAGTAATCTGCAAGTACTTGGAAGTGACGTTCAGTCATGATTATCAAAACCTAAACCTATTGCGTATGTCCGGTACCAACAGTATACATCCATGTGTGCAGAAGTTCTAAAGTTAACTATTTTCGGAAACCTTTTAGGGTAATAGGACTGCTGTTTCTTTCGCAAGCTTTTTGACACAGTCTTCTTGGATGAGGCGTCTTTTTACTTTATGCAGTAATCTGCTGAATGTCTCGCCATTTCTCTTCTTTTTTTTTCGATAGAATTGACTTACTAGGGCCTTTTGTCAATACTCTTTAGTTCGTCACCACAGTATTTTAGGAGGGCGCGGTGGCCAATTGGATAGCGTGTTGGCCTTGTGATATAGAGGTCATGAGTTCGAATCTCGCTAGAGTCACTCGCATTGTGTCCTTGAACTCACTTGCTCGAGTGGGATCACGGCGGCACAGTGTGCTAAAGCGAACAGCACGACGATGGTACACACGCTTTCAATCACTGCTAAGACTGTTTCTGTCGGGTTAGTAAGTTGGAGAGTCTTGGCAGTTATGCGCCACTGATCCGGGGACTTTCTCCACCAGTAAAACTGTCTGACCCTAGATGACCCTGTCTGTCTAAAGTGTCGTTAAACCCCAATAAATAAATAAATAAATAAATAAATAACAGTATTTTAGAAATGAAGTAAAAGTTTGAAAAATCTAAATAGAAATCTTTAACATAACAATAAAACCATGAATATCATTGGAGTGAGATCACCGAACCTGTTCCAATGAGACTCAGACTTGTATTGTTATTTTGACAATTTGTAACGTTTATTTTTCGGTATTAGTCTTATTGTGGGTAATTATTTGACTTTTCTGCCCTCTATGTTAGATACATGTTTACCGATAAAGATATAGGAGGCCGATATCGAGTGAGAAAACGTATAGTGGTAGTGTGTGGTTAGCGTGGGAGTTCGGTGAGTGGATGGGAGGAACGCCGATTATATACTCCTGTTCAACATACAATATTTTCTTTAAACCCCATTCTTAATGGTTTTCTGTTTAAAAAAATCCTATTTTGGAGTTAGTCTCACATTCCTTCAAATATAATAACAACATTATGGAAGTCACTGAAACCCTTTCATGGAGCAGGTTCCAATGACAATCCCCCTGGAGTTAGCTTAACGTTCGTCTGAAGCAAGTTTGATGTTCAAAATCCATTACATTTTAATTCAACTGTTTTTCTTTTTCAGCACAGTACTGTTCACACACAAAACAAGTCAAAAACCTCTCGCCTGTGAATTCCAGGCTGGAACGTTTTCAATCTGACATTCACTGTCGACAGGTTTTGGGCTGCCTTGTGTGTATCCGCGGTAAAGCAAGGTTCCAATGACGATTGCTTTTGAATATCGATTGTCAAAGTTGTTACAACCTAACATCAAATTGTCAATGTGATATAAACCATTCAACCCTTATCTTTTTAATTTCGACAACATTTACCTCATATTTACGCATACATGAAGATGACTTAGCAACGTTTGCATACTAGCGCTGGCTGCCAATATAGACAGCCAGCATGGGAATGCAAACATTTCCAATATAAATTTTACATATTTGACTAACCAACGTTTGCACACTGGGAAGGGTCACCGGATCACGCATGGATGGGATGGCGGGTCACATGCTTAGGTCTTCTGGTCGAAGTCTCTCCGCTGAGTTTGGGTCTGTGTCGCTCATGGTCGAGGTGCGGGAATAGGGGTCCCAGGGCAGGTCTTCCTTGGAAGGGGTGGTGAGGTGTTGGGTCAAATGTGGAAGGTAAGGGCATCTGGAAGAACGGCGACTGTGTCGCTGTCGCTCGTCCCGTATGATCACCTCACTAGTCATCGCCTGTGGTGATCACTAGTAATCGCCTGTGGTGATCACTAGTGATCATTCTCCCCTATGGGGATAAGAGGAGATGTGAGGTTATGAGACAGTGGCAGTAGTAACAGCGGGTGGCTCCAAGGGGATGTATCGTTGAAGGGGTCTCGTAGGCGTCCACTCGTGTGCCACCAGGGATAACAAGGCCTGGGTGGTCTGACCTGGGTCCGCTGGCCCTGCCAAGCGGGCATTTGCGATTAAGTTCCCTGCCCAAGAACACAATGCAAGTTACCATAGACAGGCATCAAACTCACAACCTTTCGATCTCAAAGCCATCGCTTTAACCACTGACCAACCGCGCCCCCGATAATCATGACTGAAAAAGTTGGTGCTACATACGTGACGTACGTAGCACCGACTTTTGTTACTCTAACCACCTTTGTTACAGGTACCACCTTTATTACCGAGATCAGGCGCCGACTTTTGTTACAGGTCACCACTTCTCTTCCAAAATATCCCACTTTTGTTACAAAAACAGCTCACGACTTTTGTTACAAAAATCAATGAGATCTTTCATGTAACAAAAGTTAGTGCTACTTCTTGCACCGACTTTTGTTACTCTACCCACTTTTGTTACAAGTCACAACTTTTGTTACCAAAAATCGCCAACTTTTGTTACAGCTCACCACCTTTCTGTCCGAAAACGTCAGCTTTTGTCACAAACGACAATTTACGTTAAATAAGTTGAAAAATAAAACAAAATTTATTCGTAGTATACCAAGAATAAATGGAATCTTTTCTACGTTCCATCACATATTTCACGTTTCTAGGGTGACGAATCTTTGGAAATCATATCATCATATATTGGCCTAGCGTAGAGTGTGCATTTTATTGGATTTTGTGATTAAAACTTACCCATTAAAAATACAAAAACACCATTGTATAGTATGTGTTTCTCTCCGGGTACTTCGGATTCCTCCACACGTCCGTGGCGGTCTACCACATCCTCTCACCTCCGAGAGAGTATCCCCGGAGAATACCCCATACATTACTCCTACACTGCGGGAAAAACCCAAGTGAGTACCCCTCAGACATACTACAAACGGAGAGTTCCCGCGTACAGTTACGCCCATAAAGCTCTCCACTCCCGTAGAGTTCCGCGGAAACTTATCATCGAAATTTCCCGCCCGGATTTTTTCCCAAGTAAATTTAGATCCTACTCGTGACATTACCCTCCCAGAAACTATCCCAACCCCACCGAAACTCCTGTTTATATGTGACAACGAAAGACTTAAACAAGATATGACCCAAGTAGAAGGCTGACAAATACAAAGACTTTTGTTACATGACGATTTTAGTGATTTTTGTAACAAAAGTCGTGAACAGTTTTTGTAACAAAAGTAGGAAATTTTGTAACAAAAGTGGTGACCTGTAACAAAAGTGGTTAGAGTAACAAAATTTGGTGCCACACACGTCTCGCACTACTTGCAGATTAGTCTACGTCATTTTTCACACTGACAAAATTTGCAACAATAATGGGCGATTGTTGTAACAAAAGTGGTGAGCGGGTTTTTTTTTGTTACAAAAATGGGCGATGGTTGTAACAAAGGTGGTGAGCTCATTTTGTAACAAAAGTGGTTGAATTTGTAACAAAAGTGGAGACCTGTAACAAAAATAGACAAGTTTTGTAACAAAAGTGGTGAGTTGTAACAAAAGTGGTTGTTGAAACAAAAGTGGTTGCAACAACTTATGGATTTCAAAAATGAAGTTGATCGATCACATTTCAGTGATGGAAAGTAATATTTCAGGCGTTATTCTGGTGTCGATATAACACTCAGTGCTCAGTCAGTATTGATTTTTCGATCTCGCAAGTGGTGATTATTTTTCAGCGAAGAAGCAGGAGGGGTGGGGGTGGGGGAGGGGCACCAAAAATTTGCAAGACGTGACGTGAGGGTGGGTGGGTCTCTTGAGTGCGCCAAAAATGTGCATTTCCAACTTGTGCAATTTTTCGATTTTTTAAAAAATATATCAATATATCAGCTAATATATGCCATCATTTGTGTTTCAAACCTTAAAGATGATGTTGTACATCCCACTCTTAACATAAATACAACACCAGGAGGCTTTACATGTGAGAATATTGGGCTTAGTCTGGGAAAATGTCACTCCTTAGTAGGGGGTGGGTGTCTTGTTCGAAATGTAGAAAATGTGCAGACAATATTTTTGGAAAATTCTCTCTGATGCACTAAATTCAACCCAAGTTATTTATTTATTAATTAATTAATTTATTTATTTATTGGTGTTTAACTACACTTTAACAACCAGGGTCATATCGTGTCGGTGACAGGTTTACGGGTGGAGGGAGCCAGAGTACCCGGAGAGAACCACCGAGCAACGACGATCTGCTGTCAGCTCTTCAACATCATAACTCACGACTGTACAACACACTGCACAGCGGTACTGCGTATTACACAGCACAGACAGGGTTAGATTGGCTGAAGACATGTGCACCTCGGCGTGCAGTACCTCTCAGCACACAGCGTCATCGTGCCCCTACGTGGGCAATTGGGGTAAGTTTATTTTGGATTTTAATGGGAGAGTGGGGGGTGGGTGTCTGAGAACGGTAGTAGAAAATTTGTATGTAGTGGGTGGGTGGGTGGGTGTAAAAAGGAGCCAAATAAAAAATAGGACGTCACGTCTTGCAAATTTTTAGTGCCCCCCACCCCCTCCCTCCCCCCTCCCCCTCCTGGAAGAAGTGCTATATTTTATCACCAGTTCACAGAAAATGCCGTTGTATTTAATGTACTGGAGCTATTGTGCCATTTTTAATTCGGAGAGAAATCCATGGGACATACAATTGTAACCTGACTGGATATTTACAATAACAAGACATGAAGGGAGAAATGACAATTTACATCTTTCCTTATACAGAATTGGACAGTCTTTTTCAATGATACAAATATTAGAAAGAGATTTTCTTTCTAAACAAATAAACGTCCCGGAAAAAGAGACACAGTTCGATCAAACATTCTGTGAGTGATTGTTGGAATTGAACATTTTTGTCAGTGTTGGTAATGAGTGTTTTTTTTGTATCAATCAGCAAAGTAGAAAACAAGAAAACAAGAGTCTGGCGTAAAATCGAGAAACACAGTTTCATTACACTAATTGTGAGTGATTGTTGGTATTGGAGTTGAATGTTTTTAATCAGTGTTGTTAATGGGCGTTTTGTTGTGTCAATCAGATATATATCCCGAGGACAGTCTGGCGTAAAATGTATTCCCCCATCTTAACACTGAATTTTCCATTGAAAAGCAGAGGAGTGGAAACAAGATATCCTGGGGGGCAGTGTGGCGTAAAATTTTTAACTCTGAAATTCGCATTGACACCCATGGAGGGCACTTGAGCGTACGCGTTCGCCCAATGGATCCCAGTGGACCCCCATCGCTTACATGAAAGTGCACAATATACATACAATAAATACATGCTGCACACGAGCACATGCAACCTTTCAAATCATCAGGCTGTTCATCAGTATTCTTACGCCTGATCCACTATATGCTACCCGATTACCCATTATGTGCTAGTGCACAATGTATGTGCAACACGCGTGTCTAAGGACACACTGCACATGTAGCTCATGTGTATACAACGGAAGTGCCGATATGTGGTTATGTAGAAGTACCTACAACACATATAGCATGTAAGGACATTCGGGTGCTTGAGGATACTTTTGACATGGTGATGTACTGCTGAAGGAAACACTTTGGAGGGTAGTTGTCGGAGGATAGTTATCTAAGGATAGTAGGTGGCCCCATTTACAAATATACAAAGGGGAGAATATCCCACAAATTCATCGTTTTGCTTTTGACCAGGATGTCTTCACATCACACATATAATCAGGGGCACCGGAAGCACTTCAGGGCAGGAGGGGAGGGGCGGGACAAAGCCCTGGAAAAGGGCGTTTACTCACACTATCAGCCCCGCCATGGCATGCCGAAGCATGCAAATCTCGAAGGATGAAGGCCCGAGAAAATGAAATTTGAGAAGAGGTGTAACCCTCCCATCGGGAGGGGGCACCTCCTCCCAATTGAATTTTGAAAGCTCCCAGAACGGATTTCGGGATGTACTTTTACTTTACTTCGAGAATAAATCATTGAGAAAAATTTAGTTACGAACCTGGGAAGGGCATTGTCAGCCCCATCTCGCCCCCGTGGCCCGAAGGCAGGGAGGGGAGCTACTCTCGGCGTCCCTGCATGTAATAAACAGTCCCAGAAGATTTTCACAACGAAATGCAATCTTTATCGACGAAAGAAGACTGCCCACGGAGCCGGTGTGACAGGAATGATAGTCCGTAGGAAAATTAGTCCCTCTGGACTATTATTCCGCGAAATTATAGTCCTAGGTCTAACATTTCTAGGAATAGTAGTCCGGCGGTTGTAATGAAGGTTCTTCATTACAACCAGCCACTAGAGAGATACAGATAATTCTATAACAAAGCTTCACAACCAATAACTATCATGATACGCAGCACAAAGCAAGATAGGTGAGACGACAGAACAGAACAGAATAGCAAAGAGAACGAAGACCGAATTGATGTGAACAGAACAACAGAACGAGGGTCATAGAGGAACAGGACAAAGGCTTAACTCTCAGCAATGAAATTGAAGAGATCTCAGTACGAGGAAAAAAGAACAAAGACTGAAGTGAAGTGAACAGAACGAAGACCGACATGAGAGACAGAACAGAACAATCACTGAACTAGAACAAACGTTAAACTTTAATGCAATATAAATTGTAACATAATTTTGTACAGAGATCTCAATAACCTTTTGGGATTAAGGGGATAAAGGGGATTACTATTAGAAATAGGGTAACCTTCTCTTCTTAGTTAACTACCCTCAGACAAAATTCGCCCGCCCCATGAGAGGAAAAGGGTGCCAACTGCAGTACTAAAACATTGCCGGTAGCACCCTTTTCCTCTCAAGGGATGAAATATCCTCCAAAAAGTATTCCCCACAGCCGTGCCATAGGTTTCATCAACCATCCATATATGCTTATGTGTTATTTGAGGTACATTGTGCACTTGAACCTAAAATCACATATCAGCACTTTCGACGCGTGCGCATGTGCTGCGCGCCACCCTGTGCAACAACACACAAGCACCTCTCGGCACCACCTGTGTGTATGCTGCACATGCAGATTGTGCGCACATTGCACACAGCACACAAGCACATCTGATGGAAATTGCGTGCCAGGTGACTGTCATAAGCATGGGAACGAATACCATGGTGATGGGAAACGTCTTGTAAAAACATCTTGTATTGCATGGGACATTCATAAGTAACTTTGGTACCATGGGTCATACATAAGTAACGAAACGAACACCATGGAGATGGAAAAGGTAGCATGTGCTCTTGTTCTACGTTTGTTGTGCGCACATTATACACAGGCACACATGCACATCTCGGTTTATCCAGCGTCTACCCATGTGCTGCATGTGTTGTGTATTTCACTGTGCACCATCACACAAGCACATCTCGACATACCAAACATGTGCTTGTTACAGATTAAGTAGTTTCATAGACAGAAGTCACTGATGTCTCGCTTCCACTTTGGCAAGGGACTGTGTAGTCACATGCCTATTAAGGTGAATGAAACAGTTTGAAACTATTAACTGGTTGAGGGTTAGATTATTTATGATGGTCTGAATTTGTTCACCAACAATTTGTTTTATTACAAATTATTGGAGAGTGCCAACAAGCACTCTCCAATAATTTGTAATAGAACAAATTTTTATCTAACAATCATATGAATTTTGGCCTGGAAACCACGAGAAACGGTACGTATCACATAATGTGTTCCGATTCCGTATCATATAGACGACTCATTCTGATTACGTATCATATAGACGACTCGTTTCCGGTAGCGCTACGGTCTATCATAACAGGCGCATGGATACATTCTATGTGAGTTTCAGTGATCGACCGAACATTATGTCCCAAAAATGTTTAAAAATAATTTAACCCTTTACCTAACATGAAAAGCAGACGACACTTGCAAAGAAAATTCTTGAATAACTAATTTTTTTTCATTTTTTGTCTCAAAAACATAAGTTATGACCACTCGTTGGAACGAGCTCGTTCCAACGAGGGGTCATAACCTATGTTTTTGAGACAAAAAATGAAAAATAATGAAAATTAACTGGCGATTTTTGAGAATAGCGTTGGCCGGTAAGCGTTTATTTGACAGAATTGTTAGATAAATGAATTATCATGATAATGTGCATGTCCTGTGATTTGCATCAGATTCTCGGTGGTGTCCAAAAATGGGATCACAACTCGCCGGCAAAGCCGGCTAGTTGAGACCCCATTCTGGACACCACCTCGAATCTGATATAAATCACAGGACATGCACATTATCATGATAATCTGTATGTATCAACAAAATATTATTTGCGTTTGACTGAATATGGAACACAGGTGAGGAAAATGGTGGCTTTTGCACTGGAACCCTCGTTCTTTTGAAAGCCCGGATAGTGGCTTCTAGCATTCAACCAGTTAAGACTTGGCCGAAAGCGGAGATCGGAACCGTGTCTGAGATAACTTATATATTTATATATTGATGTTTAAGGTCACATATTTCTGCATAATGCCTAATCGTGATCGCAACATGGAGATAAAGTCAAGTTTAGTCAATCGTTTACACCCGTGTTGCCCATTTTAGAGGATTTCCACCCAAAGCATTGTGACTGGATCCTATTTTACCAATAAAGCAAAGCCCATTTACCACAGTAAACAAGCACTGCTTCACCTCCAGTGGTTCGTACAAGAGTCTGAGATAGCGAGCAGTAACTTGGACTAGATCGAATGCTAGGGCGAGAGTGGCAAGGAATATGTAGAATGGGTTAACCCTTTACCCAACGTAACGGCCAAAACCGGCCAGCGCTATTCTCAAAAATCGCCAATTAATTTTCATAAAATTTTTCATTTGTAGTCTCAAAAACATAGCTTATGACCCCTTGTTGGAACGAGCTCGTCATCGTAGTATTATGAAAAATTATGAAAAACTGCATAATTTGAGAACGCACGCTTTTAGCGGACCCATGAGACCAACCCACCCACACATAACGTCTCGCAAATTTTTGGTGCCCCCCCCCCCTGCATTTAGGTTGTAATTCAAGCCGGATTGATCAATTCCGCAAACTGGACTCGGTTTGATCGTTTATTGTCTTTGTTCTATTGCGTAGCGCAAAGTATACAGGCGGTACAAGCAGAGAAGAAATAAAAGTAGCTATAAATTTATTATGCAGTTCGTATTGCATTATGTGTACAGGCGGCTTTACATACTATGCGGTGGCGGCCGGTAGCGGCGGGGTGCTCCTGGTCAGCGCTTGCATGGGCCACTTGAATCGTTAGACTATTAGAGTAAAAGATATTGCTTCTTTTGGCACCAATTTTCAAAATATTCTCACACAATGTATATTACGGAACCGAATTCCACATATTTCCTTTTGGAAATTGACGTTGCATCAGCTTTTTGGCAAATGAGCAGTTAATAGGCGGGAGGTATGATAACTGAATGCGAAACAGTTCTCAATTATTAACTGACGGACAGATACATTCGCTGCAGTCAGTAGAATAACGATTGTGATAAAACAGTGCCCCCCCCCCCCCCCCCCCCACACACACACACTAGGGGCAGGCGTCTGGGTTTCTGGTTTTTGGGCAACCTGGCACAAAGGAGGAGGAGGAGGAGGAGGAGGAGGAGGAGGAGGAGGAGGAGGAGGAGGAGTCACTGTTATTATGCGAAGGTTGCAACAGTAGCGTAGAAATTTTCGCTGGCCACCAAAACATTGGCCAACACTGAGCCCCCAAAATAGTCTCCAATATAAGGTCTGCACAGGCGACAAATGCCTCAGATTCGCTCTTAGGGCACTGAACATTGTAAAATGTTCTCGGGGGAGGGGAGAGACTAGTCATAACTAGGACCCTCGGTCGTTGTCTCCCCACTTCCCCCGGGGAGGTGGGAGAAGGGGCAATGACTGGGGTGTCCTAGTTAGGGCTAGGGAAGGCCCCCGAAATCCCACACAATGGCCTTTTGAATATCAGCCCCCCCCACCCCCCCCCCCCCGCCACCCCCAAAAAGACAAAACAAAAACTGCTAGGACACTCCATATTATAGAATCCTGGCCACACGCATCAGTGGCGATGAAGTTTAATTAACGATTTGTCCTCTCAGTTTGCAATTTTAACCCTTTGAACCCCAGCGGCCGATTTTCCGACCAGGAACATGATACGTCATAACGTCATTATATAGGATGGCTGTTCAATAAATATTGTGGGGTAGACCGATCAGTATTTTCAACGTGCAGCCCGAGGCTGCCCGTTGAAAATACTGATTGGTCTACCCCTACTAATGAATATGGACTCTTCTAATTGCTGCCATTGAACTGGCATGGAAGATACCACTACAGTTCAAAGGGTTAACATAGTGTGATGTTCATGCACAGATTCGCGCAACAAAAACGGCGAGACTCCATGTGGATTCTCGCTGCCCCTCTGCTAGGATTCGCGTGCAGAGAATTGAGACAATTTAACCCTTTAACCAAATAGCAACAGCAAATTAACTAATAGACCTGAAATATCCTGATACTTTGTCAATAAAATTGTACAAATATGACTGTCATTGGAACTGACTCAATGAGTCGGTTTCAGTGACATTGTAAGATTTTACTGCAAATATTGTTGTTTTTTTTTTTAAATTATCAAATTCAGTTTATGTTTTAACCCTTTACCTAACCTGAAAAGCAGACGACACTTGCAAAAATAATTCTTGAATAACTAATTTTTTTCATTTTTTGTCTCAAAACATAGGTTATGACCCCTCGTTGGAACGAGCTCGACGAGCTCGTTCCAACGAGGGGTCATAACCTATGTTTTTGAGACAAAAATTTAAAAAATAATGAAAATTAATTGGCGATTTTTGAGAATAGCGCTGGCCGGTTTTGGCCGTTACGTTAGGTAAAGGGTTAAAACTAAATATCTATGTTTGGGTAAAAGGTTAACATGTGTTATCAGTATATAACAGGGGTTCAACAAATGTGGCTTCATCTGATCCCAGGACACTCGTAGCAGTTATGGATTCTCGCAACCATTTTTGCGAGAATCCAAATGGATTATCACAAATTCAGATGAAATATAAGCCCTGCTTGCCATAGAACAAAGACAGTAACTAAGTAAACCATCTCCAATGCATAATATGAAACAAATATCACTGAACACAATTTCTACGCGACGATTCTTTGTGTGAAAATGTAATCAATGCTCTTATGTTTCAGTTTGAACACGGTCTTCGCGTGTTTAATGTTAATTTGTGGATTTTCAACAAGCAACAAATTCAACACTCTTTGTTGAGACTTCAACCCGAACTTTGTGCAGTGCGACGTTCCACTTTTTGACACAGGAACAGTTTGAAGGATAATCCATAATAGTTGAAAGTATGTATTGTGTAAATATAAACGACTCAATGCAAAGTACGTTTCTGTACACACGTTTTGAGAATTGAATAGTTATCGCGGACATCGGGGCGGACACAGGCACCGTGAAAACAAAAAGATGGAGAGAAAAATCGCTATAATAGGTGCTGGCGCAAGCGGATTAACTGCTATCAAATGTTGTTTAGACGAGGGTTTGAAGCCCGTTTGTTTCGAGAGATCGAATGACATTGGAGGCTTATGGAATTACACCGAAGAACGTGTCGATGGGCAACCGTCCGTTATGAGATCTACCGTTATAAACACAAGTAAAGAATGTATGTGTTTCAGTGATTTTCCGATTCCCAAAGAATACCCGATCTACATGCACAACACTTACGTTCAAAAGTACTTCAATCTATATGCAGATAAATTTAATCTGAGGCAGTTTATAAAATTTAAAACTGAAGTTCTGAATGTTAGAAGAGCCGATACATTCAATGAAGACGGCACGTGGGTGATAAAAGTGAAAGACTTGAAGTCCAACAACGAAGAAACTAGCGTGTATGACGCGGTAATGATATGCACTGGCCACCATGCGGCCAAATACACTCCACACTTTGAAGGGTTAGACAAGTTCAAAGGTCAAGTTCTTCACTCGCACGATTACAAGGATCAAAGAGGATATGAAGGGAAGAGAATTGTTATTATTGGTATTGGGAATTCTGGAGGGGATGCAGCAGTAGAACTCGGGCGTGTAGCTTCAAAGGTAATATTTAATTTTTATCATTTGACTTGTCCTTTTTCTCACCCTATTACCGTTTCAGCATATTACCGTTTCATATCTTCAATACATATTAATTAGTGCTTCGTAACACTTTCAGAGGATTTGATTAGTCAGTCTCAAAAGAACGCTTTCTGATTGGTTATCACAGACAAGTTATGCGTCAAATTAATGCTGTTCTGACGTATGACTGCATGCATGCAGCTGTGACCGTCAAATGCATGGCATTCAAATCAAAATTCCATTATGTAACTCTTCTTTACTATCTAAAAGATGTGTTTTGGTAACTGTGGTATCATACGATCAACAGAATATGAAATTCAGGCTTTTGGCACACGATATTTATGAAACTCGTCTACGAATTTCCCGTTTTGCCGAGCCAGAGAGGCTCGGCAAAACGGAAAATTCGTAGACTCGTTTCATACATATCGTGTGACCCCAAAATACTCGTTCCATGTCTTCTATATATTTCAATCCTTATCATTATATTGCAGTCCTTCTTGTAAAATTTACCTTGGTTCGGTTGATAGATGCCGCCCTTCATTTAACCCTTTGCCTAAGGTAATCGGGAATCTGTTCAGTGCTATTCGCAAATTGTTTATTATATTTTCCATTTTTGCCTAAAAATATAGCTTGTGGTCCTCACTGGAACGAGCTCTTTCAGAAGGCTTCAAACGTTCGATGTTCAGAATTCAGTGTTAGAAACTTCCAGATATGAAATTGTACACTCGATAAGAAAACCTCTCAATAATTCTTGCTTTTAGCATCCAGCTTGACATATATAGTAAACAGTGTCATAGAAACTCACAACCTCAATAGTCCAGTCAAAACATTAATGGCCTGAAAAAAATGCACAGAATTGGTTTCAACATTTTTCAAATCTATGAACCTTCCCAAAGATCAGAAAAAAATGCAAAGGCAAATTCTCAGGCGTTTTCGAGAAATCGAAGATGGCGTCCAAGATGGCCGTCTCTATCATGTTTTTGCACATTTTCTCGTATTATCTAAGACGCTGCTAAATTTTCGATGTACATGCCATAACGCCAAATAATCTAACTTGGTCTGTGTTGTACTCTCCTTTGGTACGAGAAAATTGTGTCCGTGTTCAAAATGGCCACCAAGATGGCGGGCGAAACTTGTCAAAAACATAATTGTATGATAAAATTCGTCAATCATTCTTAATTTTCGTGGAATACAAAATCCATTTGACCTAATATAATCCTTTTGCTTGGAATGGTAAAGTTGCATGTTGTTATGCATTGTATTAGGTCTATCCATTCTGGACACTATGATATACAACAGGCCTAGCTCATTACTGTTGCAAAAACGCAATCTTAATAATCTTTTTCCAACCCAAGTGCGATGTGTCTCAAGCTTGTGGTAAATAAATGTCGCTTGTGTGGTATCCTATTTTATCAGCACCCACCATCGGTTTTATATTGGTAATTCGTTAAAAAGTGACGCCACACTGAGTATGTAATGCGTTGTTTGTCTGTTATACTTGCATTATGCAAGCCCATGTGGACACCAAAAAAGAAACTTCATGAACTAGAGAAAACAGAAGCTATCGAAATAGACCTACTAAGCGGAACACAGTTAAAAGACCTACAAAACAAAACTGTCTCGCAACTTTAGAGAAGCGCGATTGAAACGTGATTAAAAGACCTCAACAGACTCCAAGATAGTGAATTAATGGTAGAGCTGATCGAACACCGAACCCCTAACAGAAAAACAAAATAAGCCACAGAAAATTAGAATTATTCATTAGAATTAAATTGCGTGAAGTCAGTGAGGATTGCCTCGCTACTCATTGAGAACTTTAGGATTCAGTCTGTGAGGACTGCCTCGTACTCTGCGTATGGGGAGTGGGCTATGAAGAAACCCACCACTCGCCCCGGCAATAGCAACAATCAAACAAAAGCTACAATATACAATAACGGAGTTCTATTTTTCTTTAATAATGACATGGAAGAGTGTAATCAGTAAGGATTGCCTCGCTACTCATTAAGGAATCTAGGATCGAGTCTCTGGGGACTGCCTTGCAACTCCAAAGAAACCCACCCCTCGCCCCATCCATAACAACAGTCACGCAACAGTGATACTATGCAACAGCGGATTCCTATCTCTCTTTAGCTATAACTTTTCTAATTGAAAACTCGCTAATTTTCTTGCAATACCCGAAGCGTATGAGGAATTGGAACAACCTACCTTCTTTCTGTTAACATACACACGAAACCACCAAACACCAAGCAAGGATCCCCCCCCCCTCCACCACTCCATCATCTGTTCCTCCTGAAGGCAGATCGATGGCCAAGGATCAGCATCTACTCTCCCCCTTATAGGCTGATGGATGACCCCCAGCTTTCAAAAACATATATTGGTGGATTTTTTCCTTTTTGCAACAGTTAAGGATAATATGCAGAGGCTGCACCCAAACCAGCGACTGTTTGGGTTTCTTTGTCTTTTTTCTAAAATAACCATCAAACTGTTGTTTCAGTATTACCATAAATATGCCCATTTTTCTGAGCAAACACGGAGCAGAATTCTTGTAGTTATGCAAAATTCCTAGTCATCTTTCACTTCGCGGTTCTCGGGGATCTCCTTCCACTACCCTTCTGCCAGTGCGCACACTCAAACTAAATAAGATTATTGGCTTTCCTTCCAGCTATCGCGGATTCATAAGCAAATAAAGCTAGAAAAAAAATAAAGTTATTCGGGTCGCAATGGATTTCAATCCCACATCGTCCCTATGCGCCTTCGGCGCGCTGAGACTTTTCATTCATTCAAACACTGGGAGACTGGCAATGTCGTTCATAGCGGCGGGTTCTCCGCGTAACTGTGGAACCCATGTGCACTGAAGAGTAACCGAAAGTGACAACATGCATATTTTATATTATCGTTATAGGCTTACAAAGGAAAGGAAAATTCCATGATTGACTGTATTAACCCTTTACCTAACATGAAAAGCAGACGACACTTGCAAACAAAATTCTTGAACAACTAATTTTTTTCATTTTTTGTCTCAAAAACATAGGTTATGACCCCTCATTGGAACGAGCTCGACAAGCTCGCTCCAATGAGGGGTCATAACCTATGTTTTTGAGACAAAAAATGAAAATATAATGAAAATTAATTGGCGATTTTTGTGAATATAGCTGGTCGGTTTTGGCCGTTACGTTGGGTAAAGTTTAATTTGTTTTATTAAATGTAATCATTACACCATTCTTGTCATCCGCCACCTTTTGGCTGACTCGAACTCACACTCTACCGAAGTTGGGAAGTATTATTCTTCCTTCCCAGTGCGTGCCAATGGATCCGAAGATCAGGATCAGTGTATATTTATGTAGAGGCAGCAACAGCACCTCGCTTGCAATAATTGGAACAATGGATACTAAAAACGGAGAAACGGTTGCAAGTTAATTCTCGGGTATCAGGACATCGTGCCCAGGGCAACTCGTAGCAGTCAACTCGTACCCAGAATTGGACTACTCGTACCCATTTTTGTCTGGACACTTCGTACCCTACATGAGATGACTCGTACCCAGGGATGGACAACTCGTACCTTACCTTCGAAAACTCGTAACCTGTAATTTTGGTGTCAACTTGGTCAAATAATTAAAGAAAAAGAAGATGTTTCCTCTGAGTATTTATTATTATATTAGGCGACTGACAGTATTTTTGGATCAGCCAGGTAAAATATTTAAAAGACCAGTTTAGTCTGTCTCGGGAAGTTGAAAATGGTAATGATTCTTGGGTAGTCCTTGTTGTTATTCAGGAAAGTGTAATGCTATGAGTGCCATGATGCATTCAGTCTTGTGAAAACTCAACTGAACTTACTTAACTGACTCAATACACAGTTCTAAATAACATGGAGTATTCCATTACGTTGTCGAGGGACATATACAGTGATAAACACATTTATCATATGACTCGTCCGTTTTGTTCACTTTAAAACATTTGATATTTTGTTTTCATATTGATCAGTGATAAATAAAGCCTTCCGTCAATTTCATTGGTCAGTTTCAAAACTAGACAATTTGATTGGCTGAACAAAATACAACTGGGCCATATTTTCATAATTTGCATAATTGGGGTTGAAAGATTTTATTGGTCAATTTCAAATGTGGACAGTTTGATTGGCTGAACAAAATACAACTGGGTCACATTTGCATAATTTGAGTAGGGAGAATTTACGTTATCTGTCCTATTTAGGTTGGGTTATATTGCATTAACCCTTCACCTCACATAACGACCAAAACCGGCCAGTGCTATACACAAAATGTTTTTATTTTTTGCTTCCAAGCATAGGTTATGACCCCTCATTGGAACGAGCGCGTCGCGCTCGTTCCAATGAGGGGTCATAACCTATGTTTTGGAAGCAAAAAATGATTTTTTTTTAGTTATATGAGGATGTTTTTTTTCAAGTGTTGTCTGCAACACACGTCAGGTAAAGGGTTAAAAAGTCATACTAAGTCGTTAATTTGAGCACATGTGTGCCATATGATAAATAGAATATGAAATAAGTGTTTTTCTCATATGATATTTTTGAAACTCATCCGAATTTTCTGTTTGGGGCACGCCAGAGGCTTGTCCAAACGGAAAATTCTTAGACTCGTTTCATAAATATCATATGAGAAAAACACTCATTTCGTATCCGCTATCTATCTGGCAGTAGAATAGTATAAAAGAATTAATCGTGTAGTGGAGATGTATTATTTTAGTGTAGTCGTTTCATATATACAAAGTATAATTAGCATGGAGTTCTTATTAAGTTTTAATAAGAAACGTAACATTGTGTCAGAATAGCACAAAGCGAGCTCGGTGAACAGATACTTTTGCAGCTGGTTGTTTCTGCCTATCCGTGTGCACTCTGGGTTCAAGGATGTGTGTGTTTGTACATGTGCAGTGATGTGGTAGGTTTACGCGAGTGTTGAGAGAGTTGCAGTTCGTTTGCACAGAAGAGTTCGGTGGTTGTACAGGAGACAGTGTTGTCGAATTGTATGCGACAATGATTAGTACTGTTATGATCGGATAAATGTTTTCGCTTAATATATTAAATAAAACATTGACTGAAATGATACTCTTCTTCTGTCATATATTACTCCACCTGCGTGTGGTGATTCATAAATTACCGGGTTTGAGCTGTCCAACGTTCGGTAGGAGTCGCTCAATCAATGTTATGAGCGAGTCGCCCAAACAAAAATGTGTACGGGTCGACCAATTTTGGACACAGATGGGTACGGATCGAGCAATTTTGGGCATATCCATGCTGTCACACGATTTTACTCCAACCCCCCCCCCCCCCCCCCCCCCGCAATCTGAGTGCCTGCATTTGTGAATTTCTTTAGTATTTTTGAGCGCCAATTTCACCTATTCAGCATTTTTGTACATTCTGAAAATGTAACCCGGAAGGTATGAACCTCCTATGGACACATACAAACTGTATTACTAGACTCTTTTGCAAGTTAGAAGTACAGTCACCGCTTATCGATCGTTGTTTGACGTTGTGAACCTCGTGTAAGCATTAAACCAGTAATACTGGAAGGCAAAGGGCCACGGACTCGAGAGCAGTCTTCTGTTAGGTGGAGTCTGTGGACTCTTAGGTCCTCGGAAAATATTTTACATTGGGAGCTAAAAAACCTAATATGCTTTGCCTTCGGAGAGACAAATCATCAAATGACTTTGTTGGGAGTCTTTCTCTTGCTTCAGCCCCCACCTTCGGACTTGAAAGGCAATATCAAATTGGCACCCTAACATGCCTGCCTTTAACAAACAAAATTGCTATTAAAAACACTTTGGAGCTTCAGCCTTCAGAAATATAGATCAGTTCAATCGATATTCTTTGTTATCTGAAAAGTGGCACTTCTGTAGTGGTGGTGGTTGTGGTCGTGGGGGAGGAAGGATCCAGCTCTACTAGCCCCTCCATGCCTCAAGAAGACCAACAGGGCGGGCAGAGGGGCATATTCTGGTACAAGATGCTGAAGGCATCTGCGGCGAGAGCCGAGTGTACGAGCTACCAGGGGGCAAGTGGGCATGTACTGCCCCGGTACTCCGGCAGTCCTGAGCCTCTCCTCTGCAAAACTGTTGATTGCATTCTTAGCGCAGCACATTACTGGAAGAAGGTCCTGGGCTCAAGGGCGCTGGGTTGCATCCGGTATTAGCATTTCTGTGATGGGTGGTGGGGGACACAATAACCCGTGTCTGGGTGGTAGTCCTCCAAAGTGGGCATAGTATAAATTATTGGTTAATCTTGACTTTATACCTATTGTTATCATGATATAGTCATAAATGCTGAAAGTGACCTTAGACACCAACAAATGAATTATTTAAATTTTGCGCTTATTAGTTTTATCAGCTGAACTGCTCCCTCTGTTTGGCGTCCAGGCAAACATGATGATTATTCACATCAAACTTCACAGTTCTTATGTGCTCTGACCTGAGGCCAATACTATAAAACCTTTACAATTGTATTTTCTAGAATTATATTTTCTAATTATGACTTTAAATGAGTTAAAATGAACCAATGGCATTTTCAAAGATCTGGCAATTTGCCAGTTGGCAAATTGCCAGATCTTTCAAAATGTTAATGATTCATTTTAGTCAGTTATTTTAATAGAGAGAAAATACAATTCTAGAAAATACAATAGTAGACGTTTTATAGTATTGGCTCTTAAAGGAGATTTGCGTAAAGAGTTACACTTTGAATGATAAAAATCAAAATGCATCAAAGTTTCCAGTAATTTTATTGATCACGCTGGGCATCCGATTACCACCTAAGCGGTGCAGTACCTCGTTTGCGGTTTGAAAAAGAAAGACGGAAACGGTTGAAGGTAGGTGTCATAAAATATGGTATAACTGCTATTAACTTGCGTATATCACTAACAAATTTTTAATCTGGCGATCTATGGAATGTTATTGCATTCTTGTACGTAGTGTCGGTGTGTTTTATAAAGTAATTGAGCTCTGTTATTGAAAATACATTAGCGTTCATCCTCATTCTTTTGGAAATTTTCGACAAAATTTGTTCTCTCCGTGAATATCAAGGACATATAAGGTCAAACCTTCGCTCTATTGTTGCTTCAGACTTTTGTCTTTGAGTTTAGGTCAGCTTCAGCTTTCATAAAAAGTCCTGCATTCGCCTTATTTGGCAGCTTCGATGAGAGGTGTTGAACTTTTAGAATACCTGATTTGCGGTGTTGTCTAAACCGCAAAAGGTGGTAACTTACAACGCAAATACGGTATTCATAAAAATCAATTACCCCCCTCGATATATTCCGTTTAAACATGTTTTCACAAAAGGCTCACAGACGAAACTTACACATTTGGCTAAAACAAGACAATTGTCTATACGGATGCTGCTCCAAGGACTCACAATAGCATATTTTAAATATAATTCGCAGTTCAAACCCAACAACTGGAATTTTTATCTCCATATTTCCACTTTAAAATACTTAAAAAAAATTGTTTTTTATTTCTCTCATGAACATATTTCTTGGATGAAAGTATTGGTGATTAATACCAACCCTGAAAGAGTTTGCAACACAAGTAGGCTTATTGAAATGCGTGTACTTACCAATTTTCCAACTTGTATGCGTAACAATCTGCTGTTTTTTAAACCGCAAACGAGGTACTGCACCGCAAAGGTGGTAATCGGATGACCAGCGTGTTGATGAAGCAATGAAAATATCATATGGAAAGATCTCTTTAGCTTCTGATTATTTTTTTAGTTGTTTGAGATAAGTTGTTACCATTTTGTTTCATTTTTAAATAAACTTTTTATGGATACTGTTACTTCCGGTGTTTTATTTTATAGTATAAATAAAAACACATCAGTAATATATTAAGTGATAATATCTGACATATTGGACGGGAATGAAAGTTTCCACAAATGTTAAGTGGTAGTAAAATTTTTCATTTGTGGACAAATTCATTTGAACCCATCCAATGTCAAATGTTCTCTGGTTATTGTAGAACATATATCCATTGTTATGGAGCCTATGTTCTAATGATTCATTAATGCATGATGTCATCAAAACGACCTGGTCAATTTTTCACAATCGGCGGCCATCTTGGACGCCATCTTCAATTTTTTAAAACGCGCGCGAGTTCGAGCTTGGTTGTTTTCTCTGTGGTTGTGGAAGGAAGAAAGGTAAAACCGATTCTATACAATATCAATTTAAATTCTAGGTTAGCGGATTTTAATCGTATTTTGACTGGACTCAGACATGTTTACCTCCAGAATATTTTTCAGGGAACCTGAGGGTGATTTTCTGGGAAATGAGATGGATATCAGGGAAAGTTCACGCGGGGACACAACAAAAGAAAAAAACTTGCGATTTTTCAGCTCACGGACCACCATTAATACCAGGTTATATCCAGATCTAGTTGTCAGTTATGCTGATGCATTTATGCTATGTAAAAAATCATAAAATAATTGTTGATTTGACCCCTTATCCCCCGCCATTCTCTTCTTCATGACCCCCCCCCCCCCCCCCCCCCCACACAGAGCACCACCACCTGTGGTTTGCTTTTATTAAAGTCTACTAAGCGAATCATTTCCCAAGTCTAGAAATGTTAACGGGAAAAGATGTCCTAATGTTCAGTTACTTCAAGAAGATTAGTACTTGGAAAGTATCTTTATCAAAATCATTCATGCATGTGTGGACGTTTGTGTCCTGCTCAATACTTTTCTTTTCATCATTGAAGCCTTTTTTTTTAATTCCATTCGAAATTTCCTGGATACAGACGGCCAACAGTTAACAGTTCTGCAGTCAGCATAACGGAACAAATGTAGTGTTAGAAAATAAGCCCATTGTGTATAAATATGCAGTCATAATTTTTCAGGCATCCTAAGCGACTTTAACCTATTTTTAAACTCTGTTAAATAGCTGAGGTCAAGGTGTTGTTTACGTTTTGATTTGGAAAAGGGGTGACAATTAAAGTTATTCTCGGAATAAATAAATATATATTGTTTAATTCCTTTTCATATATTTTATTTACCAAAAAACTGCATTTAAATGAAGGTATAGTTTTAAATTTTTTTTAAAGTAAGTCACCTATTTTCACTCCGACACTCGCATGTTGATCAGGAACGTCCGATTACGAAGAAAACCCCCAGAAATAAACATGAACACAGTTGAAATATATATCATAAAACACCCTTTTCTTAAATAAATTTAATTTAAATCCATATTTTACTGCTTCGTGAGTTTTTACCAGAGTTTGAAATGCATGTGATTTGACCCCGAACGTTTTACATAAGTTACAACGGGAAAGAAATATTTGACTGTTGTTTTCCGGGATTATTGGTCCAAAACTGATTCCCGTCCAGGAGGCCGAGAACTACACTGAAATTTCACGACGATTTCCCCGGGCATTTCGGGAGAGTTAACATGTCTGACTGGACTACAACCACTCTATAACCACGCTGATGTATTGTAGAGTGGTTCGGAACCTGTCAAACAACTGTACACTCCCCAAATGTCTTACAACGGCTTTGCATAATGCATATACACTTCAATTCAAGTATTCATTTCTTGTTATTTAGAATGTTGTCTCGCATCTAAAAACACAAAAAATGTTCTCTTCAACCTTTTTACATGTCTGTACACTGTGTAAACAGTGGGTCCATACAACTATTCGTCGTTTCGAACAAAAATACCTTCACCTTTTGACCCCTATCTGCATAAGGCTGAACGGAAGGGTTAATGTTAATTATTCGTTGCTCTGTTCAAACCATCCTTGTTACCTTGATATGCAACAACTGTGGTTTTCACGCGAAAATAGAAGCACAATTTCAAATTGCCTTTCTCGTACCCCAATCCTGATGATTTATTTACGTGCGCCTGGTGCTCTCACGAAAATTACCATTGAGCGGGTTTACGCCAAGTTTGGTGCTCGGATTTTTTTTCTCACTCCAAGGAGAGTTTGCTGAATCGGAAAAGGTCAAAAGAAATTGTGTGCGTATGTTAGTCCATTTTTGAAGTATACTGACTGGACTGCAGTCCAGCAGAGATGTTCAGAAAATTCCACAATTGATTTTCTTGCCATATTGGCCGCAATTAGCCTGTAGTTTTCTATACTGAAAACGTTTTTGGAAAGAAACATCATTCGGATAATAGGATCCTTGAGCTTCCTTCTATTATCGACGTCCCGCTTCATCAACTATGGTAGGGGCCTATTTCCACCCTGGAGTTACACTCTCTTGATTGGCTTTATTGTAAGTTGGGGAATTTATGCATATCGACTGAAACACTTTCCATGGGGTTATGACAGACTTGAAGTGTAGACAAATAAACAGTATAAGCACTTATCCACATGACCGCAGTGTGAACCCAGGTCTCCCCCCCCCCCAATTCTGGCCAAAATTTCCCATAGTTGGAAATTCGGAGGGTAAGTCATGAGTAGTTGGAAATTCCATTTATCTGGATATTAGAGCTTCTTTGGTGATCCTGATGTCTCCTTTACTTATAAGTATGCATTATGTCAATCGGTACGAGACTTCTATAGCACGTTACTTATCGTAATAAAAAAATCCTCGAAATGCACTTCAAGAAAATCACATCATGTAAAATCGTTATCCTGAGTATATTCCATTATTCAGTTACAAAATGATGAAACATCGAAAATTGATCATTATTGCATAAAATCTGATTTAATGTTAGGACAGTGTGATTTGCTCAAAGTTCTCAGCTTGAGCATTTGTTTAGCACATATTCAATTCCTAGAAGAATACCAAATAATAATAACCTGAATATTATATCATAAATGTGTTGGAATATCAGTTACTAGAATCAATTTTATGCCCCCTTTCATTGCTCAATTTTCAAAATGTTTCTCGGTAGTGAATTTCCAGCTAGGGGAAGGTACCGGGAGGGGGATTTTCCCCCTCCCGATCCCTCCCCCTGGTTGGTACACTCCCCAATCGGAAACCTCCTGCCACGTCCCTGTGTGAACCCCATTTTTTACATAGCATAAATGCATCAGCATGGGGGAAATACTTATACTCTTCAGTTGTCCACACAACAGCAAACAAACAAACTTAGAAACACAGAAACTAATAATCCTTAATTAACAAGCACAGCTTCATCCTTGCGAAGTGACTTCATAAGCTAATAGTTGAGATTTAACAATGGGAACTTTAAACGTTAATCTTCTATTCTATTTGATTATGCAGTGACTTTCTCTGTTTGATTTTGGAGATTTAATTGGAACCAAGGTATCATTATAATTTTCAGTTACCTGACAGATTTAGCCTACAACACTTCTCCTGATATACAACATCAAAAATGAAAAAGTTCACAGCGCACGTGTTTGCGCATTAGTATCAGTAACACAGTTTTAGTGAGTTAGTGTCGCACACAATGAGTGGTGCTCTTCTGTGGTGAATGAGAGAAGCTCGAGTCAGTGATGTTTTCCGAAATGAAGGAGAAGGGGAACGATCAGTGTTGCTAAAGTTGTGCGCTGAGCGCCCGTTCCTAAAGGGAGATCAACGCCAAACGATGGCCGACGCGGTATGCGTCATTGGAAGAGAGTCTGAGGCGAGGGGCCCTCTCGTGATAGAGTGGCCAAGGCTCAACCTCCCTGAGAACTTTCAAATTCAGTTACAAAACTCTTAAAAAGAATTAGTCATTGTTTTCTAGGCGAACCTGTGCGAATAAACATAGCTAAAATGAGTTTAGTGCGGCTAGCAAGATGAATAAATACTCGCTGTGTTGGATATTCGTGAAAATCAAGCTATAACAGATCTTTAAATTGAACGGCGTCCCCACTCAGACAAAAGTAGTTTTACGGTGTTCCCAATGTCTCCCCCCCCCCCCCCCAAAGGTACACCCTACTGACAGCAGTCCAATATGGAATTAACTGAAACTATTTATGCATATTTCTTTTCTCTCAAGCTGTGTAACTAACTATCTAACAGACTACTTTTTTCTACATACCAAACAGACAAATGCGCAGGCCCGAAGCTGGTGGATGTGCCGGGGATGGAGGGGGAGGCAATCCCATGACTCTGTCACTCGAACGCCAACATTTTCTCTGAAAGCCACTAATTTGAAAAAAAGTTGACCATAAGGCAATTTTCATTTCATTATGCAAAAATATCCTTATATTTTAAATATGCTTTGTATAAGACAATCAAGTAGCCGCATACACGAAAACATTTAGTGCTTATCCATTATTATTATTTTAAAGAATGTAGTTCGTAGTCCTGTAGTAGCTAGGGCCTACAAATGCGATGAATAATAAACGGTAGTGTTGTTTAACATGAAACGATTATCGTCTGTCGACATTTTGAAAGATGACTGAGCGAAGGGAGATCACTCTAGCAGAAAACCGTACATAGAATTCGACTGACGGAAAATGGTATGACAACACTAAATATTTTCCCATAGGCGACCATTATAACATTTGTGTGAAAAAATTCGATCGCATAATTTTAATTTGAACATTCAAATATCTTCTCAAGTATAGCCCTTCAGATAATTTTTTTTCTGTCCTCAAAACCGGGGGTGGTGGGAGGGGTGGGGGTGGGGGAGGGCATGCAACAAATGAGAGAAAAAATGACAGGAAGGAAACTACCGGTCACGGGCATATTTGTTTCGGGGAATTCCCATTAAAAACACACCAAAAGTCAATTTTACTTTTTAAACCCCAAAATTCATTAAAATCAACCCCCTGTTTTATCTGGAATATTCAGTCAATGATGGGGGGCGCGGTGGCTCAGTAGGTAGAGGTGCAGGCTGCAAACCGAGAGGTCCTCGGTTCGAATCCCTCCTTCGGCAACCGCGTTGTGTCCTTGGGCAAGACACTTAACCCCGATTGTCCACGTGGGGGCACGATGACGCCGTGTACTAAGGCGTACTGCACGTCGATGGTACGCATGTCTTCAACCAATCTAACCCTGCCTATGCTGCAGTGCGGAGTTACGATGTTGGGGAGCTGGCAGCTGCTCGTCGTTGCGCGGTGGTTCTCTCCGGGTACTCCGGCTTCCTCCACTCGTAAAACTGTCACGGTCATGATTAGCCATTGTGCATAAGTATATGCCCTTAAACACCAATAAATAAATATAAATATAATCAATGATGCAAGATTTCAGTACAGTGTTTCAAATGTTTTTTGAAACAACAGTCTTTTCTCTTGGCTGCTTAATTTCGGAGACTGAATTTTATGACTTGTACAATAGGAACTTACATGCACTGTGAACGGGTGCAATGTATAACTGTATGACACAGAAACACGGTGATATTCTCCAAGTTTTGGCTTTAAGTGAAGGTCTTCGCGTTCTGTGTCGCACGAGATTGAGGCAGAGATGTTGGGAGGGGATAAGGCAGTTTGCTTCTCTGACTCCACTATTTCAGATCCAACACCCTGTATTGGATTGTTAGAGAAATGAGAAGATGGTACAGATTAGAATATGATTATTTTTATTTATTAATCAACTTCCGGAACAACCAACATATATAATTCCTACTGTCCTGTCAGGTATTCAAGTGTTTTATCTGACATCACCGAACAATGGTCTCCCATATAGGGCTACAAATGCCTTGACCCCCGCTCCCTCCCACACACACAACGGATTTCCGAATATCATGCCACCCCCATATCAAAAAATGACAAGGGCATTCCATTTCATAGATTACTGGCAACGTTCCCGGTGAGCTCGACAAGCTTGCCCAAACGAGGGTCTATAAGCTATCTTTTGCAGGCAAAAATTGAAAAAAATAATAAAATTCAAATGGCGAGTTTTGTTAATATAGCTGTCTGTGTATGTCCGTTACGTTAAGTAAAAGTTTAACCAAAGACACTCTGTGTGCATATCATTTCTTAGCAATAAAAACATGTCTTGTCCTTTGCGAATTTTTATAACATTTCGTGTGACCGAGAATTCCATATTTTAGCACAATTATTCGAGTTAAACCATTTGACAAAAATCAAGATTTAGGATTTATGGTACCGGTCACCTACCAAAAGAATGGTGACTACATCCTCGGCACACGTAGTACAACTTAGTAAGGCTTTCTTCTCCGTCGTTGTCACCTGAAGTGATCATGTAGACAAGATTCCTGGATCATGTCCTTGGATGTTCCCTGTACACTTTTAAAAGCATCATGCAGGCGCGTAGTCAGGATTCTATAATGGGGGTGCCAAACACTGTATTTGGAAGGCCGTTGTGGGGTGTCGGGGGGGGGGGGGGGCTCCACCAGCCCTAACTAGGAACCTTCGGTTTTTATCCTCTCCTCCCACTTCCCTTCAGGGAAGTGGGGGGGGGGGGGGGGGTGTTAACGATCGGTGAGTCCTATTTAGGACTTAATGAAGGCCTCGCCGAGAAATTGTTGCGAAATTCAATGCTCTAAGAGCGAACCTGAGGCATTCGTAGTGTGTGCAGTCCTATATTGGACACCGTTTTTGGTTCTATGTTATGTGAAACTTGATTTGGGCCAATGGTTCTTTTGGGGTGGAGGGGGGGGGGGGTGCGCAAATTTTACGGGGGATCGACGCCCCTTCGTTTGCAAGATAGGGGTGCTGCAAGTAGGGTTGCAAGCTCCCATATAGCTTCTGATAGCCTTACCATAGAATACTACCACGACTTCAACAGTCTACCCTATGGTCAAGCTCTGTTGTATTCACCATTAGTGTAGTGTTCTACCATCCTTACGGCCTTATACCATTTGACTTGGGGTACTATGAATCTAAGAAAGTTAGCACCTGTCAATACACTACAACTTTTGTTACGGGCCTACGTGTCTTATCAGTTCATATCGCTACCATACTTGTATTGCACTACTATTAGCAGTCGAACTGCTCCAGCGAGTTTTTTCATACCTATCCCAAGTTCCCCTAATGAGGTATCGAGCAGTGACTGGAAAAATCATTACTGGAACGACTCGAATCTTATCGAGCAAATGAGAGATATCGAGCAATTACTCGATCGAGTGACTACACATAAACCATTCAACTCATCTTGTAAAAATGGAGTGCCGAAAGTGGGTTGCTGTAAGTGAGTTTCCAATCTCCTATATAGCTCCCAGTAGTCTTACCATTGGCCTCTACCACGATTTCAGCTATCTATCCTATGACCAAATTCTATTGCATCCCCTATTACTAGAGTGTTCTACCATCCTTACAACTTTGTACCATTCCCTTCGTACCTACCATGATACTTAATTAAGTGTCGTTACGTGTCCCTGTTCATATCGCTATCATACTCGTCCTTCGTTCCGACTGGCAGTCGAATACAATCTGCTTGCTCGAACGACTCGAATTTTATCGATCAAATGAGTTATAGAGCAATTGCCCGAAGGGGTGACATCACATACGACTTATCTCGTAAAAATGGGGTGCTGAAAGTGGGATGTTATAAGTGGAGTGTGGCGAGTGAGGACCTTTACTACTACAAGAGGTATTCAGACAGAAGCTCCTACACTCAAAACATCCACGAGAGGATCCCCATGGAGAGAATATAAGCTGCCCACCTTAATGGTTTCCATGTCCAGCAATTAGATATAGAGAAGAATAAGGCATACAAAAGTTAATAATCGGTTTCTCAGGTTCTCGCGCATGGCCATTTTGGCTGCCGCATGCTCACATTTATAACCAATGCAAACTTGAAAAAAATGAAAATTAAATGGTTTATGTCTGATATTTTACCCAAGTTAATAAAAATGATACATTTGTCTACTGAGTGCAACAAGGCTTTGCAATGCTTTAGCATTGCAAGCCTTCTTGCACTCAACGGGTGAAATATACCACCACCCGTGCTCTTCTGTAGACTGAGACTAAAACATAAAACAAACCAAAAACATGAACGTTTGATGGCAACGAAATAATTACGAAAATAAAAAATAAAATAAAAAACCGTCCACCCATGCACATGCAGTTCTACAAAAATGCGTCAAAAGCTTTATAAAAAGGGCCAGTTCTGGTCATTAAGAAGTGATATTTTGGGTAGGCGAAGTCCAAAGCCTCCCGTCGGGAGAAATTTGGAAAATGGGTGGCTTCTTTGAAAACGATCACAGTATTTTTACGCTAAAATATTCCCTCAATTTTTATATAGACTGCAAATGGCGTGTAGCATTTTTCCATTTCAATAGGAAACTTGTGTTGCTCGTCCAAGGTGAAGACCGGACCTCTGAATAGGCACCGGTCCTGGGGTCCGCATACTCTGGCTTCCTCCACTCGTAGAACTGTAGAACCGAGGGGACCTAGCTGTCGAAAGTGTCGTTAAGCCCCAATAAATACATGAATAATTAAAAATATAAATAAATAAATAAATAAATAAATAAATAAATAAATAAATAAATAAATAAATAAATAAAAACCGGTCCTGGGGAATACCCCTCCTCCAAACTCACGCTCACTGTTAGCAATATATTTTTCTATTATCTTTAAGAGTAATACCATTTTCAAATTAGGATGTAAACTACTAAACACCATGACTGCGTCATGGAAATATCATTATATACATATCGCCGCTTGAGTCCTAGTATGTCCTATGTCCCCTGTGGGACATAGGACATACTAGCACTCACGCGGCGATATGTAACAGAGGGTTATCCCGACCATTCCTTACCAAATTGTCATCAACACGTTTCTATTTGATTTTCATCTAATTTCAGGTTTTTCTCAGCACCAGAAGAGGAACGTGGATTTTACAAAGAATTGTCAGCAATGGGATGCCGGTAGACATGACCTTTGATAGAGCAAAGGTCATGCTAACCAAAATGCTGCCAACTTGGTTCGTCGACCGAGCATCTGAAAAGAGGTTGAATAAGAGAATCGACCACGAACTGTACTCCCTGAAACCCAATTATCCCCCACGCTCTCAACACCCGATGGTGAATGACGACTTGCCTAACAAAATCATATCCGGTATGGTTATCATCAAGTCAAATATTAAACATTTTACCGAAACTGGTGTGGAATTCGATGACGGCACTTTCGAGGACAACATAGATGTTGTCATGTTGGCAACCGGATACTCCTTTGGGTTTCCCTTCCTTGAAAAAGGTCTACTTGATGTAACAGAAAATAAACTTGAGCTCTTTAAACACGTTTTCCATCCAGATTTGGCAAGACAGACTTTGGCGATGATTGGTTATATTCAGCCGTTGGGTGCCATTAATCCGATTTCAGAACTTCAAAGTAGGTTAGCAGCACGAGTTTTTAAGGTGAGTACTAAAAGAATTGGGCACCCGTTGCAATGATAATTATAAAGTCTGGAGATAATGCATTTTAATATATACCTTTTATTGTATCTGAACGATGTGCAGGCCGATTGTTGAGCCCAATTCTTGAAAATAAAAACACAGGCTGAAATTGCATGATTTATTTCTAAAACAACGTGACAATCTTAATCCACCGCCTATGTTATCTTTTTTCTTGAGAACGGTAAAGCAAAAGAAAATAGTGTTAGCTCCCTTCAGTTGGATATGAACATTGCACAGACACACCCCATTTTATCCCAACTTAACCCCCTGCACACTGATGTCAAAATATCTAAATTTTAGACAGAAAAAATTTCCCATAATGCAACTAGAAATTTAACCAATTCAATCTCGTTTGACAGAGCTCATTGAGCTCTGTCAAACGAGATTGAATTGGGTAAATTTCTAGATGCATTATGGGAAAAAAACAGCTTCCTGAAATTTTGGTATTTTGACATCAGAGTGAAGGGTGTTAATAAATGTTAAGAACAATTGAACGCATATAAACCAGTTACAGCAACCAAGTCTTTCAAATAAACAGGGAGTTGCCTCTGATATGATGGATACCTTGATACAGATACTGCTGGGTTTTGTGTATTACTTTGGGTATTCCTAGCCTGGGATCAGTTTAAACTTTCAAAATTACTCTCATTCTCAGGATAGACTTTGGACTCATGCATACTATTTTCTTTGTGTATTAAATATGTGACCACTCTATTCGTGTGCCACTTTTACCATTACTTACAGTCAAAACATTGTTTTTGATATCAACTATATTAGTTGGTTCAGAAAACTTTGTACTTAATCTGTGTCCATACCTAATCATACCAAGTTTAATTCTCACTAAATCACCTACATGGAATTTATGCCTTCCAACCTCATTGCCCAAATCATATTTCTTTTTCAGATTCAACTGTCTGACCTCAATAGTTCCATAAGTTCTGGTATCCGAAATTTGAGATTGTCTAGGAACTGGGTTTCTCCTACTCATTAGAACATGTGGTGTAGTGTTTATTGTGAAACGAGGGGTAGAACGGTGTCATCAATATGCATTTGGGTGACTCTGTCTAAGAAGCAGTATATTTGATTTTGGTTTGGAAAAGGGTTTTAATTATCCCATTAAGACTTTCAATACAGCCATTGGCCATGGGATGGTAGTTTGGTGTTCTAATTTATACCATGCTCGCTTATGTTACTAACTGTGAAAAGCCTGTATGTTAAATTTTAGCTTTTTAACCCCCCTACCAGTGTAAAGTTTCCTACTGCGGTTAAAAAAAATTACACCTATAGTAGGACGTTCATCCAACTTGACCTTTGACATGACGCAATTTGCCAATTTGGATACATTTCCACTTCGCGATGTATCGTTCAAACATACGGCGTTTTGCGGTACTATCTTTAATGACTTATTAAGTTTAATATACCTACAATTAAATATTTAAAATAAAATTTAAGAATTGTTCATAATAATTTGACTGAAGAAAGCAAGGTAAATTCAATCAACATTAACGATGTGTCAGCTGTCAATAAAGCATTCACGTGAAGCCGGTAGTACTGCCAACCGGCGAAGTTGTAAACAAAACAAACCTTGACAAAACAACACTCCTTGATTTTCTTTAATCTTAGGATTGCAGTCGTAATGTTAGTATGCTGAATGATCGACACACAGCGCTGGAGGGGTTGCATGTAATGTATATACTGACTACCCCGGACATGCAGTGTATTATATTTTTGTTATCGACACCTAGCTTTACACCATGTAAATGGTTAAAAGTGAATAAATAAATTAAATTAAATGTGTATTTGCGATAGGAAGTGTCTTTTTCTTCTCCATTTTAAGTGACAAAGTTGATTATTAAGAGCATGGTACAATTAAAACAAATAGGAACTAGGGCCGGTAATCAGATTTAAACCGCGAGTCGGACAAGGGTTTTAACCACTCGGCTTGTCTGTTTATTCTATATATGTTTTATTACACAAGACTGAAGAAGAAAACTTGTAAACTTAGGACTGGTAAATAGAGTCTATTGTGCATAACTAGGGAGTCTGGTAATCCCCATACTGAAAATTTTGCTTTGAGAGAACAATAATTTTGCTGGATGTAATATCGTCAGTAAAGAATATTTCAGGCCACCAACTGAACAACTGCGTTCAAAAGAAAACACATACAACGTGGCACTGCTCTAAATGGAGCTTGGATATCCTTTGCTAAATTCTGCCAAGGCTTTTCAGGAATCTGACTTAAACTGAGAGTTGCACTATCTACACAACACATACAAGTTGGAACAAATGTCTATATCTCGACTCATACCTGGCCAAAATGAAGAATCACTTAGGCGCTGCTTGGTTTTAAAAATACTGAGTGGGCTCGCTGTGCAAATTGCAAAACAGTACTGCGTAAACTTGTAGGTATGACTGCATAGTTAGCATAACCTATGCAGTGAGTCACAAATCGTCGTCTGAGTGCTAGAATGTTCCATGTCCTACAACCCCCTAACCATTCAACTTTAGGTTGCTTAAACGAACATTTGGAATCACTTAAAGTGAGGTTGTTGTCTCAAAGCCATTTCATAACTGCTCTCAAATTTCCATCGTGTTCTTTTGCATCTTTCCCCATAACAAGAATGTCATCAAGGACACGTCTACGCTACTATATCAATATAACACATCTAACTATGTTGCACATAGCCAGAGTACTGCTAGCAGGTTTATTAATTGTACACAAATAAAAAACACTTGTTCAATTTCAACATAGCGTTTGAACTCCCCAATGACGCCAACATCGCTGGCAAGGAAAAACCATAGACAAACAAAATTTAAGATCGAAAACACTATGGAAACCTGCGTTCCACATCCAACTGCAAATGCCGACTGCGGGGTAAGCCGTGAAACAGAGCCTTTCTGCTAGACGCTAAAAGCAAAACAGACGAATACAACAATTTATAATATGTAAAAGGAATTAAACGTTAACCTGCTGAAAGAACTGGCTAAAGTGAATATAGAACCTCAGAACCCCGTTCACACTTCTGACACTTCTAATTATCAATTAACCAATGGCTATAAAGATTGGATTGTCACTGAAATAACCTGATTATTTCCCTTGTCGCCTAAACAAAAGTTTCGCGCTATACTATCGAAACGCGCGAAACTAAACTTCTACTTTTTCTATGATATTATTTTCAAGCGAACTGTTGATTTCATCTTTGACATTATTGAGTAAAGCGAAAGGAATTGGTCTTGTTTTCGGAGCACTTGGTATGCAAATCTAGGCCCATAAGTCAAGTTCCTTTGCTTGTAGAGTTCTGCCTTTAACTCTTAACCCGCTGAGTATTTCCAAAATATTTTTCATCAAATATAGCCATGGCTACTGTGAGGCAGCCATGACTGGATTTGAAAAAAAAAAATATCCTGTTTAAATCAAGAAATCATTAGTCAAAAGGTCCACTCAATTTACGGGGGGCAAATTTGATTATTGTGCCCAAATTATCCTTATTGCAGTGGCAACAGAAATACCATCCTCGGTAGGAATATCCGCCAGCAACATGGGAGGAGTTAAAGTGAATGGGTTAAAATACTGTTCCCTGCATCTCAATTGCACTTGCGTCGTAAGTATGGAGTATGGTGTCAGTCATTTAAAGATTACATATTAAAAAATGTCTTTGGTACACATCATGACTAATAATGGAAATAGGTGAACCTGTGTCCACTTGCATGCCAGCAGGAATGTTTGATAATAAAATCTGGACAATAAGTTGTTTCAAACCTGGGCGTGTGAAAAAAATTCTATCATTTGACACTCACTGTCTGGATGTGAAAAAGTTTTTCTGTCATTTGACAATAATTGAATTGTAATGTCTTCATCGAGCTGATGTACACGTGCTTTCGATTTGAATACCAACTCAAAATGGCCACGCTTCGCACATGATCTGCATATTTTGTTGTAGGCTGAATATTTCTTGTAACTAGCTTTGTATTGCTTGCTTCTGCAGCGATAACAATGAACGCTGGCAGATACTGGAAAAGTTTCCTTGTGTTGAAAAATTGTGGAGTTTGATGGAGGGTGTTTATTTTGGTTAGATCTGAATCTCTGTTTCTGACGAAAATTTATCTTATTAACATCAGGATTGGACGTGTCAGCCTGTGCAGGTGCACCAGTAACTGGGTAATCACGATTCTGCGTAGCCAAACATTTCGTCCCTTGAGTTCCAATGTGTTCTATGTGCCAGTAGGCCGCCAGTAGGCACATAGACCACATTGGAACTCAAGGGACGATTTGGATTCAGATATTGCCATTTCTACCCAGCATTTGCAAGGGTTAGATTAGTTTCAATTAAAAGTCGTTTACATGTTCTTGGTTCATTCGTTTTCTCCATGATTTGATCATGGATCATGTCATCAGCAGACTGATTGTATTCACATTTTATAATTAATTCACAAAAGGCTGTTAAAAAATCCTGTACAGTTTCACAGGGCAATTTGTTGTGGGAACGGAAACGGTGACGTTCGGCACTCGCGTTAACAACAGAGAAATGTTATCAAGCATTTCCAAAAGGATCACCTAAGCTGGGCAATGTGAGAAAATTTTTTGTTCTTCGGGACTTAAGCAATGAAGAGGTAAAGCACGTTTCCGGGACTCCTCATATGCACTAGAATTTTACGCAACTAAATAATTTTCGAAAATAGGTTTCCAACTTTCCCAGGAGTAGATCGGTTTGCCCGGAGCCGGCCAAAAAATGTTGGGAATGGAATGTTCATTTTCAGCATTTAAAATTCAAAATTTGCTTTGAATAAATCTTAAAAATCTGCAGAAAGATGAGCGAAAATAGTTTTAATCCTGTTCGTCGACATTATTTAGTATCTGAACGAGGTGAAGGCCGATTGTTGGGCTCAATTCTTGAAAGTATAAATACAGGCTGAAATTGCATGATTTATTTCTAAAACAACGTGATAAATCAAATGTAACTTCTGTATTCTCTCTTTCTGGAGAACTGCACAGCAATAGAAATGGAGTTAGCTCCCTTTAACAGGATATGAACATTGCACAGCTGTACCACACCTTTCATAGATGTGGATAGGATTTTGGTCATCACATCTCCCCTGGAGCCAATACTATAAAACTTTTACAACTGTATTTTCTAAGATTGTATTTTCTATCTATTAATATAACTGACTAAAATGAATCATTAGCATTTTATGCTAATGGTTCATTTCAACCCTTTTAAAGTCATAACTAGAAAATACAATTCTAGAAAATACAATTGTAAAAGTTTTATAGTATTGATCCCTGCAGTATCTTATGGAGTGTGATGCTAGCAAACTGCTAGCAGTGTGATACTGCAAAATCGACAACGAGACTGGAATTGTGTCCTCTTCTTCTCCCTCGCTATGGTGTTCTCTAAATCCACAGACCATCTATTAGGACAAACAAAATTAAATAATTGATTCTCAGGCAATTTAAAAAAAAAACGAATGAGGGAGGGCGGTTATTATTTTTAGTTTTTATTCTTGATGGTATGGTCGACGATGCCTAAAATCCAGTTGTGAGAGTCTAAAATTAAATACTAGAGATTCCATGTTGATTTCACTGATAGTTTTCTTGTAACAGTGATCATACAACACAACATCAATATAGAACAATTAAAATGGAGATAAAAAATAACAAGGAGTTTTTTAACTGGTTGAGTGCTAGAAGCTACAATCAGGCCTTTCAAAAAATGAGAGTACCAGTGCAAAAGCCAACATCTCCCTTACCCATGTTTCTTATTCAGTCAAATGTAAATAATTGTTTATACAAATTTGTTCAATTACAAATTATTGGAGAGTGCCTGTTGGCACTCTCCAATAATTTGTAATAATACAATTGTTGATGAACAAATTCAGTCCACTAAAACTAATCTAGCTCTCAACAAGTTAAATAAATATTTATTTTGTACATACACATGAGAATCGTGTCGCATTTCGAGAAGAGAATAACAATACTATATCAATGTATACGACATATTGCATCACAAATTGCTATATGATACCGGGGGGGGGGATGGGGGGGGGGGGGGGGCACTAAAAATTTGCAAGACGTGACGTCCTATTTTTTATTCGGCTCCTTTTTACACCCACCCACCCACTACGTGCAAATTTTCTACTACCGTTCTCAGACACCCACCCCCACTCTCCCATTAAAATCCAAAATAATCTTACCCCAATTGCCCACGTGGGGACACGATGACGCTGTGTGCTGAGACGTACTGCACGCCGAGGCGCACATGTCTTCAGCCAATCTACCCCTGTCTGTGCTGTGTAGTACGCAGTACCGCTGTGCAGTGTGTAGTACAGTGGTGGGTTATGATGTTGAAGAGCTGACAGCTGCTCGTCGTTGCTCGGTGGTTCTCTCCGGGTACTTTGGCTTCCTCCACCCGTAAACCTGTCACCGACACGATATGACCCTGGTTGTTAAAGTGTCGTTAAACACCAATAAATAAATAAATAAATTAATAAATAAATAACTTTGGTTGAATTTAGTGCATCAGAGAGAATTTTCCCAAAATATTGTCTGCACATTTTCTACATTTCGAACAAGACACCCACCCCCTACAAACGTGTGACATTTTCCCAGATTAAGCCCAATATTCTCACATATAAAGCCTCCTGATGTTGTATTTATGTTAAGAGTGTGATGTACAACATCATCTTTAAGGTTTGAAACACAAATGATGGTATATATTAGCTGATATATTGATATATTTTTAAAACATTCAAAAAATTGCAGATGTTGGAAATGCACATTTTTGCCGCACTCAAGAGACCCACCCACCTCCACGTCACGTCTTGCAAATTTTTGGTGCCCCCCCCCCTTCTGTGTGATACCACTAAAATCACACCCTATGATAGTTTTATAAATTTGGAATTTTGCCGAAAAAAATATGACAAACGCAGGCCTAAAAAAAACGAATGCACCGCTGCATGAGAATCAAAAGTTTAATTTTCTTTAGCCTTAATTATGATTTTTATTCACATCTTTGTAAATTCATATTTTTCAATGCATCAATTCATTTTTCGACGGCTGTTGTCGAAGCTACTTTAGATTTCTATCAGATACACAAAGATGATGTGGCAGATCAAGCCCGCCTAGCGCCCAGAATGGAGATAAAGAACACACTATCACAACAACTACAACAAAAAGCGGATAGTCGCTCACCGCTGCTCGGAGTTCTCCCAGGTTCCCTTCACCCGTAAGTATCGGAAACGATATGACCCTGGCTGTTAAAAGTGTCATTAAGCCCACAATAAACAGACAACACTCAACCCGCCCTCTAAGTCAAATTGGACCTGGTTTTACCTTGCAAGACGGATCAAGAACATTCAGTCACTCCAGGTACAATGTGGCCGAATGTTCTGACATGTTTCATCGTACACAATGAATTCTTTCTTTAATTTACAGCAAAGGTCACCCTGCATTTATCATATTTAGTCGAAAGTAACCGAAAATTGTTACATATAACGTAATTACATCGCAGTTTCCCCCCCACAAGAATAATACCTACTTACTGAGATAAACAAGTTATGTTTTACTGGTATTTTGAGACTCGGTGACGCACGCCTGGGTCATGGATTCTCTAATGTGGACATCATTTGCATAAACAGTTCGTTTTCCCTTTACCAACCGTAATGGCCAAAACCGGCCAGCGCTATTCTAAAAAATCGCCAATTAATTTTCATTATATTTTCATTTTTTGTCTCAAAAACATAGATTATGCCCCCTCTTTGAAACGAGCTCGTCGAGCTCGTTCCAATGAGGGTCATAACCTATGTTTTTGAGACAAAAAATGAAAAAAAAGAGTTATTCAAGAATTTTGTTTGGAAGTGTCGTCTGCTTTTTATGTTAGGTAAAGGGTTAAATATGACCTAATAGTGGTCGGTTGCGATAACAATATCGTCAGCAAAGTCGATGAAAGTGGCTTGGATTCCCAATAAGCGTATAGCACAGCTCAGAAACAGAAAGCCTATCTTCGTTTTTGCAAATAAAATATGTGGCACAGCATTCAGTCATTGAATATAATTTTGACGCAACCTATTTTTGCGTCCGAACTATAATAATGGCTTTTAATGATCAAACCCCTTTTCTAACCATTTAGCCCCCCTCTTTAAAAGCTGCAAAACGCGATCAATTAATGACAATCCGGACATAGAACACGTGTAGGCAGTTGTATTCTTACGCGATCTTTCATCTCCAACCACTTGTACTTTAATGACTGTTTGGTCGTTTTGAATAGTCGCTTCAAAACAATTATATTAATTGATGTTTCAATTTTTTCCCAATACAATTTTGGCAATCATGAGTAAATAACAGAGGCTGCGAAACTGAGAGTTGGGGAGGTTCGAAAAATGTCTACCCCCCTCCCCCCCCCCCCCCCCCCCCTCACACACACACTTGAAGAAGACTTTTTGCAGACCCGTTTATGGTGACATAATGTGTTTTACAATTTAACGATATCTGTACTCTATTATGTACAGGTAAATATATTTATTTAATTACGTTTGAATTTGGTTAATAAAATCAGCGTTTGGCCACTTCGGCACATTTCTTCTACTTCAACCATCTTCCAACCCATTGGTTCATTGAAAGACCTGGCTCTTTGACCTTGTAATTGAGAAAGAGAACGCAGTGGTTTGACCTGGATTGGAGGTTAGAGGGCCGCAGGTATAATCCAGACAAATGAAGTGCCACGGTCGGGGGATGACTTAAGGGTCTTCATCACAGATGTATAAACGGGAAACACATCAGAAAAGATTTGAAACTGACCTGTAAAACTTACCCATAACGAAAACTAAAATGTGTTTCACTAGGGGTTGACCTTTGACCGCCGCGAATGGGGTTGGTAGGGGTGTAGAGGGAGCAGAGAAAATAAAGTAGTTCCCACCAGCAAACAGAATTAGTGGCCAAGATTTTATTTTCAGTAACTGCGACCCCAATATTTGACCTCACGTAGATCAAACACCCACAGTATGCGTGCGCAGTTTTATATAGCGCGCGTGCGCGTTTTATACTGGGATAATTCTTGGCACAGTTAATGCCGAATTCAATTCCCAGTATTTATTTATTGGGTTTTAACGACACTTTCGACAGCCAGGGTCTCCTCGTGTCGGACAGTTTTACAGGCGGGGGAAGCCGGACTACCCGGGGAGAATCACCAAGCAACGTCGAGCAAAGTTCTGCCAGACTCCCCAACATACTAACTCCACACAATCAGGGTTAGCATTGGGTGAATACAAGTGCGCGATCGACGTGCAGTACGCCTTAGTACACAACGCCACAGTGCCCCCACGCGGGCAATCGAGATGAAGTGCCTTGCCGAAGGCCACAACGCAGTTATCCGTGGAGGGGATTGAACCGTCGACCTTTCAGTTTGAAGTTCAATGCTGTAACCAGTGAGCCACTGTGCCCCCAATTCTCAGTAAGATTCTATTGACTTGAAAAAAAGGAAATCTATTCATATGACGAACAAATTTATGAAAATCGTGAATATTTCTAGTTGTTTTTCTTTTCTTTTCGATTTTATTTTACTTTTAACTGTTGCTGTATTGCGTAGGGGGAATTTGGCCTGTGTTCATTATTTTTAAATTCATAATATTCTAAAATATAACTTAAAAGTGAGTGCATATCATTCCGACTTAGAAATCCGAAACAATTTTAGGTTTAACCCTTTACCTAACGTAACGGCCAAAACATGTAGCGCTATTCTCAAAAAGCCCCTAATAATTTTCATTATTTTTTATTTTTTGTCTCAAAAACATAGGTTATGACCCTCATTGGAACGAGCTCGTCGAGCTCGTTCCAATGAGGGGTCATAACCTATGTTTTAGGAGACAAAAAAATAAAAAAATAGTTATTCAAGAATTTTTTTGCAAGTGTCGTCTGCTTTTCATGTTAGGTAAAGAGTTAACAACGTGTCCCGGGTTTTCAATTGAATTGCTGAAGAAAAAATTGGACACCTGTGAAAACTGGAACGAATATTTGTAATTCTGCTGTACTTGAATTTGAATTGAATTGCTGAAGTGCTCTTGCAACAGTTACAGGAAAACGGTCCGACTATAATGTCCGACCTCATTTTTTTGTAGATGAAATTGAACACGATTGGTTTGTGCTCCATTTTTCTACACCTTGCTACTTTCAAGTGTTCGAAGAACAGAATAATCCTCCGGTTTTTGTTCTCAATATACTAGGCCAAATTAACTCGGCTTGACGAGCAGTTCATTGATTATTAGTCTGTGTGAAACACACAGACTATTGTTTTTGCACGGATTCTTTTTCTTTTCTTTTCTTCTTCTTCTTCTTCTTCTTCTTCTTCTTCTTCTTCTTCTTCTCCTGTCTTCTGTCTTCTCATCACTTTTTTGTCCGCAAGATAACTCGAAAACGAATTGCCCTATCTCGTTGATTTTTGGCATTCTGATAGACAGCCAGAAGTCCTCGGCCGCCCATGTTTTTCAGATTCCTGGGGTACCAGAGGTGTCTGTAGGGGTGTTTTGAAAGTGGGTCACGCCTATATCTCAGGCGTGGTATGACCTACAGACCAGGGACCAACATCAAATGAGTCGACACTCGATGGAGGTTCAAAATATGGGTCAAGGTCACGGAGGTCATCTAGGGGTCATTGAGTGCATTTTTCAGAATTGCTGGAAATCACATTTTTTGACCCCCTAAAGTATTCCTGACGTACACACATGCATTGTGACGTGAAAAAAGTGGGCGTGGCCAAGGTTTTTTTTTGAAAGTGGGTCACGCCCATATCTCAGGCGTGGTATGACGTATGGACCTGGGACCAACACGAAAGGAGTCAACACTTGATGGAGATTCAAAATATGGGTCAAGGTCACGGAGGTCCCCTAGGGGTCATTGAGTGCATTTTTCAGAATTGCTGGAAATCACATTTTTTGATCCCCTAAAGTATTCCTGATGTACATACATGCATTTTGACGTAAAAAAAGTGGGCGTGGCCACAATTTTTGAAAGTGGGTCACGCCCATATCTGAAGCGTGGTATAACCTACGGACCTGGGACCAACACCAAATGAGTAGACACTTGATGGAGATTCAAAATATGGGTCAAGGTCACGGAGGCCACCTAGGGGTCATTGAGTGCATTTTTCAGAATTGCTGGAAATCACATTTTTTTACCTCCTAAAGTATACCTGATGTACACACATGTATTTTGACGTAAAAAAAGTGGACGTAGCCAAAATTTTTAAAACTGGGTCACGCCCATATCTCAGGCGTGGTATGACGTATAGACCTGGGACCAACACCAAATGAGTCGACACTTGATGGAGGTTCAAAATATGGGTCAAAGTCACAGAGGTCACCTAGGGGCCATTGAGTGCATTTTTCAGAATTGCTGGAAATCACATTTTTTGACCCCCTAAAGTATTCCTGACGTACACACATGCATTTTTACATAAAAAAGTGGGCGTTGCCAAAATTTTGAAAGTGGGTCACGCCCATATCTCAGGCGTGGTATGACCTACAGACCTGGGGCCAACACCAAATGAGTCGATACTCGATGGAGGTTCAAAATATGGGTCAAGGTCACAGGGGTCAACTAGGGGTCATTGAATGCATTTTTCAGATTTACTGGAAATCACATTTTTTGATCCCCTAAGGTATTCCTGACGTACACACATGCATATTGACGTAAAAAAAGTGGGCGTGACCAAAATTTTTGAAAGTGGGTCACTCCCATATCTCAGGCATGGTATGACGTATGGACCTGGGACCAACATCAAATCAGTCGACACTTGAGGAAGACTCAAAACATGGGTCAAGGTCACGGAGGACACCTAGGGGTCATTGAGTGCATTTTTTCTGAATTGCTGGAAATCACATTTTTTGATCCCCTAAAGTATTCCTGACGTACACACATGCATTTTGATGTAAAAAAGTGGGCGTGGCCAAAATTTTTGAAAGTGGGTCACGCCCATATCTCAAGCGTTGTATGACCTACGGACCTGGGATCAGCACCAAATGAGTCGACACTCGATGGAGGTTCAAAATATGGGTCAAGGTCACGGAGGTCAACTAGGGGTCATTGAGTGCATTTTTTAGAATTGCTAGAAATCACATTTTTTGCCCCCCCCCCAAAGCATTCCTGAGATTCATACATGCATTTTTACGTTAAAAAAGTGGGCGTGGCCAAAAAATTTGAAAGTGGGTCACGCTCATATCTCAAGCATGGTATGATGAATGGACCTGGGACTAACACCAAATGAGTCGACACTTGATGGAGATTCAAAATATGGGTTAGGATCACCTAGGGGTCATTAAGTGCATTTTTCATAATTGCTGGAAATCACATTTTTGACCCCCCCCCCCCCCAAAGCATTCCTGAGGTCCATACATGCATTTTTATGTTAAAAAGTGGGCGTAGCCAACATTTTTGAAAGTGGGTCATGCTCATATCTCAATCGTGGTATGATGAATAGACCTGGAACTAACACCAAATGAGCCGACACTTGATGGAAATTCAAAATATGGGTCAAGGTCACGGAGGTCACCTAGGGGTCTGCCTGAAAGAGGTCACCAAAGTCATCAAGTGCGTATTATTCAGAAATACTGGGAAATGAATTTTAGTACACCTTAATGAATTTCTAAAGTTTATGAACGTATTTCATCACTCAAATTAGTGGGCAGAGCCAAAAATGTCCACTTCTGATTCGAGTATCGAACCCTTTGAATGTTGGTCACATGTATGCCTTTTCTGGGTTCTTATAAATAATTGTTCTGATTCCAGTATGAATATCTGTAAATACTGTTAACGAAAACCCATTTCTGATTTGTTTAAAAATATTTTACTCCTGAAAATAAGCCTCCATAAATTCTCTTTCTGTATAGTTTATTCCTGATACTTTAACCCTTTTCACACAGACTTAAATTTACTGGGTGCAGTAAATTCTGTTTCTTTAGTTTTTATTGTTTTTTCTAATTTTTAAGGATACGGAAGTTTCGCCGCTAGCCATTTCGATCGCTGACAATTTTGGTCAGTTCAGCGTCTAGTTTGGACGTTTCGGCAGCTTGTATTTTCGGTCGGTTCGGCCACTGAAGAGTGGAAGAGTAATAATCAATCATTGGCTGATAAAGTAATTTTATTCGCAGGATTCTTTTTGTGAAGAAAACAATATAAATGTAGTTTTATGGCATCAATTTAGTGGACACATCAATCATAAAAAGGTTGATGTTTTGTGTTGAAATAATATTTAATATTACAGAAGCGATGGAAGCTCAATAATAGTAGAGGGGCACACATTTTAAAGGATAAGTATGGTTCGTCCCAGTGGGAGAAAAGTTATAATCGTATATAGGTAAATGTAGCATGACACACTATAGTCTCCAGTTTAGATGACTATTCCGCGGTGTGGTCACTGTCCTGTCCATTTCTTTTACTTCAATCATCTTCCAACCCGAAGGCTAGCCTTCGGGTTGGAAGATGGTTGAAGTGGAAGAAACGGTCCGAAGCGACCAAGGTGGAATTCTTTGGTCAAATGTTGTTTGTAGTTACAAATAATATATTACAGGAGTGTTTGTGTAGTGATACATTTGTTTGTGCCCATTTAACTTATGGTGTAACCGCGCAGCAGGTCTTTGGAAAAAAGTGGAGGGGCACATGTCCTCTGTACCCCCTGCTTCCGCTGCCTCTGACTGACTGTTGTAATAACTTGTTTATTATATGACAGCTGATCTGTAAAAATTAAATACGACAGCAGAAATGTTTACAGAAAAGAAAGAATGGACGTGTGTCCGAGTGTTCAGCACAAAGGCACTATAGTTTTTATTTCCCCGAATGTCAGAGACGTCACCAAAGTCTTGTTTGATACGGATTTGAAAAATCTGCGATTGTCATCATCAGAATTGATATTACTGCGGTATTGATGGGTATTCTTGATAGCCATATAATAAAATGTTGCTAATTTTACTTGTCTCTTATAGCGTGATGTTACTCTTCCAAGCAGAGAAGCTATGTGGCAAGATATAATTAAGAAACAAGAATATTTGTCCTCGCGTTACACAAAGTCGAGACGACACACGATACAAGTAGATTTTCTTCCCTTCTTGGATGAATTAGCAGAACTGACAGGTTGTAGTATTAACTTCAGTAAGTACTCGTTATCTACTCATCTCTAATAGCATTGGCGAAAAGTGGAGAGTGGTTTTAGAGGGCAGGGGCGTGGCTGGAGAGTCTTGGTCTGGGGTGTGTACTCCCTTCTGAATATCCTGTACCCCCTACCCCAGCTGCTGAACAGAGCAGCTCTCAGGCCACCAGCCTAATTCTGTAAGGAATACAACACTGTTAGAAGCTATTTGTTCCCCCCCCCCCCCTTTCGTGGAGTTTTCGCGCAGACTACCGTTGATGTAATGTGATGTTATTTCACCCACTGAGAGATGGGTATTCTTTAGTGCCCCTGTTGTAGATATTCCAATACAAAGTATGCAATTTAACCCGAAACAATCAATACAATAAACACGTATAGTGGAATTACGCGGCGTAATCCTGAATATAAAGCCGCGATGAGTCTTCATTCCTAATGGTAATGTCATCAAAAATTCGTAAAATCAAGCCCGAGTCTCGATTGAGCAACATTTCTTGCGTTTATTCAAAGAAAATGTATGTTAATGGTGTTACGCAGTTCTAAGGATCGTCTAAGTTGTAGGACGCAAATGGCGTCTTCCAAGGGTGGCTCCTTTGTTCTACAACAAGGGCAGCGCGATGTGTTGTGTATGTGGCAAACTATGGTTACTTGAAGTGGTTGCCACTACCGATGAACTGGAGAGTCATTAACCCTTTACCTAACGAATTGCCCGCATCCGCCCGCGTAATATGCAAATTGAGCAGATGAGAAAAAATAAAATTTTTCAAAATATTTCAACAAAACCATATCACGTGACCCTTCATTGGAACGAGCTCATTGAGCTCGTGCCAATGAGGGCTTCACATGATATGGTTTTGTTGAAATTTTTTGAAAAATTTAAAAAATATATATTTAAAATAATAAATTTTGATATCGTCTGCGTTGGGTAAAGGGATAAATCCAACTGGAACTCGTAGACACAGTTTCTACTATTGTTTATTCTTCCAAGCACAGTTCAACAAACTCAACAAGCGTTTGGAGCTGGAACATCACCACTCAAGCTTCAGCTTCTCTACCAGTGCACCAGGTCTTTCAATATCTCGATACTCAACACTACTACATAAGCTAACAAATAGCCTAACCGCGACACGACTTTACTATTAAATTCTGAGTGTTTTTTTCACTCAAAGCTCATGCTATGTAGTTCGAGATCCTAACTGTCGGTTGGTAGATCAGGCGGCGACTGACTATTGCCAGTCAAGCTAGCGGATTATATACTTCCACAGCAAGCGTGATTCAGAGCTGCGTGACTTGGAAGTCATAAACAACTCGTGATGAATTTTCATCATAACCCTTACACGTCATATTGCAACAGCCGAAACCCGCGGCGGGTCTACTGGAGCAACTAATAGTGTAATCACCCTCTCTCAAGGTTTAGCGGTTAATGAGTGAATACGGTGAGGTCTGTGACCTTCATCAAGTGCTTCAATCTACAAGCATGGTCCCGGAGGCAAGTCATCTCAGATGTTGTTCAAGAGATTAATGATCCGGTAACAGGCTTGCAGAGATCTCCCCACTTGAGGGCTATTTCAACAATCCGTTTATAGTGTTTTCATACTTAGGACTACAGGGTGTTGTCTCTGTCAATCTTGAGAACCTCTTAGCGTACGGCGATGGTCAGCTGTTCATTAATTCTCAAATAGGTTTAAAGTACTTTGTTTACTGTTCTCCCCACTTCTAATACATATCGTACGTATCCCGCAGTGAACTCTCGAAGTTCGAAAATCAATTCTCCTCAAGGGCTTTGTCAGATGTGGATACTCTATTAAATTGTAATTTGCACTTGGTCACAGCAGTTCGAATATTAACAAGAATTTCTGTTCAAAAATAGTAGGATTTGAGATTTAGAAATAACTGAATTCTAACAACTTTCAAGTAAATTAATTTCTATTTCTCCATCCCCTATTTTTACTGCTACTCCATGGAGCATGGAAAGTTATCTCTTCCACGACCTCGGGCCGCGGGGCTTGTTAACCCTCTTGTCGACCTCGGTCGCAGGGACTGTTAACCCTCTCGTAGGCTACATTTCGCTACAATGGTATTTTTGTTAGATTTAATCGTATAGAATATATCAGTTAGTTGGAAAAGCGAACTGTAGGTATTCCAGACGATTAAGTCTAAACATTGGCGGCGATGGACAATTTAACGGCCAAATTAATTCCAGACCATAACAGCGTCGAATTCCTTACAGAATCTGACTGGTTGTTCGAGAGTTGAGTTTGGGTAGACGACTGAATATTAAACATTCTTCAAGTAACTGCGTATAATTGAGTCACATTTTGCCTTTTGGTTGTGACCTGTGTGTCAGAAAATATGATTGGTCCGCGATAACTAGAAAGCGAGCACAGCTAGGTTCGATCACCCCCTCCCAACCACACCTCGCTCCTTGCATTCTATGCTGTCTCATTCCTGTCCAGTCCAGCCCAGCCACAATATCATACATCCAGAGGACGAGACTCTTCTCCGGCTCCCACACGCTAAAAACTAAAGTGTTAAAAACTACACTTGAAGTGCTATATTTAACACTAAGTGCTGAACTAGCACTTTGTTCAAGTGCAGATATCCCAGAACTTGACAGGTGTTACAATAATACCACTTGACAAGTGTAATGTCGCGACATTTAAAAGGAAACAACGCAGATGAAGCGGATCGGGCTCGAACTCTCGAGCCTGATCCGCGTCATCTGCGTTGTGTCCTTTTAATTATGTACCCACCAAGCGCAAATCAAATTATGGACGATACTGGAAGAACCACCAATGCTAGACAAATGGGAAGTGCCATCCATTCAAGTTTCAGATGTCTGACGATTGTAATGTCTAAGTGCTTAAAGCATTGCACTTTAAGTGTTAAAATCAAACCCTAAGATTTAGAATGGGTTTAACACCTTGAAAGTGTCAGTTTTAACACTTTAGTTTTTAGAGTGCAATGTCCATTAAAATGTCATCTAAGCTATCCAAGGCCTGCACAGAGTATATTGTTCTCTCAGTCTGGTACGAAGCTGGAATAGTGCCCGCAACAGATCTCTCAGCTATTTGACACAAACAGGCTTTTCAAACCGTTTTAATGAATGTTTCATTTATCAACGGATTCAGCACCCGTGACAAGACAATGTACTTTTATCACTTGGGGGATATGGTATCTCTATATCCTCTGTTTATACAAAGGTTATTCAATGAGAATTTCCTCAGTATTTATTCTTATTTTACTATTTTATCAGGCAAGGGCACCGGGAGTATCCCATTGCAAGAGGTGCGTGCACACATGTATGTTGTTACATGTACGATAATAACACGTTTGCTCCAATCGAAACAATCAGCTCTTTCTTTGAGTGATATATTTATTGGCACTTGTTAAATTTAATCCCAATCACCCGACGTGGCGGCGGATCACTCGTACGGAAGCATTGTCCATTCATTAAAACTTGACCATTTTCCCGAAAGCGCTCCTCAACACTTGCGTTTGCAGTGAAAGATTATCAATTTGATCGATCCGCCGCGGATTTTAATCATTTCCACCCGTTGTCGCTGCCATAGAAATCGGATATAAAAAGATTTTTTTTTCCGATTTCTGTGGTCGCTGCCGCAGCGACGGGCGTTCCTTGGGTAAAACGCCTCGCACGTACTGTATAACAAAACAACGACATGTTTAGCACAGAACCACTGTGAACCCTCCTTACAGGCCTTTGTATCTTTTTACTTTCTCACTTCACAGCAGATTCCCATATCTATTTAATAATTTTCATCACAAAATGATTCATTCAAGCAATAGTTCAATCCAGTTCATTGAACGCAAAGTAATTACCATTAACTGGGATCATGGCTAACGTCATCATTCTTGGCGAGACACAAACCCATGAAAAATTTGACTTTATAAATACGTATAACAGCATAATTTCCGGTAATACAGACGCGGACCCCAACCCAATTCTTTCCATTGATGACCATAAGTGTGAATACTACACACCGGATGATTTTCATAACTTAGTCTCTATAGAAAACAAGTCCTTCTCCCTATTTAACCTAAATTTTCGAAGTCTAAACTCCTACTGGGAAAAATTGAAAAACCTTCTTTGTGATCTTCATCACGATTCCAATTACTTTGATTTATTACTTTCCAAAGTGTGATTTACTGGGATTTCCGGGTTTGATTATAAATGATAACTTCACAAGTGAATTATGCAATCAACAATTGTGTCATGTATCCGTGCGCGCAAAGGAAGACGCTTTACCATATGTGTAATGGAGACTTCATTGTTTTTTGTTTCTTTAACCCTTTACCTAACATGAACAGCAGACGACACTTGCAAAAAAAAAAAAACAATTCTTGAATAACTATTATTTTCATTTTTTGTCTCAAAAACATAGGTTATGACCCCTCATTGGAACGAGCTCGTTCCAATGAGGGGTCATAACCTATTTTTTAGAGACAAAAAATGAAAAAATAATGAAAATTAATTGGCGATTTTTGAGAATAGCGCTGAACGGGTTTGGCCGTTACGTTAGGTAAAGGGTTAAATAATATAATTATCGTTAATAATGAAAAGTAATAAACAGAGTAATCGCTTGAGTGGACTGGTTACGTGAAATAATTCATTCGAGGCGAGGGTCTATATTCTAAAACACTCGTGCGCATTCGCGCACTCGTGTTTGTACAACGTCCCTCATCTCTCATGAATTATTTCACGAAAAGGGTCCAGTCAAGCGATTATTCTCTATATAATAGGATTACCAGAAGTTTTAATGTTAAACAAAAAATCAGTTACGAACATGAAGGTTACCACCCTTTAATTACCAGACAGCGCCCAAGCTCTGACGACGGTAGAGGAGGTGTGGGGATGTTCATTACCGTTGACACTCCATACAAAGTGCGCCACAACCTGACCACTTTCATTCCACATGCACTTGAGTCGCTATTCATAGAAATAACCAAATAACCGCCAAAGAAAAATGCATCATTGGTATCATCTATAGGCCTTATACAGCACCTAAAGCAGACATTGACCTCTTCTTAACAACCTTTTCTCAAATACTGGAAAATGAAAATAATCAAAATAAAAACGCGTATATAATGGGAGATTTAATATTGATTTACTCAACTTTGGTAATCACCCCAAAACAAACTCGTTCATAGACTCTATGTTCAGTGCTGGGTTCTCGCCTGTTATCATGAACCGACTAGAGTCACCGAACATTCCGCAACATTGACTGACCAAACCTTTTGCAACGACCATAACCATAAAATAACAGGAATTATTGTGGCAGACGTAAGCGATCATTTTGCCACATTCGGCACTGTCGTGACTAGCAAAGAACTTTTGCAGACTACAAACACTTTTAAAAGTTCATTTAACACACGGAATATTAATACTTTTAAAAACCTGCTATCTAATTGCAACTTATTACGTGTCTGTAATACGAACGACCCGGATGATGTATATAATACGTTTTTGAATTGCTTCAAAAACGCTTTCGACCAAGGTTTCCCCACTAGAATTACTCCAGATCCTAAAAAAATTATAAAACGTGAACCCCAGGTGACGAATGGTTTGTTGAAATCGTCAATCAACAAAAACAAACTATATAAAAATAAACTGAAATTCACTTCTACCCAGAATACGCAGCGCTATAAAACCTGTACAATGTTTAATAGAATTACACGCGCCTGCAAAAGGGAACACTACTGTCGGACTATAGCAGAAAACAAATATACTGAGTCAAAAAAGAAAGTATAATAAACTTTGAGAAGCAATTTTTTAGAATTATCGACTTTAATCCCACACAAATTATTGTAAATTCATATTTGGAGTCCAGCTGTTTGTATTTGCATCATTTCATGTTCTTACTGTTGCCAGCGTCACGTCAGGACGCCGTCGCAATTCAGACATGGGGTGAAATGAAAAGTTCACACATGCAGTTAATAGCGTGTATGTCCACCGTTTGCCTCTTGGATGGCAAGACATCGACGGCGCATGGACCTGAAAAATCTCTGGATGTCACCCTGGAGTATTGCGTTCCACTAAAGATCACGAAGTTGTACCCGACAGTCCATTTGATCCCAAAGATGCGCGATTGGCGACAAATCTGGCGAAAGTGGGGACCGGGAAGGAAGTTCGATGCTCTGCTCCTCAAGAAAGTCACGACAGATACGCGCCACGTGACATCGGGCATTGTCTTGCTGGAATAACTGCAATACGACATTAGCGTTGAACAACGGGACAACAGCAGTGTTAAGAATTTCGTTCCTATATCGCTGTCCATTCAGATTACTATTGATGAAGATCAACTGTGTTCGAATGTGCAAGGAAATTCCTCCCCAAACCATTACACTACCCCGCCAAAACGGTCGTATTCCCACACGCAAGCATCATAAAACCGTTCTCCTCGTTGGCGATACTCTCTTGCCCTACCATCAGAGCGCCGCAGACAAAATCGTGTTCATCACTAAAAAGAACTGTGCTCCAACGTAGCTGAGTCCAGCGAACACGCTGACGTACCCATTCCATTCTGACGGTCCGATGACGTTGGGTAAGGATTGGTCCGTGGTATGGACGCCTGCAGCGGATGCCGTGTTCAGCGAGTCTGATGCGAACAGTCTGTGCACTGATTCTATTGTTAGTTCTACCAGGAGTAATTGCTGCTGTCCTCGTCGCCGGAAGGAAGCGATCCCACAAGTGAGACGTCTTGATGTGTCGGTCTTGCGCAGGGGTCGTAACTTCTTGGTCGACCTGAACGCGGTCGGTTGACAGTAGATCCAGTGGTTCTATACCTTCCAATGAGACGGTAAATAGTGGCCACAGTGACTCCGAACTCAGCAGCGAGCTCATCTGGAGGTATCCCAGCCTCATGCATACCAATGGCACGCAACCTCTGATTTTTAACCTTGGCATTTTTTAAAATGTCGGAAGACAAAACTAGCGTGTTTTCTCAATAACCCAGGCTCTCTAGCAGAACATAACACTAAGAAAATCATCGGTCACCCATTCAGTTTGACATTCTCGGGTAGCTCGTACTATTTTGAAATCGGTAGCAAAATTGTATACGGTTGGGTGGACAACAACAACATGTCATTACACTCTTTGCACGACTTCTTGTCCACAAAAATGCAACATTAGAACTATTGTATTTCATCATTTATGCTATTTTTCACATTTGTTTCTATTATACTTTCTTTTTTGACTCGGTATATAATATTAGAAAGTCATGGGAAATTTTAAAAACAGTTATTAATAAATCGATCGTCAGATCGCCTGTGTCAACTAGTGTTAGAGAAAGTAACAATGAACTGACTGATCCTAAACAAATTGCAGATGGTTTCAATAACTTTTTCGCCAACATTGGACCGAATCTAAGTGAGCAAGTTCCTGACTCACCCCAAAACTTCACAGATTATCTAAATCACAATAACACTCAATCCATGTTTATTTCGCCAACCACCACACAAGAAGTAACAACATGTGTCAAGAATCTAAACACTCAGTCTAGTAGATACTGTGATGATTTATCCACTAAGCTTCTCAAAGAAATAATTTTTGAAATTACTGAACCTTTAACTCATATAATCAACTTGTCGTTTTTAGCTGGGATAGTTCCACTGAAAATGAAAATTGCCAGAGTGATCCCCATTTTCAAGACCGGAGATCCCCAACTGTTTAACAATTACCGACCCATAAGCATTTTACCAGTTTTCTCTAAAGTTTTAGAGAAAGTAATGCATATCAGAATCTCAAAGTTTTTAAATGAAAACAATATCATCTGTCAGTTTCAATTCGGATTTTGAAAGGCCCACTCCACAGTGCACCCAATACTGTATCTTCTAAACAACGTTGCCCTAACGAACGATACATCAACAAAAGACTGCACCCTGGCAGCATTTGTGGACTTTTCTAAAGCCTTTGACACTATAACTCACCAAATTTTGTTAAAGAAATTGAAACATTATAGGGGTCATGCAAATTCCTGGCTCGAAAGTTATCTGAATGGAAGAAATCAATATGTATCGTTCGCAAACAAAAACTCCGGCTTTTTACCCATAACAACAGGCGTACCACAAGGATCAATTCTTGGTCCATTGCTCTTTATACTATATATAAATGACATAATCCAATCGACATCACTTAACATATTGTCGTTTGCAGATGACACTATAGCCTTCCCCTCTGATAATAATCTAGATAATTTGACTGAAAACACAAACAACGAGCTCATTAATATAAGCAGATGGTGTTCTGGTAACAAGCCAGCACCCAGTCCCACCAAAACAAAATTTCTTCTTCTTCATCCCCCAAGTGATTCATATCAGATAGAGAACAGGATTATCTCTATAAACGATGCAAATATTACGTGCGTTGCAACTCTAATCCCAACAACGAGACAGCTGTTATTTTTCTAGGGGTTAATATGGACGAAAATTTGACCTTTAAACAACATATATCTGTTGTTTGCTCCAAAATGTCAAGAGCTATATACTGCATTAACAAAGCCAAAAATATACTTCCGATGAATACTCTAAAAACATTATATTTTTCTTTGGTACATTGTCATATTCTTTACGGCATCCAAGATTGGGGTCACTCACCTTCGGCGTCCAGAATCCTTAATCTGCAGAAAAAAGCAATACGCATAACAGACAACAAAAAATACAATTCACACTCCGACCCCCTGTTCATAAAATTTAAAAGTTTCAAATTCAAAGATCTATACAAACTTAACGTTCTTCTCTTTATGTACGACTGGTTCCACAATAGACTACACGTGAGTTTCGAAAGTACCTTCCAGTTTTATACAAATCCATCGGGAATGGATACGAGACAATCGGGGAAGATATACGTTTTCAAACCTCGTGCTCAGTTTTCAGCAAATCTCACATTCCACTCTTTTCCAAGAATGTGGAATGAAATTGAACCTTTGGTTCAAAATCTCAATAGATCCGAATTTATAAGAATTCTTACGGACAGGATGCTTAGCTCACACTCCTTTAATGATGCCTGTAGTAATCCTGCATGCCCGGATTGTAGTAATGACTGATGTAAATATCGTGCTTGTAATTAATGTTCTGCTATCTCGCCCAGTGTTAAATGGAGATGCCTCAGTATTAACACGGTGGATCATAATGCTGCCCCGGGGTACTCTGTCTTCACCATGTACAGCGGGGCGACGCCATGATGGACTGTGGGTCCTTTTCGGGAAGGCTCTCAATAGGTACAAACTTGACTTATTTTGTTTTTTCTTACTAGATGCTGGTGAATATTGGTCTCCTTCAGTGAATTAAAATGTAGGCGAAATCTGCTGTGAAGATTACATTTAGCCTTTATGTGGGGACGGCAGGAAGACAGTCCTTGTGACTATGCCGTCTCCCCGCAGTATAATAGAGTTAATTTTGTTTAATACATGTTTACTATTATATTATTATGCTGCGAAATAAAATATTCATTCATTCATACGGGCCACAGAGAATCTGCTGATCCACTTTTTGTTGTGCACCATACCCACTGATTAGAGCTGTAGGTTAACCGAAACCGAACCGAGGTTTTTAGTTTTTTTTAAAAACCGAAACCAAAACCGTCGACATCCCGTAATCTAAGGTTTTTCGTTTTTTATTAAAATATTCTCTTGCTGCAGAATTTCACAGAATGTAGCCATCCCAGAGTGGTGAGAGTACCCAGACACTGCCAATGGCAGTGTCTGGGTACTCTCACTACTCTGGGAAGGCTACATTCTGTGAATTTCCGACATTTCAGTTTAGTTGTGTTTGCAGCTTTCCTCAGGTTGCGTGTAGGTGTCAGACCTCGAAAAATGGCCAAGCACAATAAAAGTTCTGTATATTGGCCTTCCTGATTCTTCATGTATTATAGCTTATTTCGGGTATTCATTGAGTTTCACTCAATTTCCCTGCCATTCAGTTATGACTCCGGACATAAGAATGAGTTTTATTGAATTTTGTTTGGCCTCATGAACAAACCGAAAACCGAACCGAACCGAGGTTTTGCTCCACCTGAAAAACCAAAACCGAAACCGAACAAGAAATTTAAAAACCTACAGCTCTACCACTGATTCTGAATTGTGCATATTTTAAAACGATTCACGGTGCCCTACTTGAATTGTTTTCATTCCCAATATATTTCGCTTCCTATCTATCACCCCAGATTCCTAAAATTATGCCTACAAATTGGTTAAAAATCCTCCTGATTGTCCATAAGATAGAAATTCTACCAGACCCCTCTAGGTTTGTGCAGCTTACTTTCCTGCTTAAAACATAAGTTACGTCTCCCCCAGATGAACTGAGCCTCAGTCGATAACCCTGCTACTTGATAAATTCAAAGGGATTGATAAATACCTCCTCCATCTTACTTGGGTGACTAGAAATCTGCTGTACGACCGTATCTGCTCGGCGAAAAGACGAGATTTCAACATAGAAACTTCCGAACATCAAGAGAAAATCCTCTGATTGCTCATAGAATCCGAGAACTGATTGGGCAGTGTGAATATACTAATTCTGCAAAAGCAGAGTTAGGAACGGTTGAAGCCATTGCGTCATCGACATGCAGTACGCTTTAATACACAGTGCCAGACTGCCCACAGTTGGGCAATTGGAATTGAGTATCTTGCCCAGTGCCACGAAGCAGTTAATGCTGATCAGGATCGAATCGTCGACCTTTCAGTTTAAATTCCAGTGCTCTAACCACCGAGTCACCGCGATCGCACTGAGTGTAGCCAATTGTTTACGCTTGTGTCGCCAAACTTGGATGACCCAAACCTCATTCGTTTTCTACCGGGTCCATTTATACAAGTTTGTTTGTTTATTGGGGGATTAATGACACTTTCAACAGCTTGGTTCATCACGCGTGGGATAGCTTTAAGGGTGGAAGAAGTCGATGTACCACTGAACGACAACAAATAACTGTCTGACTGGACAACTTTCTATCCCGGAATAGGAAGGGTTAGCATTGGTTGAAGCCAGTTCGACGTGCTGTATACTTCAGCACACAGTGCCAGACTGCTCCCACTTAGGACTTCGGGATTAGGTGTTTTGCCCAAGTTCAAAACGCAGATGACGCCGACCAGGTTTAAGCCGTCGCTACCTTTTGATCTAAAATCCAGTGCGCCAACTTGAGTCGACACGCTCCCTAATTTGCAAGAAAAATGTGTATACCTCAGTAATCAATCACTACAACGCCTTGTGAGGTTTCCCTTCCAACATCTCAATATTACTCACTGATTCAAATTACGAAAACAGGTTTTTTGATGAGACGTCGCTTGTTCCCGTTTACTTTATATTTGAAACTACAAAGAAAATCAGGGACCCGGGGTGGGGTGGGTTTGCCACCACCCCCCCCCCCCCCCCCCAATCCTGGCCAAAATTTCCTATAGTTGGAAATTCGGATGGCAAGTCATGAGTAGTTGGAAATTCCCTCTATCGGGATTTTAGAGCTTCTTTGGCGATGGTGATGTCTCCTTTACTTCCCAAAATTACAACTCGCTTTCAAATCGGCAAAAATTCCAACTGTTACTATTTCCAACTACAGGGTATGCAATATCGAGCTTCATAAGTATGCATGATGATGACAATCGTACGAGATTTCTACAGTACGTTCACTTATTGTAATAAAAAAATCCACCAAATGATCTTCAAGAAAATCACATCATGTAAAATCGTTATCCTGAGTTAATTCCATCATTCACAGTAACAAAATGATGAAACATCGAAAATTGATCATTCCTGCATAAGATCTGATTTAATGTCAGGACAGTGTGAATTGTTCAAAGTTCTAAGCTTGAGCATTTGTTTAGCACATATTCAATTTCTAGAAGAATACCAAATAATAAGAACTTGATAATTCTACCATAAATGTGTTGGCGTTTCAGTTACTAGAATCAATTTTATGCCCCCTTTCATGGCTTCATTTTCAAAATCTTTCTCGGTAGTGAATTTCCAACAAGGGGGAGGGACCTGGAGGGTTTCCCCTCCCGTCCCCCCCCCCCCCTAGTTGGAAATTCACTACCCTACCCCCCTCCCCCAATCGGAAACATCTAGCCACGGCCGTGAAGAAAATGAGGTTTTACAGTCACAAAAAAAACATTTTTTTTTCTGTTGACGAATGTGTGAGCGTGCGAGTGAGCGAGTGAGACTCAGCGAGTTGTGAGAGGGAGGACGTGTGGAATTGATGTATAGGCGTAGTGCTTGTTTAGGTGGCGTTGTGTGTCGAGTGGGTGTATGAGTGAGCGAGTAAATGTTTGAGCGAATAAGAGAGTACGAGAGTGAGTGTGTTGAAGCATATGTGAGGGCAACCTCGAGTGTTAAGAAAAATACACATTATTTGTGATATTTTGACCTAATGGGTCGGGTACTTTTTATATTCATTAAATTGTTTTATGTACAAAAAGGTTGCGCATGCCTCAGCAATAAAAATACTACTACTACTATAGAATAGGTCGTCAGGTGTTTCGTCGTTTATCGCGTATATATTTACTCTTTTTTCAGAAAAACTGTTTTTGACAGATCCAAAGCTTGCTTGTCAGGTGTTATTCGGCCCACCGTCGCCTTACCAGTTTCGCTTGATGGGACATGGAAAGTGGGAGGGAGCAAAGGAAGCCATACAAACGCAGTGGACAAGAGCATTCTATCCGCTCAAGACAAGAAAGGTACCCAAGAAAGAGACAAAGGCAGTTGGACTTGGACATGTACTTTTTATATGCGCATCAATACTTCTGGCAACAACTGTCGCTGTTCTGACAACGTCAAGGACGTAATCTGATCAAGTTTTCATGGATGGCAAAAACAACCTCACACACAGATTTTTACCAGCTTGACGACTCTCGAATCAAAAAACCAAAACAAAAACAACTTCAGATTAATCGGATTGAATTATTACTCTCAATGAGGGGCCATAAGCTATGCTTAGGTATGAAAGTTTTCACAAACAATGCACCCCTTGATTTTATTTGAACATAATTGTATTTCTCAAAATGGAAACAGGGTTTGACGAACAGGCACAGCCTGTATCAACGTGGGTACAAGTGAGTGTGCAATGGTGGGCAGCACATAATTGTGATTTCATTAATCACACTTTATGAATAACATTATATCTGTGCGTGCTGCCACCAAAAAGAAAGAAATACATTCTTCAGAAAATCTTGGGTGATTTTTATTTCGCATGGCAAACAGACATTTTCGAACATTGAAATACGTACTGGTTGATTTGTTTTATGACTGCTGAAGTACATTTGTGACCACTGAAACAGGCTACCCCCACCCCCCGTCTGTCTCAGTCTCTCTCTCTCTTGAGTTTGGAATTACTCATGGTTTGCCCATTCCGTTAAAACGTCCCGTATCTAATTTATATTCTCGGAAAGCTTGAAAAATCTGAAGATTATCAGAAACCGAAAAGAATGCTATCTGAAGTAATTTTTAAACTTGCCTATTTTGTTCTGCAATTCCTGCCTCTGTAGTGGCCACAGATGACACTGAAACACAAAGTTTTGCTCGTCCTCTTGGAAATGCCCAAACGAGCATCTCGGGTCATCAGATATAAATCTAACGAATTTGTGAGCATTCAAACCTACGCAGTCGTAGGTCGGAATGGTATATTTCACCAATTCTTCAGCCAGTGCGCTTTCACTATTACGCATTTCAGCGTCGAGTCCATTCCGCAGCCTCACCGACGACGGCACGAAAGATTCAAAGAAGTATTGAGTCCGACAAAGGGAGACCCTCAGTAGATCGGAATTTCTAAGGTCATACGAGAACAGCCCATTGTCTCACATTAGTGGTTACGAATGCAAAGCATTCTGTCATAGCATTCGTGAAACCTGCTCCCACCGCCCCTCCATGCCGCCTGTCGTCCTAAACATCACACCGTATTTTGTCATGCACACTGAAAGAACTTCTGTTCATGCGCGCCAATCGGACACGTTTTCAAAGCTGATGCACTAACCACTAACACTTTTTCTAACCGGAAACCCGAATCAATGATATTTCTCAAGTGTAAAAATAAAAATATACTGTACCGCGTATTGAAGACAAGTTCACAATAGAAATGTCTGAAAAGAGTGAGACTTTCACTGATTGGGATCAACACACAACACAGTTTGTTGTTTACCCAACGTAACGGATAAAGCCGACGAGAACTATTCACAAATATCACCATTCAATTTTCATTATTTAAATCATTTTTGTCTCAAAAACATAGCTTATGATCGCTCATTGGAACGAGTCCGTTCCAATGAGGGGTCATAAGCTATGTTTGCATAGACAGTTGCATTAGTATCAAACATAATTTATTGTGGGAGCGCGGTATTGGACTTCAAACCGAGAAGGTTTACGGTTCGATCCCCGCCAGGGATAACGGCGTTGTGTCCTTGGGCAAGGCACTTAATCACGATTGCCCACGTGGGGGTACGGTGGAGCAGTGTACTAAGGCGTGCAACACTTTGATGGTACACCTGTGCCAATGTCAACTCCGCTTGTGTGGAGTTAGTACGTTGGGGAGTCTGACAGTTGCTGGCCGTTGTTCGGTGGTCCTCTCCGGGTACTCCGGCTTCCTCCACCCATAACATTGCCCGACACGAGTTCGCGTCTCGGTTGAACATACGCTCCGGGCCGCAGACCATGCTACTGTCAATTCATCACAACAACATAAATGTTCCTATAAGATCCCACCCATAGCCCAATACCCACATCGCGAAATAACAAGGCAACTTTAACGATAACAAATTTAGTAAATAAACCTTCGGTGTAACTCACGGCGTTACAGGACAACAAAAAGTCAGTAACTTCCATGAAGGTCAAGGTTACTCCATCTCAGTTCATTCATGAACTTATAAGTGAGTTGTGTGTTTTCATTCACAGAATGATCACTGGCCTCGAAAAATACGATTTTTGCCAGTATGCACCTTGAATCACCCCTATTGTTATCATCTTTTTAAATATTTCACTTGTGAGGTCAGACAAATGCAACCGGAGTCATAAACATAGAAAAAACTTAACGAGCTCTTGTCCAATCAGAGGGCGATGATTTTAGTCTTATCGCAACATAATTTTATATTTTGTATTCCCAGCATGCTTCTGAAATATAGGGTCCTGCGAATCACATATTTTCGATTCGAATCGAATCGCGAATAGAATCGGGTCTATTATTCGACCTCGAATCGAATCAGGGGTGTCTAGAAGGTGACCGACCGATTGAGGGAAGAGGAGGAGGGGGTGGGGGGGTGATGTAAACCTGATGTGTTATGACCGTGACGGCTCACGCCCCCACTGATAAAATGATACAATATTCCAACCAAGCCGGAAAATAAGCAGACTGTCATCTGTAAAATGAGGTCCCCAGAGGGTGAATTACCCTGCACAGCAGGCTAGCATCACTACATTTACCCTCTGGGAACCTCAATCGGAATCAGAGTCTCAAATCTAAACAGAAAGAGGTACCCAAAGGATAAACTGGCCCACTGTATGGGATAGCATCATCAAATTCGCCCTCTGGGGACCTCATTCTGAAAATGTCAGGCTGCTTATTTTCAGGCCTGATTCCAACTACATCATCAAGGCATGCCCTCGTCGAAGGCATGCCTTGATGATGCAGCTGGAATATTACCCAGTAAGGGTTACAATTCAAAAACAGAAACGAGAGCGTGGAAGGGTCCGTACTATGTACTACACAGGACTAGCCGATAGTAACAGCTCATCGCCGTGATTGCTTGGAAACTTTAAATTTGCTTCCAACAGTGGTAGTGACAGGTGAGACTGGAACTGGCATGGATGACGGCATGGGTGCAAATCCCATTTATTTTAATATAGCGGAAATCACACTCAGTCTTACTTTCATCATTATTTATGTATAATTTCCATCTGAACTATGAGACGACGAATATGACTAATGCCAAACTATATTCCAGTGAAACGATCCGAAGGGAAACGAATCGTGAAGCTGATTTCGAATCGAACCGAATCTCAAAGCTTAGCAGGGCCCTACTGAGAGATTAATACAAGTTACCTGGCCTGTTGCTGGCTGATACATTTCAAGGCGCATAGGCAGAAAATGGACCGAAGCAAATGCGCTTGCGCGAGTTTTGTGTGAAAATGTGATCATCAGCTAAACTTGACAAAGTCAAGACAAGCTTTTGCCACCAAGCGTGCGGAAGTCTGTGAGTCTGTGAATTTGTTAGTCTGTAAGTCTCTTCACATATTCTTTAGCACAGGCTACACCCCGTAGTTCTTGTCCGATCATCACGAAATTTCAAATGTCAAGATGAGAATGTCCTATTTTGGTCCTGATCGGTCAATCGTGACGGCTGCGCCGGCCCGAAACCCGAAAATCTTAGCACAGTCTACAGGTTGTATTTTTGACGGGATTTCATTGTAACTTGGTAGGACGACTCTGTATAATGTCTAGAGGAGGACGTCCTATTTTGGTCAGGTTCAGTCAACCGTAACGGCCACAGGAGCACGTTACCTAGATTCGGTTAGCACAGTCTACAGGTTGCATTTATGAAGGGATTTCATTGTAAATTGGTAGATTGACTTGGTATATAATGTCTAGATGATAATGTCTGTTTTGGCCGTGATCGGTCAACCATGATGGCCGCACAGACACATGACCTAGATTCGTTTAGCACAGTCTACAGTTCATATTTATGAAGCAATTTCATTGTAACTTGGTTGGATAACTCGGTATGATGTCTAGATGAGTCTGTCCTATCCTATTTAGGCCACGATCGGTTAGCTGTTACTGCCTCTTGGGAACGAGAACTAGATTCTTTTAGCACTGACTACAGGCAGTTTTTATGAACGGATTTCATTGTAACTTGGTAGGATAACTCGGTATGATATCTGGATGGGATTGTCCAATTTTGGTCGCGATCGGTAGAACCGTGACCGTCGGACTGGCACGTGACCTAGATTCCTTTAGCAAATTACACGAGTCACATTGATGAAGGGATTTCATTGTAACTTGGTAGGGTGACTCGTTTTGGAATGTGTAATTGACAGTTTAATATTTGTACACTGAAGCCTATGGAGAATGTTTTCAAACCCATTTGAGAGCCTGATTCTGTTAAACGTTTATATTTCCCATATTATTTTGTTATATCCCAATCTCTCTATTTCCACGTGGTGTTTTAATTTTTTTTCTACTAAAAGAAAAAGTTCGGTTAAAATTTATTTAAATATTGATGGTGAAATGTGTATAAAGTCTATATAAATTAATAAAAAATCACCGATAGTGTGAGTGTTTATATCACGTTTTCATATCTTGTGCTTAAAATACGTCATTGACCCTGTTCATTTTTTAATCTATAGGCATTAACGCTAAATTATATATAGAGGATATGAAATGAGTGTTTTTCTCATATGATATTTATGAAACGAGTCTAAGAATTTTCCGTTTGGGCGAGCCTCTGGCGAGCCCCAAACTGAAAATTCGGACGAGTTTTATAAATATCATTTGTGAAAAACACTTATTTCATATTCTATTTATCATATGACACACATATGCACAAATTAACGACTTAGTACGACTTTTTAACCCTTTACCTAACGTGTGTTGGACGACACTTGAGAAAAAACATCATCATAAAACTAAATATTTTCATTTTTTGCTTCCAAAACATAGGTTATGACCCCTTATTGGAAATGCGCGCGATGCGCTCGTTCCAATGATAGGTCATAACCTATGTTTTGGAAGCAAAACATGAAAATTTTTCGTACATAGAGCTGGCCAGTTTTGGTCGTTATGTTAGGTAAAAGGGTTAATGCAATATAACCCAACCTAAATAGGACAGATAACGTAAATTCTGCCTACTCAGATTATGCAAATCTGACCCAGTTGTATATTGTTCAGCCAATCAACTGTCCATATTTGAAATTGACCAATAAAATCTTACAACCCCAATTATGCAAATTATGAAAATATGGCCCAGTTGTATTTTGTTCAGCCATTCAAATTGTCTAGTTTTGAAACTGACCAATGAAATCGACGGAAGGCTTTATTTATCACTGATTAATGTGAAAGCAAAATATCAAATGTTTTAAAGTGATCAAAACGGGCGAGTCATATGATAAATAAATCATATGAATGTGTATTAGAAAACCGTTTGGTCACTTTTATATTGAAAACTGGCACTTCGTTTTATCCTGAAGCCCAGTCGGTGTTGATGTCAAAACAATTGCTCTTATTGTGAATCGCGTTATTCTCTTTTAGGGTAATAATAGTTATGTATGTGCGTGTCGTGAATTATTTATTTTATTACTTTCCATCGCTTAGTTTACATCGAACGTGATTAAAAAAATATAAATTATTATTTGAATTTGTTAAACGATTTGCAACTTTAAAACTGAGATAATTTTTGCTAATGCCGCGATTGAATATTCCTAAATATGATCAAGAGATACAATTAAGAATTGAATGCAATTTTTATAATCTTTATTGGAGTATGAACGTGTGGGAATGGGTACAAATTATGTATGAATTCAGGATTCATACATAATTTGTACCCATTCCCACACGTTCACACTCCAATAAAGATTACAAAAATTGCATTCAATTCTTATAACTACATTCCGTAACTGTTTAAACTACTTTTTACCAAACAACAAAGCAGAAAGCCGAAATAAAACATGTACGAACGAACGAGGCGAAAAACCACCCTCACACAAAAGACAAAGCGCACAACTCTGATTTTTAATTTTCACAACTTTAGAAATGGAAACGAGTATTTTAGTAAGGAGCTTTATGCCGCAGTTGGGAAATGTCACCAAAGAAACAGCAGCGGAGTTGATCACTGCGAGAGACGCTAAAAGTTACATTCTGTCAACTGCGATCTACCGTAAATGCGGGTCAAAGTTTGACAAAATGCATTCATTCGAAAATGAATTACATTTGGCCATGACGTTTTCATCCAGCTGACCAATGGGAATTGAGTATTTGGACCCAAAACGTATAACTGTATTAACAATACAATATAATTTATTTATTTCTCTCCCTAAATTATAAATTGAATAGAGAATAATAATCGTCAAGTAATGAAACTCTTTCTAATACATCTTCAAAGAAGATATGTACTTCTGTTTACTGTCAAATCATCAACTGGACAGTGTTTTTGTTCTTTGTCAGGTTGTTTTGGACTTTTGACATATTATCTCAGCTTTAACATGTTGTTCCAATGGCAAAAATCTTTATTCAAGGATTTTGTTACAGCCCGCTGTCCCCCAGCGAAATTTTCGCTGGCTGCGCATTATTTATTTTATATTTGCACACTGTTGTTGTTTTTCATTTATTATTATATTTATTACCCTATATATATTTTGTTAATTTGTATTAAAAACACCTCGGCGTACACATACTGAGACACAGAGTAAATAAAAATGAGTAATAAAGTAAATGCTAAAACTGAATTCATTCCTCTATTGTATCTCTCTACATAACGCTATTACTGTGCACGTTGAAAAACGAAGGACAAATATTTATACCGATTCTATATACTGTTTTACATTTGTATATTTTTGCACAGTTATTTTTTATTATTATGTACGAGATTGTTTTCAGATTAGTCCATTTCTTAAATTCAAGTTTGCAATAAATAATTAATGACAACACTGTTTTCCTCTTACTTTTTCAGTTCAAATGTAAAAACCTTCCAGCATAACTCATCTGACATTTAATATCACCAAATCAATAATCACATTTCACTCGGCAGTGGAAAAACTGTCTACAGTGGATATAGTTTTTGAAGTTATCTCCCTTACTTGAGTCATTTTTGGAGTTGAATGAGAGTTCGGCGAACCTGATATGAACTCTCAGAGCCCTGAATGGAATTGTATCAACCAACTACACGCCATGTAACATATTTATTATGTCGAAAGTCCATACAAATCAAGAAGTTAATAAATTTTCATTTTATTGTTTAGAAACCGTTATTTCTTAGCACCGTGCAGAATCATCAACAGTAACTGGCACCGGTATGTATCCATTGTGACACTAAACAATCTTCGCTGCTCGAAGTGCGATATTTGGTTACAAAATAAAATGTATCGCTACAAGCATATCTGAAGTACCCTTATATGCATTTACTGTCATTACGACCTGAAAGGTTTAAAAAGCACTTTTAAATGTTCAAAAAATCACTTTTAATTTGTTGAGTAAACTGTAAAGAAAATGTTCGCTTCAGCATAAACAAATGGGTAGACATTAGTGGTTATAGAGTCGTAAAAACAACAAGGAACTTTTGAGACTACAAATAATATTTTCTGTCCATTTTTAAATATTTAATGTTTTAAATTAATAAATACAGTACCTTGAAAATAGATTTGTTACTTAAATTCGCCTATTTTGTTTTAATTCAAATTTTGAAAATTCAAAGCGAGTGGAAATGCATCAGTTCGATCAAAATTGTAATGGCTGCTACTCATCTGATATGAAATAATATCAGGAGAGTTACCGCGGTGGAAGCCTTAAATGGTATTTCAGCGTTCTGATTGGACAAACTACCTTTGAGGCATAACTGAAAAAGTTGAAAAACGGCTTAACAGAGTTCATCCCCTGTTCGACTGGACTGAAGCAGGGTTGTAATTTAAGTCCTACTCCATTTAATATGTATGTGGATGATATCCCAGAACTATTGGCTGACTATTCAAAATTTGATTCTCCATATCTTTTTGAGAAATATGTCAATTGTTTTATGTTTGCCGTTTCTCAATTATCAAGCAAACAATTAGGTATATTTCCGGTTTAGTAACATGCCTAAAGACAGTTTGAAGGGGGCACTGTGGCTCAGTAGGTAGAGATGCAGACTGCAAATCGAGAGGTCCTCGGTTCGAATCCCACCTGCAGCAACCGCGTTGTGTCCTTGGGCAAGACACTTCACCCCCACTGCCCGCGTGGGGGCATGGTGCCGTTGTGTACAGAAGCGAGTTGCACGTCGATGGTGCACTCGTCTTCAGCCAATGCTAACCCTGGTTTTGTGGAGTTAGTATGTTGGGGAGCCTGACAGTTGCTCGTCTTTGCCCGGTGGTTCTCTGCTGGTACTCCGATTTCCTACATCCGAAAAACTGTCCGACACGAGACAACCCTGGCTGTCGAAAGTGTCATTAAACCCCAACAAATAAATAAAGACAGTTTATTATACGATGCTTACCAGTGTAACCACAGAACAATGTTTTCAAATCAGATAAATTGGCTTAATGGTGTAAAATAATTATGTTAAATTGTAATTTGAGTGAAGTTTGGTTCCAACAGTATAAGAAATATCCTCGGGATTGAAAAGCAGATTTTGGGAACTTTAAAACAAACAGTTATCATCAATGGCACCTGCAATTAGAAAATTCTAATAAACAGAAAAGAACATAGGAAAAAATCAAGAAAGATTTTGAATTGGAAAAATATCTATTTATACATGAAACCAACCTGTAGACATACACTGGCAAAGTTAAGAAAATGTGCACACTCGCTTCATATAGAAACTGGTAGGCCTACAAGGCCAAAACCGACAGCAGAAAATGATAGAATATGTCAGACATTATGTATTGGAAACGAAGCTCATGTTGTCTTATGTTAAAATATGCTGAGGCAAGTGAATCTGTGTTCAACTCTTTTAAAATTATAAATTGCTTTTCAGAAATGTCGAATACTGATATCTTTAATATGATTATTTCATGCAAGGAACCTAATATTTGTTATATCGTCTCAAAATTTCTAAGAAAAGTTGTTGAATTAAGGGGTGGAATTTAGGATACATACATGTATCTAGTTAAAACCCTACTGTTCTTTTCCAACTCGTGTTATAAAGTTGTGTGAATTCTAATATAAGCTTTCTGATAATATCATAAATACAAAGAACGACACGCGTGTGTGAATGGGTTAATCGATATGGCAAGAGTGCCAGCGCGGAAGGATAGAACGATGGCACAAGTGCTATATCGATTAACCCATTCGCACGCTCGTGTCGTTCTGTGTTTATTACACGCCTTCACGTCCGTAAAAAAATAATTATTAGAAAGACACTCAGCAATTCATTTGACACCTATCAACAAAAAGAACAAATTTTATCGCCAACCATATCTGCAAGGGAAACCGTTGTTATTACTTCGTCCCCTGAGTTCCAATGTGTTCTATGTGCCTACTGGCACATAGAACACCTTGGAACTCAGAGGACAATTTTTAGCTATCGCTAGCTATTCAAATTGTAATTGCGGTGCACGATGTGTAGAAATCCCAGTGAAATTTCTCTTCTTTATAAAAATAGTCCGTCAACGATTTCCGTTCCGCACATGTGTGAGGAACAGAGTTTCATTTTCTGCACGGCTTAGTGTTGCTGTAGATGGGGATTTCAAAGAACAGGCGTGTAATAATAATGCCAGCCAACCTCCTTGTGAATCAATGACTCAAAGACTAATATTTTATCCAACCAGAAATTAATTAATTTAATCTATATTTTATAAATCTGAACAGATTTATTATTCCATTTCAGGACAGACACCAACTTATGGGCAACAAAAATATCACACATACTCATGATACTTCATCATTCATTACATCAACTCAAGCATCATCATCATCATCAAATAAAAAGGTAGTGTCATCCTTAATTTTCAATTAATCAACTTTGTAACTTACATATTCCATCTTAAATCTAAATAATGTATCACAGCTGAGTCTACCATTGTCCACTTTGAAGTTAAAGTGCTACTGTTGTTAACTGGTTAAGTGCTAGAAGCCACTATCAGGACTCTTCTGCAGAAGGCTGCACACTAAAAACTAAAGTGTTAAAACTGACACTTTCAAGGTGTTAAACCCATTCTAACTCTTAGGGTTTTACTTTAACATTCAAAGTGCAATGCTCTAAGCACTTAGACATTACAATCGTCAGACATCTGAAACTTGAATGGATGGCACTTCCCATGCGTCTAGCATTGGTGGTTCTTCCAGAATCGTCCATAATTTTATTTGCGCTTGGTGGGTACATAATTAAAAACACACAACGCAGATGATGCGGATCAGGCTCGAGAGTTCGAGCCTGATCCGCGTCATCTGCGTTGTTTCCTTTTAAGTGTCGCGACATTACACTTGTCAAGTGGTATTATTGTCAACACCTGTCAGGTTCTGGGATATCTACACTTGAACAAAGTGCTACTTCAGCACTTAGTAAGTGTTAAATACAGCACTTCAAGTGTAGTTTTTAACACTTTAGTTTTTAGCGTGTGAAAGCCACTCCAGTGTCTTTCCATTGTTTGTGGTATCTTGTTATTTATGTATGTTCATTTGAAGTTGTTTTGTTACAGTTGGTTGGAGAGTGCTTGTTGGAGCTCTCCAAAATATAATATTACGGAAATTGTTTAAGAATAATATTTTGCTACGCAAAGGCTCCCTTTACTGGTAGAATTATGTCTTTGAAAAAAATACTCATGTTACAAGCCACCTTTGAAATAATTTAGCACTCAACCTGTTAAACAGTAATTAAGTACTTTTATTATATGCTAACCTGTGAATTATCACAAATTATCTAAACAATATTTCCCGATATCTATAGACTCGATAAATATCGAGAAATATTCTCCAGTAGCTTCCTAAATGACGTCACACTTCGACGCATGCCGTCTCCTTGAAGGAATGATCAGCTGATTTGAAACGTACTCATTTGGGGTCGAATTGGGCTGAATATTGTGCAATAAAATGTCTCGTAGCATGTAATAAAATAGAAGACCTACTCTATTTTAGTCAGTAGTTGGAATTATCTCATGAGTGTGGACCTGAAAGTTTTATTTTTTCACGAGCGCTTGCGCTCGTGAAAAATAAAACTTTCAGGTCCAAACGATGAATGTTTTCAGAAGCTTCCTAAATGATGTTACGCTTCGGCGGATGACGTAGCCTTGAACGTCGCCTTGAAGGAACGACCAGCAGCTCTTTGTTTATGTCTTTAAACTGCTTGCACTCGAATTGGACTGAATATTGCGCAGTAAAATGTCACGTAGCATATAATAAAAAGAAAATCTACGCTGTTTTAATGAATATCGGAAATTATCTTCTTCGTGTGGACGTGAAAGTATGATTTTTCACTCGCGCAAGCGCTCGTGAAAAATAAAACTGTCAAGTCCACACTCATGAGATAATTCCCGATATTCACTAAAATAACGCAGCTATCCTCTGTTTATAATCTCTACTAAAGATAGTGTATCACCTGCAATTAGTATATCTTTAACTTTTACTTAGCCGATTCATTTGCACTGCTATTTTTGTTTTAATTAATCGTCAATCACTCTTATGATCTCACAGTTTCATGATCCCATAAACCTTCATCGCTTTCTCTTCACTGAATAATCAGTTAATATGTATCTGCATTCTTGTTATTTTCTTTGTTCTGTTATTGTGCAAAATATGAATTTTTTATTCATCGCAAATAAAAAACAAAAACAACAATTCATAATAAATATCCGTGCGGGGTGCCCTTTTATGACCGTACTTCCTCCCACCTTAGTTCAAAATGCTTCCTATACCTCTGGATCGACACCATAAAACCTTACAAAGAAAGCCACACATGTGCTACTTGTGCATGTCTATTTATTTATTGGTGTTTAATGTCACCGTCAGCAACTTTGGCTATATCATGACCGCAATATAGGTATGAAGTAAAGTTTAATCAGTCGTTTATACCTATACTGCCCACTTTAGAGGACTTCAACTCCAGGCTTTAGTTACCGGGTCCTACTAGTAAAGCAGAACACAACTCAAGTTCCGGAATTCCCACGTGGGCAATGCATTCTGGAATCCCACCTGCGGCAACCGCGTTGTGTCCTTGGGCAAGACACTTCACCCCCATTGCCCACGTGTGGGCACGGTGGCTTTGTGTACTAAGGCGTACTGCACGTCGATGGTGCACTTTTCTTCAACCAATGCTTGTGTGGAGTTGGAATGTTGGGGAGCTGACAGTTGCTCGCCGTTGCTCGGTGGTTTTCTCCGGGTACTCCGGCTTCCTCCACCCGTAAAACTTTCATGGTCATGATTAGCCATTGTACAGAAATTTGTGGCCTTAAAAACACCAATAAATAAGTAAATAAATAAATAGATTCAGGTCTGGAAAAATGTTAAGTTCTTTGGTCTCTATCGAAAGTAACGATCACGACTTGCCAGCGCCATTCCCCCAAATCGCCTTTCAAATTTAATTATTATTGTCAATTTTGGACTCTTAATCAATACTTGTGGGTCCTTATCGGAATGATGGGCCATAAGCTATGTTTAGGAAGCAAATGAAAATGTCTAGATATTCAATAAATGTCTTTGTCGGTATCGTCTTCTTTTCATTGCAGATAAAGAGCTTAGAGGGATGCTCAGGTCTCGGATGCTATTTTTGGATCCTCGTGAAGGGAAATGAAATGAAAAGTTGACATTTATGTTCTGTGGGGAGTTGTGGGGTTGGTGGGTGAATGAGGTGATAGGAGTGTGAAGAGAATGAAAGTTTCAATACATTCATCTTATACCATTCTGTACTTAACCCTTTGCCCAACGTAACGGTCAAAACTGGATAGCACTATTCACAAAAATCACCAAAATTTACATTTTTTGTCTCAAAAACATAGCTCATGACCCCTCGTTAGAACGAGCTCGTTGAGCCGGTTCCAATGAGGGGTTAAAAGATGTTTTTGACACGACACGAAAACTGAACAAAATTGTCATTCATGAATTTTATTTGCAAGTGTCGTCTACCTTTTGTGTTTGGTAAAGGGATAAGAGGTGGGTGACTGGCTCAGTGTGAGAACGGCAGAACAATGTATAAGCCCTCTAAAGTGTCTTCCTGTAAATATGGGTTTGGGGTGGAGTAGTGACTGGAGGTACAGCAGCCGAACTCGGGGCACTGGGGGGGGGGGGGGCAGGATTTACCCCCGGGGGGGATAGAGATTCATTCATTCCCCCCGAGCCACCGGGTCGATTATGGTTCGGCCCAATGGAGAATGTTTTGTTTTATTTGTTTTATTTGGGAAAAACTCGCAATATCCACGAGTCCAGATGCTTTGAGAGAGTCAAAACAAAATAAAACGCAAAAAAAATGTGGCTTGTGAAACTAGGGTACCAGACTAGGGTAGCAAATACAAGGCTATCCAAATAGGTGCTATGGCGATTGTGATACCCTAGTCCCACAAGATTGTTTCTAGTTTAGTTTCGGACTAAAATTGAACTCACGCCATGTAATTAAATGTCCATCAGGTTATTCCTATTGTGCACATGTATCTTGTCTTCGGGAGTATTATATCTAACGTAATGTCACTTGCATAATTTTATCTCCCTGTCGAATTTGTCAAATTTCCCCGACTGGGGTGTGTTGGGGGTGTAGCCTTCCCCAACGTGGGATTGAGTACGTGTTAGAAGAACTGCATCTGCTTTTGTTAGAAATATCATAGTTTTCTTTGTCAGTCAAATTATCTAGATTATCATCAGAGACGAAGGCTGTGAGATCATCTTCAAACAACAATATGTTGAGTTTTGTCGATTGTCATGTATATATAGTGTAAAGAGCAAAGGACCAACAATTGATCCTTGTGATACACCTGTTGTTATGCATGAAAAGAAAAGAAAGTCAGAGTCTTGTTTGCGAAATTTAGATATTGATTCTTCCATTCGGATAACTTTTGAATGTGGAATTTGCACCCCCCCCCCCCCCCACACACACACACACATTAATGCTATAATCTTTCATTTTGTAACAAGATGTTGTTTATAGAGTCAAAGGCTTCAGGAATGTCCATAAATGCTGCTAGGGTGCAGTCTTTTGTTGATTTGTTGTTCGTTAGGGCGACGTCATTTAGAAGATGCAGTATTAGGTGCACTTTGGAGTGGGCCTTTCTAAATCCGAATTGATACAAATAGATTATATTGTTTTTATTTAAAAACTTTGAGATTCGGAAAAAAACATTATTTTTTCTGAAACTTTAGAGAAAGCTGGTAAAATGCTTATGGATTGGTAATTGTTGAATTACTATTATTGTTAGGGATCGCCTGTCTTGAAAATGGGGATCACTTTGTCAATTTTCATTTTCAGTGGAACTGTCCCAGTTAAAAATAACAAGTTGGTTATATGGGTTAAAGGCTCAGCATTTCAATAATTATTTCCTTTAGAAGTTTAGTACATAAATCATTACAGTCCCTAATGGATTTAGTGTTTAGATTCTCGACACATGTTGTTACTTCTTGTGGGGTTGATGGCGAAATAAACATGAATTCAGTGTTATTGTAATTTATATACTCTGTTGAGTGTAGGGGCGAGTCGGGAACTTGCTCATTTAGATTCTATCCAGTGTTGACGAAAAAGTTATTTAAACCTTCTGCAATTTGTTTTGGATCAGTCAGTTTATTGTTGCTTTCCATAAAACTCGTCGGCACAGGCGATGTAGAGCTCGATTTATTAATAGTTTTGTTTTAAAAAAAAACTTTCGCATGATTTTTTAACATTACAGTACATGGAGAGTGAATTGTAACTAAATCAACCGGGGAGTGGAGTTATCACCCAAAGTATCACTTTCAAATTCTGTACATTGGACAAAAACACAAGCAATGTTTCAGCCAATAGACCTCCGGGTATAACCCGGAAGTCCATTTGGCTTTAACTTTGCTTGTGTTTGTTATGCTTTGCAACAAATGTGCGATTATTGTTTGGGTGGAATCTCCACTCTGCGGTTGATTTAGTGATAATACACTCTCCATGTAAGGGTATATTTGTTTTCTGCCAGAATGCGAGAGTAGTATTCCTTTTTACTGGTATGGGTAACTCTATTAAATGTAGCACAGAAGGCTTTATAGCGCCGTGTATTCTGAATAGAACGGATTTCAATTTATTTGTGTTGAGTTTATTGTTGTTGATTGACGATTTCAACAAATCATTCGTTATTCAGAGTTTTATAAAAAAAAGTTGAGAGACTGGGGCAATCCTAGGGGGAAAGCCTGGTCAAAGGCGTTTTTGAAGCAATCCAGAAACGTATTATCTGCATCAACCGGGTCGTTCGTATTACAGGTACGCACGAAATTGCAATTTGACAACACGTTTTTAAAAGTATTGACATTTCGTGCGTTAAATGATCTTTCTAAAGTTTTGGTAGTCTGCAAAAGTTTTTTTACTAGACACGTCAGGGCAGAATGCTGGAAAAAGGGTCTCTAACGTCTGCAACAATGATTCCAGATATTTTAGAGTTGCAAACGATATGGTTAATCAATGTTGTGGAATGGTCGGTGACGTTAATTGGTTTCGTGATAACAGGCAAGAACCCGGCACTGAACATAGAGTCAATAAACGAGTGTGTTTTGAGGTGATTACCAAAGTTGAGTAAGTCAATATTGAATTCGCCCATTAAAAAACCTATTTTGTTTTCATTATTTATTTTTTTCAGTATGTGAGAAAGGGTTGTTAAGAAGAAGTGATTGTCTGCTTTAGGTGCTGTATTAGGCCTATATTTCATACCAATAATGCATTTTTCTCTGGCGGTTATTTCTATGAATAGAGACTCAAGTACATGTGGAATGAACGTAGTTAGGTCCAGGCGCACTTTGTATGGAGTATCTTCGGTTATGAACATCATCACAACTCCGAAACCGTCAGCAGAGCTGCACTGCAAAAAATATAGTTTCTGTTTAAAAGCAAAACTGGTTCTAATCTTGTCCCTGAGATGGAAAACAGTTCTGTTTAAACAGTATATATTTCAAATCAAATAAATTTATAAAGATTAACATTAAATATTAACAGAATTAAACATAAATTGAGGGGGTTTCAGTCGTAAGTTTAGAGCTTATACGAGGTTGTCTCAAATCATTATTAAGCAAAGGAGATATGAACAGTTGGCATATCGAACCAGTTATGTATAGACCCAATATACCAGGTATTTATATTCGCTTTGTTTCAAAATGTTTGGCGACTGCGTTGAATAAGCTCCAAGTTTACTGCTGAATCTACTTCAGTTCATGTATTATTCTGTTAAAATTGAATGCTAATCTTGGTAAATTTATTTAATTTGAAATAAATATTGTTTATACTAAACTGGTTCCATCTCAGGGACAAGATAGAACCAGTTTTGGTTTTAAAAAGAATCTTTATTTTTTACAGTGTGGGGCGCTCCATTTGTTGATTTATGAACATTGTATAAGAACTACTGACTACATGTAATATTTCCTCATTGATTAGACAATAACAAGATGATTGTGAATGATTCACTGACAGAAAAAGCGAAGAGATCAACACGCGCACCTAGTGTCTTTGCGTAGACATGCATGATTACAATACAGCCGCAGTGGACTCGTCGTAATCTTCGCATGGGCGGTGATGTCCACGCACGCGTTTATAAGGTAATAAAATTCATTATCAGCAAAATTTTAATTAATGAAGCACCGGGTTGGGATTTATCAAAGAATTATTATGGCATCCACAAAATTTCCCGTGTTGATATACCTATCTGACCTCAAAATACCCAATAAAGTCTATTGCATATATATATTGTTTGACAGAGCTCGGGGGCGCGGTGACTCTGTAGGTAGCGATGCAGGCTGCAAGCCAAGAGGTCCTCGGTTCGAATCCCACCTGCAGCAACCGCGTTGTGTCCTTGGGCAAGACACTTCACCCCCATTGCCCACGTGGGGACACGGTGACGCTGTGTACTAAGGCGTACTGCACGTCGATGGTGCAGTTGTCTTCAACCAATACTAACCCTGCTTGTGTGGAGTTAGTATGTTGGGGAGCTGACAGTTGTTCGCCATTGCTCTGTGGTTCTCTCCGGGTACTCCGGCTTCCTCCACCCGTAAAACTGTCATGGTCATGATTAGCCATTGTGCAGAAGTATGTGACCTTACACACCAATAAATAAATAAATTGACAGAGCTCACCTTCTTGTTTGACAGAGCTCACTTGTGCTTTGTCAAACAAGATAATAAATATAATAGAATAAATTCTCAGTTTATCACTAGAATACCGAAAAATGATCAAATTCCTGTTAACCCTTTACCCAACGCAGACGATATCAAAAGTTATTATTTTAAATATCATTTTTTTTTTTAATTTTTCAAAATATTTCAACAAAACCATATCATGTGACCCCTCATTTGAACGAGCTCAACGAGCTCGTTCCAAAGAGGGGTCACTTGACGTGGTTTTGTTTAAATGTTTAAACTGCTGAATTTGCTTATTATGCGGGCGGATGTTAATTGAGTACTTCCACTGTGGTTTTTCTGTATCTCATTCATAAGTACGAGAAAGTATGTTGGTTCATTCATGGAAAAATAATATACTTTTTCACATGATACGGAGCGCGATGGCTCAGTGGTAAACTGTTGGACTTCTATGCTAGAGGTCCCGAGTTCGATCCCCGTCCTGGACGACCCGCGTTGTGTCCTTGCGCAAGGCACTTTATCCCGGTTGCCTACATGGGGGCACGACGATGCCGTGTACTAAGGCGCACTGCACGTCGATGGTGCACATGTGTTCAACCGCTGTTACTCCGCGTGAGCGGAGCTTAAACAGAGTCAGAATGTTGAGGAGCTGACAGTTGCTCGTCGATGCTCGGTGATTCTCTCCGGGAACTCCGGCTTTCTCCACCCGCAAAACTGTCTCGGTCACTATTAGCCATTGTGCATAAGTATGTAACCTTAAACGCTAATAAATGAATAAATGTATGCTTCATCGATGTTGGGATAATTAAAAATGAGGCGTGATGGAAGAAAATAACAACTATGCGATAAGGGCTACACTATTTAATAATGGTAAATAGTGACAATACTGCTTAAAATAACATGAAATTCTAAAATGTACAGTGTAGCCGAAAATTAAACCAAAGAATGTTAATAAAAGAAGGTAGGCGACATACGCCTAACATAATAAGACCTAAAGAGAACAACACGACTAGACAGACAGGAGGCAGCATGGGCGGAGGTGGGTGTCAGAAAATATACGTCCGCTTCTTCCTGAAAATGAAACTGAATTGGATGGATGGTAAATTTCCCGAGTTGACAAGGTGGGCACTTAACGATGTAACATTCAGCCAAACAAATTAGTTTCTGAAGTTGAACTGGATTATGGTAAATGCAAAGGGGTCGAAGAGAATAAATGCGCTGTGATGCGGTTTCCAAATTTGTAATGCTAGGTGCACACAGGGTATAATGAATTAACTATCAATATCAATTGGCAAAGTTCCGAGGGGTTCGTTTGAAGTATGTCTGTCGAGTCGCGTAGAACTTAAAGTTACAAGTTTAATAACAATCAAAACAAAGAGACAAGCTGGCAGAGGGGATTCAGTTATGTAATAGACTTGAACTGAATTAAGTAAATGTTTCATGTGTTGTAGATCATTTGGAAACGCCCAGAAATGGATGGAAACTATTCTATCTACTTAGAAGAATTCAATACAAAACATCAAAACATAACTCCGGTATACAAAAATAGCTATGGAATTTTTACAAAATGCTATTCATTTTTGGAAATGTGTGGCATTTTGCTACGCATAGAAAAAAAGTTATTTTGAGCACTGGTGAAAACATATATTCTTGTACAGTGGAGCGAGGTTTTCTTCTTAGAATGAACGCATTCAACTCTTTAAAACCTGTTTTGGAAAACGGCTCCGTCCACATAGGAAGTTATATTATTTCAGAAGAGCCAATTGTTAAGTTAGACTGATTAATATCTTTAAAATTTATCCATACGGGTGTACAGTTAAAACTAGAAGTCCTGTCACGAACTGTGCGCTTATCTGGGCTTAATTACGCGTAGGAATTGCGCGCAATTGCCAAATCAAATGACATCCAAAGCACGACAGGTTCTCCTGGTTACTCATAGCAAACACAGGCAATGTTTCTGCCAATGGACCTCCGGGTTTCTCGGAGGTCCATTGGCTGAAACATTGCTTGTGCACAGGCCATATGTACAGACATTGATAGCCTTATTATGGTCATAACGCGTAGATTAACGCACAGATCGACGTGCTATTTGTGCGCATTTCATGACAGGACTTCTAGTTCTAACTGTAGGTTGAAGATAACAATTGGACTTATTGCAAGAAAATTTAAAACAAGGCAGATTGCAATTTAATGATCATAATAGAATAGAGGAATATTATAAAAAAAAAACACACAAATCTCTCAGAGCTATTCATACCGACAAATTGTGGATATTAGAAAAAACCTCGCGGTTGCGCGAGAATAATAAACAGGAAACATTAATGGTGAAACGAAGTAATTGTTATTCTGATATTTTTATTACCAGTAAAAACAGAGAAAAAGACTCCCTTGTCAAAGCACTCGTAATCCACGATGTATTAATCCAGTGGCGTCGATACAGAAGGAGAAACCCATCCCCAGCCAGAAGTTTTAAATTGGTATGAGAAATTTGTTCACTTTGAAATTTCCACCTCTGATGTTCCATAAATACAAATTAAATATAGACAAATTATACATCAAAATGAAGGCTGTATAGAATACAGAAAATATATAGAGTGGACAGTAGACACCAAAGGTTCCTGGAAGTCTGCTACCATATTTGTACCAAACCTGATAACAAAGGAGAACAACTCGTGTCCAAATGTGCTTCATATATCCAAGAACAGAGCGAGAAAATAAAAACTCTTCAAAACACAGTGACAGAGCTGCGTGGGGATCAAATCCCAAACTCTTAGCTTTGTTTTCCTAGTCTGCATGTTCACATTTTGGTCAAGGCCATCTGTGCCGAACGAAGCATCGATATACAATGCCGTCTAAAGTCAAATAATGGGAAAGATCGCCTTCATACAACACTTTTATTATATGGAGACTGCACAGTTGCTTTGTTACTTGCGAGGAATCATGACACCTGGTTGAATTTCTTAGAATTACGTGATTGTTTTTCGACGAAACTTCACATCAGTCTTCGACCTTCGGCCCCGGGCTGATCTGAAGTTACCTCGGGCTGATATCTCGGCCGATATGAAACCACTTAATAACGTCTAATTCTTCGAACACCACCTGTTTTTTGGAGTCCAGTTGGAAATTAAGAGGGAAGTGTGAAAATTTCTTAAGATCATTTCGAGAACTTCCATCTACTGAAAATATCTGGGAGCGTGGTGGCTCAGTGAACACGTCATTGGACTTCAAACTGAAATGTCCACAGTTTAGTCCCCGCCAGGGGTAACTGCGCTGCGTCCTCGAGTAAGGCATTTACCCGATAGCCCACGTGGGAGGACGGTAGCTCTGTGTGCTGAGGCGTACTTCATGTAGATGGTGCACTTGCCTTCGAACAATGCAAACCCTACTTGTGAAGAGTTGATACTTTGGGGAATCTGACTGTGGTTTTTCTCCGAGTACTGCGGATTCCTCCACCATAAAGCTGACAGACACGGGTAAACCTGTCTGTCGAATGTTTAACCCTTTTAACCCGAAGGCCGCTTTTCCGACCCATAATTTCATTAAGTAAGATGGCTGGTAAGTGAATGTGAGTGATAGACCAATTGATATTTTCAATGTGCAGCCCCACGGCTGCACATTGGAAATATTAATTGATCTACCCCCAAAATGAACGTGAACTCTTCGAATTGCTTCATTGAACTGACATGGACAAAACCACCAGTGTTCCAAGGGTTAAACCCCACTCAATAAATAAATATTTACGTACTGAAAATACCCGTCTGTGAATTAAACACCAGAAGTGAACTTGGAACTAGTGAGAAGAAAAAGAGATTTGAAAGTGGAAAGTGTGAATAAATGATATTAATAACACAGTGAGATGTTGTAATGCAACGAGGTTTATGGCCAACAATACTTGCGGTGATTTGACCTATCACAGAATTACACTCCTATGAAGTGGGAATAGAACCGTTGTTACTAAAAACACACGGACTGATTGACCGGGTTTGTGAGTTCACCAGCGTTACCAGAGAAATCAGACGTTCTGAGGTATAATTCCTACAGCGTACCGATACTACAGATATTGTGCTGATACCTGGTGAGTGCCTAGCTCAATATTGCCACCAATTCCATTACACATGGCGACGTGGTAAAACGGAAACGGGGTTTCCTGAGTTCGGTTAATTTTTGATTTTGAAGTTTGTTCGCGGCAAAATGATCAAAAAAAATTCAATATTCCGTTAGGATCGTTTGAGCTTGTGATAACAGTTGAATCATCGACATAAATTAAGTCAAATTTCGAAATTATGTATCTGTAAACGTAGTACAAATAATATTTTTTGACAGCTTTTGATTGAAATTGTCGACTGTTTAGCATTCTCAAGATGCCAAAATATTTTAATAGCAATGTATTTTTGTAATTTGTGTTGTTTTCAAATAGTAATACTTTGGAACTCAACCATTAAATTTCATTTAGTTAGCTACGCTAGGCAAAATCAGATGCATTTATTTTACAAATTGCATTTCCCGGGTTGAATGTAAATATTAGCCAAGGGAGATAATTGACTTGATTGATAGAATATTAAAAACGGTTAGTGTGAAGTAAATATACTCTTATATATGTAAAAGTAGGATTCTTGTTTCAAAATGACTCAGTTTTCATTTTATTGTGGTAACATTGAATTATCTTTATCTGGCTCCTAATTATATATAAAAAAGTACTTTTTTTCTCTCTCTGGCAGACTTACGTTTGAATCAGAATTATAAAAATTAAATACAAAAATTAAATACAAAAATGTTTTCAGCCTAAATTTATGGTTAAGTTAAGCCATTGAGTATATGTAATTTGTTTTATAAATTTATCTGATTGGTGATGGTTTAGTTAAAACAGCGCCAATTATGTCACTTAACCTTCAAACTATGTCACTAGATGAATTCCAATTGCTGAAACATATTGGGCCAGTGAAAGCTAAACAGTTGTATAAATGCAGACAGGAGGAAGGTGTGTTGAGTATGAATGATTTAGTAAAGGAGACTGGTTTGAGTGAGTGAGTTGGTGTGGATAGAAAATGATATCATTACCTTTGATATACCACCGATACCACAGCTTACCCTAATAATCCATTCAAAGTGGTTGATTCTACCTCACCACCAACCAAATACAGTTACAGTCAAACCAGGACACACTTAAATTGCCAACACTACCCAAAACTCACAGGTTTCCATGGCCCAGTACAGCATGTGAATTGCCAACACCTCCCAAAACACACAGGTCATCACGGCCCAATACAGTGCATGATGAAGCCCCAATAAATATCGCACAAGTGATAGCAAAAATGAGACAAGAAACTGAGACCATTCAAATGAAATTTGCAGAAGATAGAGAGCAATAGAGAGAGCGACGGCTTCACTGGAAGGCCAAGTGAAATTGCGCCAGGATAGGCTGGAAAAAGTTAAGCAATCGTCAGCCCTGCAATTGAGAGACTTAACTTCAGAATTCAATGCAGAATATGAGAAGTTGTGTGAAGAATTGTAGAAAGAGAAGGAAAAGAAGAAACAGACAACTGTTGGCCTGCCGTTATCAGCATGGCAGATGGATAGTACTAGTACGACGCAGTATAAACAATAAGGGGAGAAGAAAGTGACCCCAATAACATATTTTCATTACTGAAGGGGATTGTTAAAGGAATCAAGGCAGAACTTAATCTAATATTTGGGAGTGATTCCAATAATGACACAGCCTACGAGACCGAGAAAGAAAGTTTTCACCTTGACTGCAGACCTAGAAAAACGGATAATGCCAGTCAATCTGATTTAAAACCGAAGATACATAGATCGGAGCATAAACAGACAGACACTGAGGGTGACAAACATTTAGCTGCAAGCTCCAAGTCCCAAGATAGACGAAGTAGAAAGCACCATTCTCAAACACAAGGGTCTAAAGCTCGGGACTCACAGTCGCTTTCTACTGTGTCATATGTAAATGATAATACACACCATGGGCACCATTCGTCACTAGCACGTCATTCCTCTAGACATAAAAGACACGGACAGAGGTCTAGCAGCTCTTCTTCAGACAGGTCTTCATCCCCTTATCATAGCAACAGACGTCATAAAGAGACAGACGAAGAAAGCACCACTCTGGATCAGAAAGCTCAGACACCTGTAGTAGCTTCTCTTATTCGGGAAGTAAAGGCAGGAGACGAAGGAGTAGAAGAGACAATAGCTGGTCATCAGAGTCTTCAGATGATTCTCGTAGAAAACGACATGGACATAGTCGGCATAGAAGTAAAAGTCCACCCTGTCAAAAATTGCCTACATTTAGTGGAGGTATGACAGCTAAATAGGAGCCATTCATCTTCCAATTTGAGAGGATTGCGGAGCAACGGAAGGGGAGCTCCAGGAAGAAAATGAATATATGATTGTCTATATGAAGATGCCCTGGAATATGTGAACCTTCTAGAGGGCAATCAGTCATATAAAACATTGAAACACGAATTAAAGAGAAGGTTCAGCAGAAAAGAGGCACCTCCGTCGGCAAGAAGACAGTTGCAGTAACTGAAACAAAAAGAAGATGAGACTCTTGAATAGTTCTCGCAAAGGGTACACACAATGACCGTGTAGGGTTACCCAGAGTCAGATCACCATACTGTTGAACAGATTTCAGCAGAAGCATTCATATGAGGATGCAGAGATAAAGATGATGTAAGGGCGGTCATGGAGAAGATCCCATTGACCATTTTTGAGGCTTTAAAATATACGAAAGATTCGATAGCAAATCAGAAGGCTATTATTGGATATCAGTCACCTAATTACCATCATCGACAAGTATCTTTCTCAGAGAAAGAAAGATGGAAGTGTCCATTGGTACATCGATTTTAGAGCCTTAAATGCTAAGACAATCAAGGATAGCTTCCCCTTACCTCTCATCGATGATTGCTTGGACACATTGCAGGGCACCAAATACTTTTGTACTTGGATATGGCATCAGGCTATTACCAAATCCCGTTGCTTGAACCCGATCGTAAGAAAACTGCATTTATCACAAAATATGGATTGTTCCAGCACACTAGGATGAGTTTTGGGTTATGTAATGCACCTGCAACCTTTCAACGTGCGATGCAGCTAGTATTGAAAGGGCTGATCTGGCAGGATTTGCTTGTATACTTAGATGACATAGTCGTTTTGGGCTCTACTTTCGAAGAAACGATTGAACGCTTCGACCATGTCTTTGCTCGACTCCTGCAATATAATCTCAAACTAAAGCCAAAGAAGTGCCAGCTGTTCAAGGAGGAAGTAGAGTTCCTGGGAAAGCTAGTAAACAAAAAAGGCATTGCTGTGGTTTCCAGTAAAACTGAAGCTGTTAACAAATGGCCTGTGCCTAGGATCCAACAAGATCTTATGTCATTCTAAGGCTTTATAAATTATCACAGAGACCATGTGAAAGGTTTTGCCGACCTCATGGCACCACTCTATGAACTCACCACTCCAAAGAAAGAATTCCCATGGACCACAGAGCACCAGACAGCATTTGACAAATTGAAAGAAGTTGTGGTCAAGCCACCTTTACTTTCATATCCACAAGCAACAAGATTTTTTTATATTAGACACTGATGCTTCGAACAGGGCTATAGGTGTGGAGTTATCCCAGATGCAGTCAGGAGAGATGAAGGTGATAGGATATGCTAGCCATGTACTGCTCCCCACTCAGCAGAAATATTGCTTGACCAGAAAAGAGCTACTTGCAGTTGTAAAGTTCTGTAGGCATTTCCGCCATTACCTGCTGAGGAGGAAATGCATTGTCTACACTGATCATAATAGCTTGGCCTGGATGATGAGATTTAAGAATATAGAGGGTTAACTGGCTCGTTGGGTCGAGGAGCTTTCACAGTACGACATACAAATCATCTACCAACCAGGAAGACAGCATGCCAATGCCGATGGCCTGTCTCGGATTCCAGATCAGCTAGCAGAATGTAACTCTTACAGTGCAGGTAATACAGTGGAAAATTTTCCGTGTGGTGGTTCACCAAAAATGGGAGAGATTTGGTGACGATGGTGATGATGTAAAATAAATGACACAGCAGAGCTGCATGTTCCTTGTGTCTCCTGGCTGGAGCCATACTCCAATGAAGATTTGCGAAAGTTGGGAGGATAAAGACTTGTGCAAAATCATTCACTGTTTGGAAAAGGACATTATGCCTGAGAAACATGAGTTATATCTGGCCAGCCCAACTGTAAAAGGGCTATGCAGATCCCAGTTACAAATTCACAATGGTATTTTGGTATACAGATGGGAACACAGAGAGGGCAGGGAATTTGTACTTATAGTTCCTGAATCACTCACACAAGAGGTGTTACAATACTGCAATAATGTAATAATGTAAAATCAGCTGGACATTTGGGACAGACAAAGACTTTGCAACCTCTGAAGAAATCATTCAAGTGTCATAACATGACTGCAGATTGTAGGACGTATGTTCAGTCATGTAAGATATGTAACATGCAGAAGAAATCCAGTGTTACTCCTAGAACCCATCTTCAAACTCATCATGCTGGGTTCCTAATGGAAAGGATCCATCTGGATATCCTAGGCCCAGCAAAAGTGGTAATTCATATTTATTTGCCATGATCGACCAGTTTACAAAGTGGATTGAAATTGCAGCACTGCCACACCAGAACAGATTGCTCCCAAATTTATCTTTCACTTTATCGTCACTTTCGGGTGTCCACTAGAGGTCCATACCGATCAAGGGAGAAATTTTGAGGGTAATTTGTTCAAGTCCCTTTGTGAACAGCTGCAGACTGCCAGATGGGGACAACACCCTATCACCCATCGTCTAATGGACAAATGGAGCGATATAACCAGACTATTTTACAGATGATAAGCTGTTTCATTGAAGAACATTGTAGAGAGTGGGACCGGGACCTCCCACTATTAGCAATGACACTACATTCAATAGAACACCAACAAACAGGTTTCACTCCCAATATGTTTATGCTGGGATGCAAAGTCATTCAATTAGTAGATCTGTTGTTTGGTATACACAAAATCAATCAAGATGAATACAGTGCAGCTGGGTGGGTAGATCATTTGAGTGAGATCATGCCACAGAAACATCACTTCGCGAGGACAATCACAGAGACGTCAGAAGAAGACCCATGACTTGCGAGGTATCACCCTGGTGATATAGTGTATAAAACTGACAAGTCTACAAAAGTAGGCCAAAGTCGAAAATTACAGGCACCATGGGTAAGTCAGCCACCTTTATACGAAGTTGTGGACAGAAAAAGGGACCTATATGCTCCACCACAACAGATTAAAGGTATGTCGGGACAGAGATTTGCCAATGTGGATCAGATGCAGGAGGTACAATTTATTTGAAGAAAGTGAAGAAATTACAGAGACCACTGAGGAACCAAGAGACGATGGAGGAAAAAGAGCAACTGGAAATGGAGCCAGAACCCCAAGAAACAGTTACAGAAATCAAATCACTACTGCTATGCACAGAAATGTAGACAACAATCTACAGCATATCGAAGAAGGGGATCTACCCAACCTCTTTAATGAGCAGTCAGTAGTGACAAGAACAGGGAAAATGGTCAAGCTTTCTGTCAGGTTCCGAGAGAGCCAGTAATAGTGATGGTATAAATTGTATTGCATGCCTGTTTATAGCACCACTGCACAGTTATATTTTAACTAATCCCTCCTGTATATATTAGAATTCATCCTTAGGTAACCTTTGTTATTTTTTGTAGATGATGGATAAGATCAAAGACTTCTACTTTGCTCCTGACTATGATGAGACAGGTTTAGATGAAAATCAAAGTGTTGCCTCCTCCTCTGCACAGTCAGATACAGATACTGAATCGGACCTCTCTAATTATATCATAACAGATGAAGTTTTTGAAGAGATCTCAGAGGAGATTGATCCAAATACTGTCCCTTTCACCGAAGATAGCAGTAAAGTTGAAGAGGATGACCATGCAATAAAATTTTTCAAGAGTGGTTGAAGTGAAGAAGTTTGGTGCCACACACAGGACTTGTAAACTTTGTGATGGGAGACAGAGAAAATTGAAAAGACATGCTGTGTCAAGACATTTCCCATGGTACGTGGCAGCCAAGACAGCATGCTGGCTCTGCCAGGAGCAGGAGGGTGGTTATTGTTTCTTGAAAAAGAAACACTTGGACCATTCTGACCACCCTAGTGGTGCAGAGTTTGAAGGCAAGAATCTTTGAAAATGGGTTTATCTGATGAATGGTCTACTGCATTTCTTCAGAGAACAATATAGTGCAGCATCCATCCTTGACTTGCTGAAACATGTCCAGTGCAATAAATGGTACTCCTGTGGATCCTTTTAACAACGAGGAGAAGGGGTTGCTGAATAGCTATTTGGAGATACAGAGAATGGATAGGCCAGAAGAGTATGTAGTTTCACCACCCAATTCCGTGGCTGCCTTGCTACATTGGAGGATCTTGGAAAATCTAGTTCTCCATATGGGTTCTAATGGATACAAGAAAATAGAGTCTGTTTTCAGTCTAATGTATTTTTCTGGTATTCAAGTAAATGATTTCTCTCCAGACACCTGTAGACTGGATTTTATAGACAGTCATCTGCATGTCGACCAGTTGTTGAAACGTTCAGGGAAAAAGGCTCTGGTAGAGGTAGAGAAAATGGTATCTAAAAGGGATACGTTGAGACTGATGGGAGCTGTGGCAAATTATGTGTTCCCAGATCACTGGAGATTATGGGAGAAGCAACTGGCTGGAGATGAAAGAATATTTCTAACATTTGGACTCCACCCTCATTTTATTGACATATTATCTGTTGATCGTTTCCTCTATAAGCTTGAGTCTCTATTACGTCTCCCACGTTGTATTGGGCTAGGGGAAATAGGAATTGATTTCACTACTACAAGTAAATGTAGACCCATATGTTTAGATCAAGTAACCTGTGTAAAGAAACATGTGGTTGCGCAAGAAGCGTTCCTACAAAACGTTCTGCCCTTGGCAAAGAAGTATAACAAAGCTGTTATGCCTTACTGTAGGGACTCGGGCACTGGCGAAGCAGCGGAGAAAGTTCTTCAAATTTTTGAAGACTTAAATTTGACACATCTGAACATCCACCGATATTATTCCATGGCACGTCAGCTGAACGTTCAGCGTGGCAACAAAGGTTGACAAACTGCAAGTTGGTCTTACGAACAGTATTGTCAGGTATCCCCTACCCTGGAGGCCATTTCAAAGCTACCTGTGGACAAGTTACTGTTTGAGTCAGATTCGCCGTGCCTATCCCCGTTTCACCACTGCCCTGTGAATACACCCTGGGTGATCTCACCTATCGTGAAACATCACAGTAAGCTGAGGAATATGCCCGAGTCAGTGGTAATGGCCTTGACAAATCAGAATGCCTGCTATGCATATCACATTGCTGTTGTGTAACAGCATACATCATAAATATAAATAATTTGTACAGTTGTAAATATATATATTACATAAAATATACTGGCATATAGCTATAAATATATGTCATATAATAAGGACTAAATATATCCAGGTGATTTAAAGCAACATGTTCTCCTGGTAAATAAATTGATTGGACATAAATATTCTTCAGCTTTCAGGGGGTGTTTTAGTTGGCTATATATATAGCACTATTAGGTCCGGCGCTATATTTCTCTACATAATGAGAATCCTAAAATTATGCATACAGTTGGATCAAATTGTTATGGCATTTGATCTACAGTGTGGTGAACTTAAGGTTGATTACCTCTTTGTATCTCATTTTGTGGCGGAATAAAATTACTGGTGATGTTATTATACCTCGTTCTCTTGATCGGCACACTAACTATTAACCGCCCCGGGTATGTTCAGCAGTCCAACAAGGCTGGGTGGAGTGTAATGGAACGAGGTTTAAGGTCAACAATACTTGGGGTGATTTGACCTATTACAGAGTACACTCATATGAAGTAGGAATAGACCCGTTGTCACTGAAAACACACCGACTGATTGACCGGGTTTGTGAGTTCACCAGCGTTACCAGAGGAATCAGACGTTCTGAGGATAATTCCTACAGTGTGCCGATACTACAGATATTCTGCTGATACCTGGTGAGTGCCTGGCTCAATATTGCCACCAATTTCATTACAATAGTTCTTTGTCATAAGAGAGTGAATTTCATTAAGATCAGAATTATCAAAGGAATGAACAAGCCATCGGCATTTACAAATTCCACATCGTTGATATACTTGAAATATTATTTTTCTCGTTCCTGCTAGAGGGGGGGGGGGGGGGTGGTAGGTAACAGTTGTTATGACAGTGTATATATTAATTGCACATGTGAGTAGCCGTGGTTTTGTATGTTCGAGGCCACTTCCGGTCAGTGATAAGTCTATGGGGAAAACGCCATCCTTTCAAGGTATCATCGAAACTCAAATTCCGCGTCTATATTTAACGGTAATTGTGCAATAGTTGCGAAATCCCCAGACCTCTATTTATAGTCTAATAGTGGAATTTACATATTTCTCTGTGTTGTGCAATAAATGGGAATTCCCTTCAACTAAGAAAGATATTTTGTTTTCATATTAATCAGTGATAAATAAAGCCTTCAGCCAATTTCATTGGTCAATTTCAACTAAGAAATGATATTTTGTTTTCATATTAATCAGTGATAAATAAAGCCTTCAGCCAATTTCATTGGTCAATTTCAAAACTGGACAATTCGATTGGCTAAACAAAATACAACTGGGTCACATTTGCATAATTTCAGTAGGGAGAATTTACGTTATCTGTCATATTTAGGGTGGGTTATATGGAATTAATCTTTTACCTACAAGAAAAACGCCATTCATTTACTTATATATTTTCACTTTCTGCTTCCAAAACATAGGTTATGACCCCCATTCGAACGAGCTCGTTCCAATGAGGGATCATAACGTGTGTTCTGAAAGCAAAAAATGAAAATTTTTAGTTATACGAGGATGTTTTTTCCAAGTGCCGTCTGCAACTCAAGTTAGGTGATGGGTTAAAAAGTCATACTAAGTGGCTAATTTGTGTGTGTGTGTGTCATATGATAAATAGAATATGAAATGAGTGTTTTTCTCATATAATATTTATAAAATTCTTCCGAAGTTTCCGTTCGGGCTCGCCAAAACGGATAATTCTTAGACTCGTTTCATAAATATTATATGAGAAAAACACTCATTCCATATCCTCTATTTACCAGACCATCTCATGACGAATAAAATATTGTTTATAAAAAGAAAGATCGAAACAAACACCCTGGCGATGGGAAAGGTCGCATATACCTATGTGCTGCATGTGCAGTGCACACACGCTCATCTCAGCATATCAATCGTTACTCGTGTGTTACATCAGTTGTGTACACATTGTACACCATCCCACAAGTACATTTCGACATACCTAACGTGTGTCCATGTGCTTCTTGCGATGTGTTCACATCGTTACACATTGTATACTATCATAAAAGCACACGGCACATATGTCACGCCTCTACATGGGAACGAAACAGTTTGACAGAAACTATTAAGACTTGGTCGAAAGCATAGGTCAGGACGGGTCTGAGAGAGCTAGTAGTAACTTGGTCTAGATCGAATGATAGGGTGGAATTAGCCAGTGATAGGAAGAATGTGTTAAAAATGGGAAGGAGATGGCCAGGTGTAGTCGACAACGAGGATTCGCTGAGAATACGACCCTGATAAAAAGGTCGTCTGGTCGTTTTTGGCGATTGAATATACTCCAATTGAATCGAAGACCTCTCCCGCTATATTAAAGCCCTTGGAACTCCATAGTAACGTGGTGCCAGTCAGTATGGCGGTCTGAATAGGTCTGTTTCGGTAATGTTCGGTGTTAAAATGTCTATTTTGGTAATTTGATATACCCCCGTTACATCGAACATGCCGTTACAACACTCCCTATCCTATTACAGGCATTTCATACTCATAGCAAACACGTTCCACCAAACCGGGAAACAAAGTGGACGGAAGAAACACTAATGAGGTCATAGCATGACCACCCAAACGGGCCACTTTGGTAACCTACGTTACGTGGTACCCACAATGCACTATGACATGATTTTACATCCCCCTTTACACCCCCCTGCGTTTCCTTCAACAAATATGACCAGTCGGTCACGTGAGATTTTATCTACTTATTTTTCGATGACAGTGTACCAAAAATGAAATAAAATCATTGAATACGATTTTGACGCAAGATTTCGTTATAATTAAAACAAACTGGACTCAGTTTGGTTTTCTAATGCCTTTGTTCGACTGCATGTCTCAAAATACAGGCGACACAGTATGTGAGATTATAGACAGAGAAAAAATAAAGGATCTATTACATTATTGCACTATTCGTATTGCGCTCAAGATATACGCCTTTATTTCCCTTTTATAATTATACAAGCTTCCTGATTGGTCGGTAACCAAGCATCCAGTTCGGTACATTTAACGCCAACGGGGTGTACGAAGTATATGAGAATATCACGTGACAGTTAAAGGGTTGTACAGAATTCTATGGTAAACTTTGCGGATGTCCCTTTCACCCATTGCCTCAAACATTTTGTCGTAATAATAAACATTCAGACTCACAAACAAAATGAGAACAATATTGTTTCATGAGAATATTTCGAAAACATGTGTACCATACATACACCCAATGTCCGATTTTACTGTCGCGACGAGGATTCTGTTGTGGTGTTTCTACACTACAGGTCAGTTGTAGTTTCGAGAAACCTGCAACCTATCTCGTTATATGAATTGTCTCTTCAGTGAAACTTATTAAAGCACTTGCACAGGTTTGAATATAGTATCCTCGATTCTCCAAGACACACAGCGCACCACTGTATCGAATAAAACACTTATAAAGTCAACTTGTGACCCACAATAATAACGACGTGTCTGTTCCCAATGTCCTTGAATTGAAGTCTCCCAAATGTTTGAGTTCAATAGAAGAGAAATAATTCCAAATCGTCCCTGTTAAATAATAAAGAATGATATTATGTTTATTTCAGTTTCTTTAATTATTACTTTTATCAAGGTTTTCGTAACTGGATTACTGTTTGGGTATTGTATATTAAAACAAACTCGACACACCGAAGGACAGGGTAATAAATTTGTCATACATTGCTTCTGTAGGGTGTACGGGACGGCGTTTACCCTTCTGAGATTCGTAATTCCTTCGGCGTTCTGCTCCAGGGAATACGGATTTCAGAGGGATAGAACTGTCCCGTACACGCTGCTGAAACACCGTGTAAATTATATTATACAATGCTCATCTATATTACTACCCGTGAAAAGCCTGCATGTTAAAAATTAGCTTTTAACCCCACTACCGGTATAAAGCTTCTACTGCGGTTAAAACAGTTTATACCTACAGTCGGAAGTTCATCCAGCAATTTGCCAACTTCGATATGTTCACACTTCACGATGTTTCATTCAAACATACGAGGTTGTGCAGTACTATCTACTACGTGCAGTGAGTATTAAGTTTAAAATACCTACAATTAAATATTTAAAATAAAATTTGAGAATTATTAATAATAATTTGACTGAAAAAGCAAGGTAAATACAATCAACTTTGATGATGTGTCTAGCTGTCAATCAAGCATTCACGTAAAGCCGGTAGTACTGCCCTCCGGCGCAGATGTAAAGAAAAGAAAGGCGTGTGTTTGCTAGAGAGAGTGTAGTTTTTTTTCCATTTTAAGTGATAAGGTCGATTATTTATTAAGAGCATGGTATAAATAAAACAAATAGGTACTAGGGCCGATAATCGGGTTTAAACCACTCGTAGAATAACGGTTTTAACCACTCGACAAGCCTACTCGTGGTTTAAATCTGATTACCGGCCCTAGTACCTACTTATTCTATATTTAAATACTGGACATTGGCAGCCGGAGGCCGCGGGATGACTCTGCCCAGAACTTGCACGAAGTCTTGGGATACTTAACTGTTTAAACTCCTTGAGTGAAGAATTTTGCTTCTTTTATCAAACACTTTCCTCTCACGGTGTATATACACAGAACAACACACGCGTGTGAATGGGTTAATCGATATGGCACGAGTTCCAGCGCGGAGGGATAAAACGAGAGGCCGCAAGCCTCGAGTTATATCCTTCCACAATGGCACAAGTGCCATATCGATTAATCCATTCACACGCGTGTGTTGTTTTGTGTCTATTACACGCCTTCACGTCTATAAAACCAATTGTTAGAAAAACACTCCGCAATTCATTTGATAACTATCAACAAAAAGAACACATTTTATCGCCAACTTAATTTGCAAATAGAACCCAAGTTACTATTTCATCCCCTCAATTCCAATGTTTTCTATGTGCCAAATAGCGCATAGAACACATTGGAATTTAGGGAACGATTTTCAGCTATCCCTAGCGATTCCAATTGTAATTGCGGTGCACGATTTGTAGAAAAGTCCACAGAAAGTCCGCCTCTATTTAAGAATACTCCGCATGCGAACGATTTCACATTTGTGCGGAACAGATTTCTATTTTCCACAGGCTTAAGTGTTGTTGTAGATGGGGATTTCATAGAACAGGCGTGGAATAAATCACTGAGCCGAATTCCACATATTTTCCTTTCGATAATTGGCATTGCTTCAGTTTCCTATGTATTTACTGAAAGATAGGTAGTTAATTAGCAGACGGTATGATAAATGAATACGAAAACAATTCATAATTATTTTTTTTTTGCAATTCATGATTATTTTTTGACGGACCGATACACTCGCATCGCGTCAATAGAATAACGATTGTAAAAACACATGAAGGGCCATTGGGTTCCCATTCCCAAATGGGGCCCTCAGGGGGTAGGCCACTCACACTATACGGCTACCGTATATACTATACGCGATGCAAAAGTTGCGATAAAGCATTAATTAACGATATGGCTTCTTAGTTTGCAAATTTAACGTGGTGTGATGGCCTGATTCAACCTCGCCGCAGAACAAGGAGAACTGACTCAACATGAGCATTGCCTGCAATGAATACAATTTCTGGGCAACGATTCGTTGTCAAAATTATAATCAATGCTCTTATGTTTCAATTTCCACACGATATCCGTGCATTTAATATTAATGTGTGAATTATCAACAAGCAAAAAATTCAACACTCTTTCAACAACCCGATCTCTGCACTGCGCTGCGTCACAGTTTTTGACCCAAAACAGTTTGAGGGGTAATCCATAACAGTATAAAGTAAGTATTGCACGATAAGTTATGTAGTTCAACGAACTGTTATGTACAGTAGTTTTGAGAACTGAATCGAGGACACCAGAGCACGGGCACTGCAAAAACAACAAGATGGAGAGAAAAGTCGCAATAGTGGGTGCTGGCGCAAGCGGACTAACTGCTATCAAATGTTGTTTAGACGAGGGTTTGAAGCCCATTTGTTTCGAGAGATCGAATGACATTGGGGGCTTATGGAATTACACCGAAGAAAGTGTCGATGGACAATCATCTGTTATGAGATCTACCGTTGTAAACACAAGTAAAGAATGTATGTGTTTCAGTGATTTTCCGATTCCCAAAGAATACCCGATCTACATGCACAACACATACGTTCAAAAGTACTTTAATCTCTATGCAGATAAATTTAATCTGAGGGAGTTTATAAAATTTAAAACTGAAGTTCTGAATGTGAAAAGATCCGATACATTTAATAATGACGGCACGTGGGTGATAAAAGTGAAAGATGGGAACTCCAACAACGAAGAAACTAGCGTGTTTGACGCGGTAATGATATGCACTGGCTACAATGCGGCCAAATACACTCCACACTTTGAAGGGTTAGACAAGTTCAAAGGTCAAGTTCTTCACTCGCACGATTACAAGGACCAAAGAGGATATGAAGGGAAGAGAGTTGTTATTATTGGTATTGGGAATTCTGGAGGAGATGCAGCAGTAGACCTCGGGCCTGTAGCTTTGAAGGTTATATTACTTTATATTCAATCCTAATCGTCGTTGTTGTAGCCCTTCCAACAAAATACAAAAAATGTATTGTTTCGATTGAAAGATGGCACATTGCGATTACACTTTGCCTGCACAACCGACATTTTTTTTTGTTATTGGAAGAGAGTTACAGTAAGGTTAGCTCCCTTAACCCTTTGAACCCTAGCGGCCGTTTTTCCGGCCAGCAACATGATATGCCATATGCCATAACGTCATTAATTAGGATGGCTGTTCAGTAAATGTGTAGGTAGACCAATCAATATTTTCAACGTGCAGCCCCGAGGCTGCACGTTGAAAATATTGAATGGTCTACCCCAAATAACGAATATGGATTTTTCTAATTGCTGCCATTGAACTGACGTGGAAGATACCACTAGAGTTCAAAGGTTTAATTTCCTAAAGCTGTCAGTACATTTAACACTAAGACTATGGGAATTTCCTTTGAAGATAGAAAATTCGAAATGTTGACGATTTTGTGTTGCGCATCATTTCACAAAGTTTGGGCATTTTCCTGTGGAGTAGTATGAAAACACAGAAGTTGACTTTTTACAATTTATTCCCATTCAGTAGCACAAAGTAAAAGTCCAAAGAAAAGAGACTCCATATTTATCAATAATGAAAAGAAATAACTGCTCTTTCCGTTCCTACAACGTTTTCGGTCTCATGGCCTTCATCAGGGTGGAAACAATTATCACATAATAAAATATTAATAGTCCTCTCAATAGTTGACTATAGAGAAATAAGACGTTGGCATACCGAGGAGCGTCGGAGAGTTGCGCGTATAAAGCCAACGTCACGCAGTCATACAAATTAATTTCGAAATACATTGGAAGTGTAATGAAAATGATGAACAATGGAAAATCAACAGCTATATCCCCACCCACACCCAGTGTTATTAATATGAGGTGTGGGTGGGGAAACAGATGTGGATAAAATTACATAATATATGTCCATGTGTATACGTAGAGCAACCCTTCAAGAGATCATCTATGTTTGTTTAATCGTTCCTCGCCGCTGCTTAGCGGTTTTCTCCGGGCGCTTAACCTTCCCATACCAATTCTATGTACATCCCCATTTTATTTGTAGTTGCTTAGAATGCCGTCCAAACCCCGATGTCATATATCATACCGCGCACTGGATGCTAGCTACTAATGTATATCGGGGTGCTATTAATTTTAGTAGTAATTTCCTCCGGTTATGATCATATTGATAAAATTGTGCATTACTATATTGACACATACATGATCTCTTAAAGGGTTGCTCTACGTATACACACGGACATATATTATGTAATTTTCTCCACACCGAAACGTTGGAAGAACGGAAAGAGCGGTTATTTCTTTTAATTATTCCCATTCAGTTTGACTATTATTGTCTGTAGAAAGCCATCGGAAAATAAGAAAACGGCGTTTCAGTCTTTTGATGTTCTGTGCCTTTTTCTTATATCAACAGTGTGCATATCGTGACAAATAATACAGGCGCTGTCGCTTCTATTAATATAAAAGTCTAGAAGGTGAGATTTCTCAATTTATTTCTTGGGAAGAATAAAAACTTACAAATTACTGTAAAACACATTCGCTAAACAAAGAGCTCAAGATGACGTTTACTTAGTTTAGTTGGTATGACACTTACTTAGTGTTGGTGGCTCTGAGAGATGTCTGTTGTTTTCTTTTATTAGACGTAACAAAAAGAAACTTGGCTTTATTTTCTACTGATGTCGTGGATATTTTCTCACAATTACTCGATTCTTAACTGGACCTTCCTCAACAGACTAATAATTTCAAGCAGTGGTGTAGCCGGGGGTGGGGGGGAGGCTAGGGGGTGGGGGTTATGGCCGCCCTAAAAATTACAGTGTTCCCCGCCTCAGAATGGGAAAATTAAGGTACCAAAGGGCCCATATTCACTCTCAGGGCATTGAATTTTCAAAATCTTCTGAACTCTCCGAATTCCCACCAATAGGAGGAGAATACCGAAGGCCTGAGGTGGGTGGGTATGACCTTCCCATTGGTGAGGGTTCGACCTTCGGCCTTCGGATATGCCTGTGGCCTATATCAACCTGGCACCCCCAAGAATTATGCTCCCTCACCCCCTCAATAGGAAATCCGTGCTGTGCTCTGAAATTTTCAAGAGAGATATCTTTATACACGCTAAAAACTAAAGTGTTAAAAACTACACTTGAAGTGCTGTATTTAACACTTACTAAGTGCTGAACTAGCATTTTGTTCAAGTGTAGATATCCCAGAACTTGACAGGTGTTACAATAATACCACTTGACAAGTGAAATGTCGCGACACTTAAAAGGAAACAACGCAGATGACGCGGATCAGGCTCGAACTCTCGAGCCTGATCCGCGTCATCTGCGTTGTGTCCTTTTAATTATTTACCCATCAAGCGCAAATCAAATTATGGACGATTCTGGAAGAACCACCAATGCTAGACACATGGGAAGTACCATCCATTCAAGTTTCAGATGTCTGACGATTGTAATGTCTAAGTGCTTAAAGCATTGCACTTTGAGTGCTAAAATCAAATCCTAAGAGTTAGAATGGGGTTTAACACCCTGAAAGTGTCAGTTTTAACACTTTAGTTTTTAGTGTGCAGAAAGTCGATATTCATGGCGATGTTTATCATGGATGAGGCAACTGAGAAACCGGTCAGCGCAATTCGCAAATAAAGCCATTTAATGTTTATTATATTTTATATTATATGTTATATTTTCAATTTCTGCCCCAGAAACATAGATTGTGATCCCCCATTGGAACGAGCTTGTTAGTTTTGAGGAAAAATGAAGAGTATGAACATTTTTAGTTATTCAAGACTGTTTTTTTTGCAAGTGTGAAATTTTATCAATCTATTTTAGTTGTGTGCACAGTGTAGTGTAAAATCCCCCGTGGCATCCCCTGGAGGGAAGTTGAGCAGTGCTTGTTTAATGTGGTAAACAAGTTCTGATTTACTGGTAAAATAGGATCCGGTAACCAAATCTTGGGTAGAATGTCCTGTAAAGTGGGTAGCGTATGCATAAACGAGTGGCTAAGATTGACTACATACCTATGTTGTGTTTGTGAGATAAGCAAAGATGTCGAAAGTGACTTGAATCCTTTACCTCACATGAAATGCAAATGACACTTGCAAACAAAATTCTTGAATAACTAATTTTGTTTCATTTTTGAGTGAAAAAACATATCTTTTGACCCCTCTTTGAAACGATCTTCACGAGCTTGTTCCAAAGAGGGGCCATAAGCTATATTTGTGAGATAAAAAATAAAAAAAAATAACGAAAATAAAGATTTTTTGGATAGCGCTGGCCGGTTTTGTCCGTTGCCTTGGGTAAAAGGCAAAACACATAATACCTGAATAAAAGAGTGAATAAGTGTCAACATGTTTTCAGGCTGGTTGAAAGTGTATAAATTTGGGTCGTGTTCTGAGAAAAGGGACCTCAGAGGATATCCAATGAAATCGAAGAAAAACGTCAAAAAGAGCGACGTGAAAATTATGAGCGTGATCAAATAAATTTTATTAGATTACAAACAATCGCGTTTTTTACCGATTTATTTTCACTTCATGTCAGCAACTCCTGAATTACAATAAGTTAAATAAATTATCACTGGTTACTATTACGAACTTGAAATTTTACGCTAAACAGAGAATCACACAACTCAGAAAAACTAAACATTCTCATGAATTGCGCTATTGTTTGGAAGAGAAATCGTCAAAACGGGCGAACACAAGTTGTTCTTGATATTCAGTAACCGTTGTTTACTGTACAACAAACATCACTAGGCATTTCACATTTTGTTGTTGTTTGCTTTGGGCTTTATCTGCTCCCTCATTAAACTGTGAAATGAAGGGGACGTCCAAAGTAACTTTGGTCAAATTTCAGGTAATTTTCTTCAAAGTCCAAAAAAGGCCAAAATGAATAACTCCAATAAATTATATACCAAAATGCTCGAAATGATACATAGAACATGTGGAAACTGGAAATTGCCATTGAACTGCTGCCATGTGCAGATAGAACTGCCTGAAAGTCCGCTATGGCATAAGTAAGAGAACGCAATTTTTGCAATAAAATACCTCAAAATAAAATAACATCTGTATTCTAGAAACATTGAAGTACATTCTCGAAGAAATCTTTTCCTAATTCTTCAAAGTAATATAGATTGAGACCAAATGTTACAAGTGGAGTGCAGACATTTTCTTTTGGTTTTCATTTGGGGAGGTTCAACAAAGGTCAGCTTGAAGGAGTTCACTAGAAGAAGTATGGAAGCACAAAAGAGTGTCTCCCAATATAAAGATGTATGTGTCACATTGGTGATTTGGAAAGAAACTACGGTATTCTTCTATCCAGAATGCACTGCAAAGTCACACATTGTAGCTGAACAAATATGTTTACAAACCCCTTGCACAGTAACCCCTTTTATCCCATGCATCAATTTGATAATGATTAAATTGTTAAATTTGTCTGGTTTATCAATAAGAAACAGAGGTTCTTTTACTCTTGGACACCAATATACTCAAACTCTCTGTTGGAGAAGAAATAAGAGTACCTGTAACTCTTCACTGCAATAAACCATCAAATGTACATTAAAGTACATTGTTATTCAAAACACATCAAATTAGCCTTACATAACCATTATTGCTGTGCTTTTCCAAAAGAGGTTTATTGGCATATTGAGATTAGGAGGACACATCCAGTTATCCCATTCATAGGTGTTCACGTATTTTTTCAAGAACACAAGTAGTATGTAATGTGGTTTTGAAGGAATATTGGCAGGATCTCATTGCAGGATCTCATGTGACGTCATAGTCACGTGACCCAGTGGCGCCATGTTGTGTTGTCATGGTATTCCGCGTGGGCGGCCATCTTGTGACGTCATCCCCATAGTGATACCTGTTGTTAGTACGCATGCGCAGCGCGTGTTGTTAGGGTGATACGTGTTTCCGTCGTCCATTTTGTATACTGGAGGCCGCCATCTTGGTTTCTGCGGTAGCACGTGGTTGCTATGTTACCCAATTTTTCTGCAATAGGACGGGGTATGTTCGTAGGGTATGTTCGATTGAATCGGAGTAAATCTAATTACCACAAACAACCCGACAAACCCTCCAAATCACCAAAATCACCGAAATAGACTTTATTCGATACGGATTTCCCATTTTATCTGCTTAGCACAGGGAGGGAGGGGGGGGGGGGTTGGAAAAAATGTGCAAAACACTGATGCCGGGGTGGGTGGGTGGTAAAGGAGGACAAAAAAAAAAAAAATTTCCGATGCTTGCAAATTTTTTCCTCAGACACTTTGGCCAAAATTGTATACCATAATCATTCAAGAACTAATAGAAAGACACCCAAGTTATCAGGGGTTACCTCCCATGGGTTATATACGATTATAAAACTGTTATTGCGGCTGAGCTATGATTCGGCTTATAGTGATACAATGTATGACATATTGAATAATGCAAGTTAAAATGCATCACTAATTGCAATTATCGAACACTGCACTCTAAGGATAAGTTATCTTGAGGGTGTTCTGTTTGATTAAATTTCTAATATGTTCACCCTGGTGAGATTGGCTGGCTTAGATGAGGAGCAAAGACAATTATGTGAAGTCAGGAACAGTTACAGATTTCAGCTGCAGGAACAATTCTGTACAACGATGTATCCAGACCTATTACGAAAACACCAATGACTCTTATTGCCATTGTAGGAAGTATGTAACACAGAAACTACTAAACACTGAGCCTGATTGAACTGCTAATTTATTTCAAACACATCTGAGAACACAGGTGTCAACAAAATCATGTACCAGACCTTCTAGGGCTGGACTTAAAATAAGTAATAAATCCCCTCCCCCAACCCAGCCATGCCCCACCACACCTTCGTCAAAAAAATAAACAAATACATAAATGACTAAACTCATTGTTTTTTGCATACATATACCGTGGAACCTCTCTTGAGAGACCAACATTTTTGCCAGTCAAAAGGGGTCTTTCAGACAGGTGGTCTGCCAAGACCACCTGTCTTGAAAGCCCACTTTTGTCTGGCCGGAATGGTATGTTGTACTGTGTTGTCCACGTAAAACACGCTCTAGCAAAAAAGAGGTGGTTCCTCAAAAAGGTGGTCTCTCAAGAGAAGTTCCACTATAAAAATGAATGGAGAACGCAGTGGGTTCTGATGGGTTGAGTAATTTATGATATTTAACCCTTTACCTAACATTCTTTTGTGAAATCCAAAACAAAAAATAAAAATTCTCATATAACCATTACTGTTCAATAAGGTTACTTGGAATAAACACATGTATGGCTAACATTAGAACTGGCTCGAAGAGTCAGTTCTAATGTTATCCATATTTGTGTGGCTTTATTGTGGGATATATTTGGATATAAAATCCACTTTGAATGTTGTTGGTTTATTTTGGTTACATTTATTGTGGCCACTATGTTAAGTAAGAGGTTAATGCCTCTATCTGAGTGTTACATGAAATTTACACAGATTGAAATACTTTTAGGAATGACTCAGAATGACCAGGCTGTATAGAGATTTTTTTTGCTACATCAACACCCTTCACTTTGATATTGAAGTATACTTTCTCATCCGCAATTATCTCTCTTCATGTCAGTCCATGCTGGTTCATGCAAGTAGTAAAAAAAATCAACAATTTGTATGATATTTTACAAAGCTCTCTGAACTCTGTCGAATACCATATATATTGTTGGTTTCTACAACATGTCTGAACACATGGAGAGATAACTATTGGTAAAAAGTTAATGACATGACATTCAAGAGTGTTAATGAATTACAATAGAACATGCCTTAAAAGACCAATGTCTTTGGAGACCATGTTTTATATGGACATACCTGGACATACCAGCTTTACTCTATATTTGATTTGTTATGGGAGACCATCTGCCTTAAGAGACCACTTTGGTCTGATAAAACGGATGTTCTTTCAAGACCTGTCCTACTGTACAAGGTCAATCACTCAATACTGTATGATAAAATTGGTTATGGTGCAGTATGGTGGGAAGGATGATGCAGAAGCATGTATTTATTGGGGGTGGGTGGTTCAGATAACCCCGGAAAAAAATTGTAAAACTGGAAAAAAATTACATGGGGTGGGTGGGTGGGTCCTCCGACTGGTCAAAAACAAAAAATCGGCATCGGTGTCTGCAAATTTTTGCCTACCCCCCCCCCCCCCCCCCTGCTTAGCACGTAGTGCGATAGTGCCAGGGGGTGTGTTCCTTTGTAGAAGAGTATTGTTTCTGGTTCGGATTTTCCCAGAATCCTCGTTTAATTACCACAAACAACCCGACAAGTAGTACTATTTCGAATTCTTTCAGAATCCTATTTAGGACCGCCATACCGTAGATTTTAATAGTAGTACGTAGTGCTATAGTACCGAGGGGTCCCCTTGGGGGTGTGTTCGATAGTTCTTTGTCATAAGAGAGTGAATTTCATTAAGATCAGAATTATCAAAGGAATGAACAGGCCATCGGCATTTACAAATTCCACATCGTTGATATACTTGAAATATTATTTTTCTCGTTCCTGCTAGAGGGTGGGGGGGGGGGGGGGGGTAGGTAACAGTAGTTATGGCAGTATATATATTAACTGCACATGTGAGTAGCCATGGTTTTGTATGTTCGAGGCCACTTCCGGTCAGCGATAAGTCTATGGGGAAAACGCCATCCATTCAAGGTATCATCGAAACTCAAATTCCGCGTCTACATTTAACGGTAATTGTGCAATAGTTGCGAAATCCCTAGACCTCTATTTATAGACTAATAGTGGAATTTACATATTTCTCTGTGTTGTGCAATAAATGGGAATTCCCTTCAACTAAGAAAGATCGGTGAGGTATATAGATAGGTATATGCCTGTATATCATAGGAGTCGTCCGTTTTGTTCACTTTAAAACATTTGATATTTTGTTTCCATATTAATCAGTGATAAATAAAGCCTTCCTTCAATTTCATTGGTCAATTTCAAAACTAGACAATTTGATTGGCTGAACAAAATACAACTGGGCCACATTTTCATAATTTGCATAATTAGAGTTGGGAGCTTTCATTGGTCAATTTCAAAACTGGACAATTTGATTGGCGAAGCAAAATACAACTGGGTCACATTTGCATAATTTCAGTAGGGGAGAATTGACGTTATCTGTCATATTTAGGGTGGGTTATATGGTATTAATCTTTTACCTACAAGAAAAACGCCATTCATTTATTTATATATTTTCACTTTTTGCTTTCAAAACATAGGTTATGACCCCTCATTGGAACGAGCTCGTTCCAATGAGGGATCATAACGTATGTTTTGAAAGCAAAAAATGAAAATTTTTAGTTATACGAGGATGTTTTTTCCAAGTGCCGTCTGCAACTCGAGTTAGGTGATGGGTTAAAAAGTCATACTAAGTGGCTAATTTCTGCGTGTGTGTGTTATATGATAAATAGAATATGAAATGAGTGTTTTTCTCATATAATATTTATAAAATTCGTCCGAAGTTTCCGTTCGGGCTCGCCAAAACGGAAAATTCTTAGACTCGTTTCATAAATATTATATGAAAAAAACACTCATTCCATATCCTCCATTTACCAGACCATCTCATGACGAATAACATATTGTTTATAAAAAAAAGATCGAAACAAACACCCTGGCGATGGGAAAGGTCGCATATACCTATGTGCTGCATGTGCAGTGCGTACATTGCACACAAGCTCATCTCAGCATATCCATCGTTTACTCATTTGTTACATGTGTTGTGTACACATTGTACACCATCCCACAAGTACATTTCGACATACCCAGCGTGTGCCCATGTGCTTCTTGCGATGTGTTCACATCGTTACACATTGTATACTATCACAAAAGCACACGGCACATATGTCACGCCTCTACATGGGAACGAAACAGTTTGACAGAAACTATTAAAACTTGGTCGAAAGCATAGGTCAGGACGGGTCTGAGAGAGCTAGTAGTAACTTGGTCTAGATCGAATGATAGGGTGGAATTAGCCAGTGATAGGAAGAATGTGTTAAAAATGGGAAGGAGATGGCCAGGGGTAGTCGGCAACGAGGATTCGCTGAGAATACGACCCTGATAAAAAGGTTGTCTGGTCGTTTTTGGCGATTGAAATATACTCCAATTGAATCGAAGACCTCTCCCGCTATATTAAAGCCCTTGGAACTCCATAGTAACGTGGTGCCAGTCAATATGGCGGTCTGAATAGGTCTGTTTCGGTAATGTTCGGTGTTAAAATGTCTATTTTGGTAATTTGATATACCCCCGTTACATCGAACATGCCGTCACAACACTCCCTACTCTATTACAGGCATTTCATACTCATAGCAAACACGTTCCTCCAAACCGGGAAACAAAGTGGACGGAAGAAACACTAATGACGTCATAGCATGACCACCCAAACGGGCCACTTTACCTACGTGGTACCCACAATGCACTATGATTTTACATCCCCTTTACATCCCCCTGCGTTTCCTTCAACAAATATGACCAGTCGGTTATCTACTTATTTTTCGATGACAGTGTACCAAAAATGAAATAAAATCATTGAATACGATTTTGACGCAAAATTTCGTTATAATTAAAACAAACTGGACTCAGTTTGGTTTTCTAATGCCTTTGTTCGACTGCATGTCTCAAAATACAGGCGACACAGTATGTGAGATTAATGACAGAGAAAAAATAAAGGAGCTATTACATTATTGCACTATTCGTATTGCGCTCAAAATATACGCCTTTATTTCCTTTTTATAATTATACAAGCGTCCTGATTGGTCGGTAACCAAGCATCCAGTTCGGTACATTTAACGCCAACGGGGTGTACGAAGTATATGAGAATATCACGTGACAGTTAAAGGGTTGTACAGAATTCTATGGTAAACTTCGCGGATATCCCTTTCACCCATTGCCTCAAACATTTTGTCGTAATAATAAACATTCAGACTCACAAACAAAATGAGAACAATATTGTTTCATGAGAATATTTCGAAAACATGTGTACCAAACATACACCCAGTGTCCGATTTTACTGTCGCGACGAGGATTCTGTTGTGGTGTTTCTACACTACAGGTCAGTTGTAGTTTCGAGAAACTTGCAACCTATCTCGTTATATGAATTGTCTCTTCAGTGAAACTTATTAAAGCACTTGCACAGGTTTGAATATAGTATCCTCGATTCTCCAAGACACACAGCGCACCACTGTATCGAATAAAACACTTATAAAGTCAACTTGTGACCCACAATAATAACGACGTGTCTGTTCCCAATGTCCTTGAATTGAAGTCTCCCAAATGTTTGAGTTCAATCGAAGAGAAATAATTCCAAATCGTCCCTGTTAAATAATAAAAAATGATATTATGTTTCTTTCAGTTTCTTTAATTATTACTTTTATCAAGGTTTTCGTAACTGGATTACTGTTTGGGTATTGTATAATAAAACAAACTCGACACACCGAAGGACAGGGTAATAAATTTGTCATACCTTGCTTCTGTAGGGTGTACGGGACTGCGTTTACCCTTCTGAGATTCGTAATTCCTTCGGCGTTCTGACCCAGGGAATACGGATTTCAGAGGGATAGAACTGTCCCGTACACGTTGCTGAAACACCGTGTAAATTATATTATACAATGCTCATCCATGTTACTACCCGTGAAAAGCCTGCATGTTAAAAATTAGCTTTTAACCCCACTACCGGTATAAAGCTTCTACTGCGATAAAAACATTTTATACCTACAGTCGGAAGTTCATCCAGCAATTTGCCAACTTCGATATGTTCACACTTCGCGATGTTTCATTCAAACATACGAGGTTGTGCAGTACTAGCTACTACGTGCAGTGAGTATTACGTTTAAAATACCTACAATTAAATATTTAAAATAAAATTTGAGAATTATTAATAATAATTTGACTGAAAAAGCAAGTTAAATACAATCAACTTTGATGTGTCTAGCTGTCAATCAAGCATTCACGTAAAGCCGGTAGTACTGCCCTGCGGCGCAGATGTAATCAAAACAAAGCTGTGTGTTTGCTAGAGAAAGTGTAGTTTTTTTTCCATTTTAATTGATAAGGTCGATTATTTATTAAGAGCATGGTATAAATAAAACAAATAGGTACTAGGGCCGGTAATCGGGTTTAAACCACTCGTAGAATAACGGTTTTAACCACTCGACAAGCCTACTCGTGGTTTAAATCTGATTACCGGCCCTAGTACCTATTTATTCTATATTTAAATACTGGACATTGGCGACCGAAGGCCGCGGGATGACCCTGTCCAGAACTTGCACGAAGGCGTGGGATACTTAACTCTTTAAACTCCTTGAGTGAAGAATTTTGCTTCTTTTATCAAACACTTTCCTCTCACGATGTACACACACAGAACGACACACGCGTGTAAATGGGTTAATCGATATGGCACGAGTTCCAGCGCGGAGGGATAAAACGAGAGGCCGCAAGCCTCGAGTTATATCCTTCCACAATGGCACAAGTGCCATATGGGTTAATCCATTCACACGCGTGTGTTGTTCTGTGCCTATTACACTCCTTCACGTCTATAAAACCAATTGTTAGAAAGACACTCAGCAATTCATTTGATAACTATCAACAAAAAGAACACATTTTATCGCCAACCTAATTTGCAAATAGAACCCAAGTTACTATTTCAGCCCCTCAATTCCAATGTTTTCTATGTGCCAAATAGCGCATAGAGCACATTGGAATTTAAGGAACGATTTTCAGCTATCCCTAGCGATTCAAATTGTAACTGCGGTACACGATTTGTAGAAAAGTCCACAGAAAAAAATCCGCCTCTGTTTAAGAATACTCCGCATGCGAACGATTTCACATATGTGCGGAACAGATTTCTATTTTCCACAGGCTTAAGTGTTGTTGTAGATGGGGATTTCATAGAACAGGCGTGGAATGAGCCGGAGCCGAATTCCACATATTTTCCTTTCGATATTTGGCATTGCGTCAATTTCCTATGTATTTACTTAAAGATAGGTAGTTAATTAGCAGACGGTATGATAACTGAATACGAAAACAATTCATAATTATTTTTTTTTGCAATTCATGATTATTTTTTGACGGACCGATACACTCGCAGCGCGTCAATAGAATAACGATTGTAAAAACACATGAAGGGCCATTGGGTTCCCATTCCCAAATGGGGCCCTCAAGGGGGGGGGGGGGGGGGGGTAGGCCACTGACACTATACGGTTACCGTATATACTATACGCGATGCAAAAGTTGCGATAAAGCATTAATTAACGATATGGCTTCTTAGTTTGCAAATTTAACGTAGTGTGATGGCCTGATTCAACCTCGCCGCAGAACAAGGAGAACTGACTCAACATGAGCATTGCCTGCAATGAATACAACTTCTGGGCAACGATTCGTTGTCAAAATTATAATCAATGCTCTTATGTTTCAATTTCCACACGATATCCGTGCATTTAATATTAATGTGTGAATTATCAACAAGCAAAAAATTCAACACTCTTTCATCAACCCGATCTCTGCACTGCGCTGCGTCACAGTTTTTGACGCAAAACAGTTTGAGGGGTAATCCATAACAGTATAAAACAAGTATTGCACGATAAGTTATGTAGTGCAACGAACTGTTATGTACAGTAGTTTTGAGAACTGAATCGAGGACACCAGAGCACGGGCACTGCAAAAACAACAAGATGGAGAGAAAAGTCGCAATAGTGGGTGCTGGCGCAAGCGGACTAACTGCTATCAAATGTTGTTTAGACGAGGGTTTGAAGCCCATTTGTTTCGAGAGATCGAATGACATTGGGGGCTTATGGAATTACACCGAAGAATGTGTCGATGGACAATCATCTGTTATGAGATCTACCGTTGTAAACACAAGTAAAGAAAGAATGAGTTTCAGTGATTTTCCGATTCCCAAAGAATACCCGATCTACATGCACAACACATACGTTCAAAAGTACTTTAATCTCTATGCAGATAAATTTAATCTGAGGGAGTTTATAAAATTTAAAACTGAAGTTCTGAATGTGCAAAGATCCGATACATTTAATAATGACGGCACGTGGGTGATAAAAGTGAAAGATGGGAACTCCAACAACGAAGAAACTAGCGTGTTTGACGCGGTAATGATATGCACTGGCTACAATGCGGCCAAATACACTCCACACTTTGAAGGGTTAGACAAGTTCAAAGGTCAAGTTCTTCACTCGCACGATTACAAGGACCAAAGAGGATATGAAGGGAAGAGAGTTGTTATTATTGGTATTGGGAATTCTGGAGGAGATGCAGCAGTAGACCTCGGGCCTGTAGCTCTGAAGGTAATATTACTTTATGTTCAATCCTAATCGTCGTTGTTGTAGCCCTTCCTACAAAAAATGTATTGTTTCGATTGAAAGATGGCACATTGCAATTACACTTTGCCTGCACAACCGACAATTTTTTGTTATTGGAAGAGAGTTACATAAGGTTAGCTCCCTTAACCCTTTGAATCCTAGCGGCCGTTTTTACGGCCAGCAACATGATATGCCATATGCCATAACGTCATTAAATAGGATGGCTGTTCAGTAAATGTGTAGGTAGACCAATCAATATTTTCAACGTGCAGCCCCGAGGCTGCACGTTGAAAATATTGAATGGTCTACACGCTAAAAACTAAAGTGTTAAAAACTACACTTGAAGTGCTGTATTTAACACTTAATAAGTGCTGAACTAGCACTTTGTTCAAGTGTAGATATCCCAGAACGTGACAGGTGTTACAATAATACCACCTGACAAGTGTAATGTCGCGACAATTAAAAGGAAACAGCGCAGATGACGCGGATCAGGCTCGAACTCTCGAGCCTGATTCGCGTCATCTGCGCTGTGTCCTTTTAATTATGTACCCATCAAGCGCAAATCAAATTATGGACGATTCTGGAAGAACCATCAATGCTAGACACATGGGAAGTGCCATCCACTCAGGTTTCAGATGTCTGACGATTGTAATGTCTAAGTGCTTAAAGCATTGTACTTTGAGTGTTAAAATCAAACCCTAAGAGTTAGAATGGGTTTTAACACCTTGAAAGTGTCAGTTTTAACCCTTTAGTTTTTAGTGTGATATTCATGACGATGTTTATCAGGGATGAAGCAATTGAGAAACCGGTCAGCGCAATTCGCAAATAAAGCCATTTAATGTTTATTATATTTTATATTATATGTTATATTTTCAATTTCTGCCCCAGAAACATAGATTGTGATCCCCATTGGAACGAGCTTGTTAATTTTTATGAAAAATGAAGAGTATGAAAATTTTTAGTTATTCAAGACTGTTTTTTTTGCAAGTGTGAAATTTTATCAATCTATTTTAGTTGTGTGCACAGTTTTGTGTAAAATCCCCCGTGGCATCCCCTGGAGGGAAGTTGAGCAGTGCTTGTTTAATGTGGTAAACAAGTTCTGATTTACTGGTAAAATAGGATCCTGTAACCAAATCTTGGGTAGAATGTCCTGTAAAGTGGGTAGCGTACGCATAAACGAGTGGCTAAGATTGACTACATACCTATGTTGTGTTTAAGAGATAAGCATAGATGTCGAAAGTGACTTGAATCCTTTACCTCTCATGAAATGCAAATGACACTTGCAAACAAAATTCTTGAATAACTAATTTTTATTCATTTTTGAATAAAAAAACATATCTTTTGACCCATCTTTGAAACGATCTCCACGAGCTTGTTCCAAAGAGGGACCATAAGCTATATTTTTGAGATAAAAAATAAAAAAAAAATAACGAAAATAAAGATTTTTGTGGATAGCGCTGGCCGGTTTTGTCCGTTGCCTTGGGTAAAAGGCAAAACACAAATACCTGAATAAAAGAGTGAATAAGTGTCAACATGTTTTCAGTTTGTTTGAAAGTGTATAAATTTGGGTCGTGTTCTGAGAAAAGGGACCTCAGAGGATATCCAATGAAATCGAAGTAAAACGTCAAAAAGAGCGACGTGAAAATTATGAGCGTGATCATATAAATTTTATTAGATTACAAACAATCGCGTTTTTTACCGATTTATTTTCACTTCATGTCAGCAACTCCTGAATTACAATAAGTTAAATAAATTATCACTGGTTACTATTACGAACTTGAAATTTTACGCTAAACAGAGAATCACACAACTCAGAAAAAAACTAAACATTCTCATGGATTGCGCTATTGTTTGGAAGAGAAATCGTCAAAACGGGCGAACACAAGTTGTTCTTGATATTCAATAACCGCTGTTTACTGTACAATAAACATCACTAGGCATTTCACATTTTGTTGTTGTTTGCTTTGGGCTTTATCTGCTCCCTCATTAAACTGTGAAATGAAGGGGACGTACATTCTAACTTTGGTCAAATTTCAGGTAATTTTCTTCCCAAAAAGGCCAAAATGAATAAATCCAATAAATTATATACCAAAATGCTTGGAATGAAACATAGAAGATGAGGAAACTGGAAATTGCCATTGAACTGCTGCCATGTGCAGATAGCACTGCCTGAAAGTCTGCTATGGCATAAGTAAGAGAACACAATTTTTACAATAAAATACCTCACAATAAAATAACATCTGTATTCTAGAAACATTGAAGTACATTCTCGAAGAAATCTTTTCCTAATTCTTGAAAGTAATATAGATTGAGACGAAATGTTATAAGTGGAGTGCAGACATTTTCTTTTGGTTTTCATTTGGGGAGGTTCAACAAAGGTCAACTTGAAGGAGTCCACTATAAGAAGTATGGAAGCACAAAAGAGTGTCTCCCAATTTTACGCTAAACAGAGAATCACACAACTCAGAAAAAAACTAAACATTCTCATGGATTGCGCTATTGTTTGGAAGAGAAATCGGTATTCGGTATTCTTCTATTCAGAATGCACTGCAAAGTCACACATTGTAGCTGAACAAATATGTTTACAAACCCCTTGCACAATAACCCCTTTTATCCCATGCATCAATTTGATAATGATTAAATGGTTAAATTTGTCTGGTTTATCAATAAGAAACAGAGGTTCTTTTACTCTTGGACACCAATATACTCAAACTATCTGTTGGAGAAGAAATAAGAGTACCTGTAACTCTTCACTGCAATAAACCATCAACTGTACATTAAAGTACATTGTTATTCAAAACACATCAAATTAGCCTTACATAACCATTATTGCTGTGCTTTTCCAAAAGAGGTTTATTGGCATATTGAGATTAGGAGGACACATCCAGTTATCCCATTCATAGGTGTTCACGTATTTTTTCAAGAACACAAATAGTATGTAATGTGGTTTAGAGGGAATATTGGCAGGATCTCATTGCAGGATCTCATGTGACGTCATAGTCACGTGACCCAGTGGCGCCATGTTGTGTTGTCATGGTAACCCACGTAGGCGGCCATCTTGTAACGTCGTCCCCATAGTGATACCTGTTGTTAGTACGCATGCGCAGCGCGTGTGTTAGGGTGATACGTGTTTCCGTCGTCCATTTTGTATACTGGAGGCCGCCATCTTGGTTTCTGTGGTAGCACGTGGTTGCTATGTTACCCAATTTTTCTGCAATAGGACGGGGTATGTTCGGAGGGTATGTTGATTGAATCGCAGTAAACCTAATTACCACAAACAACACGACAAACCCCCAACTCACCAAAATCCACCCAAAATCACCGAAATAGACTTTATTTGACACGGATTTCCCATTTTATCTGCTTGGCACGTAGAGCGATATTGCCAGGGGGTGTGTTCCTTTGTAGAAGAGTATTTTTTCTGGTTCGAATTTTCCCAGAATCCTCGTTTAATTACCACCAACAACCCGACAAGTAGTACTATTTCGAATTCTTTCAGAATCCTATTTAGGACCGCCATACCGTAGATTTTAAGAGTAGTACGTAGTGCTATAGTACCGAGGGGCACCCTTGGGGTGTGTTCGATTGAACTATAGTATTTTTCTGACTTACAGTTCTCCCAGAATTCTCGAAGAATTACCCAAATAGACCCGACCACCCTTACAGACCACCAAAATCTCAACCAAACCACCCAAACGGACATGTGAAGCCCCATTTTGGGCATATAAAAATAACACATTATGCTATAGTACCAAGGGATACAGGGGTATGTTCTATTGAAGAGGAGTACAGGGCCTGATTTTCCCAGAATCCTATTTTTAATGCCTATTGCATATGTTTCTCTATCACTAACAGTCTATCCAGTCCAAACTATCTCTGGTTCTCTCGTCCAAGTCATATAATTCCCAATGCTTGATTTCCCACAATGCAGTTATCTCCCTTCTGTATAATAAAAACCTGTATCCAATGGCAATATCCCCGGGCACCCCAATTTCGGCACCCCTTTTTTGAAAAACATATGACCTTCGGCACCCCTTTTTTGTCATATGTACTTATGTGAAAAAAACACAATGTGACACAATGTGCCCCAGCACAAAGGCACATGCTTTATGTACCGATATGTGCTTATGTGAAAAGGCACAATGTGCCCTAGCACAAAGGCACATACGGGTATTTGAGGATGCCTATGGCCCGACATTGTATTATTTTAGGATACTTTCGAGGATACCTACTGGAGAATTCCTTTTTTGTCATATGTGCTTATGTGAAAAAGCACAATGTGACACAATGTGCCCTAGCACATAAGCACATGCTTTATGTGCCGATATGTGCTTATGTGAAAAGGCACAATGTGACACAATGTGCTTTTTCACATAGGCACATACGACCAAAAAAGGATTCCATAGCCTCAGACGATTCCTAAAAAGGGATTCCACAAATGGGATTCTTTAAACGGGATTCCACAAATGGGATTCGAAAAAAGGGATTCAACAAATGGGATTCCGTTTCCATCTTGTCGCCAAAGCTCCAAAGCCACCACAGGTCTATGGTCTATCCTATCATTAGCTTCTACAACAGTTTTGTTCCATTGCGGCCTTGTACAAGTACTATTGACTAGGTGCTAAAACGATGACAAAAGACACTGATCGACGCTTGTGTTGGTATGGTTGTTTACAAGACAAAAAGTAAATTCACTGCATCGTCCAATCGCACCTTATTCAAAAGCCCGAATGCATCATTTTCAACCCATCTTCCATCGGTCCTTTGCGGACAACTACACAGTCGCGGCAGACATCCATGGTACTGGGAAATAAATAACTTCACAGCATCGGGGGAAATCAACACGCTCAATATAGTTCCAGCTCACTTGGAGAATACTTTGCGAAAAAGTGGTTTCTGAAGCATTCAGCTAACTTGTTATGAATATTACTTTATTTTATGTGTATCGTCACGATTTTATCCACTCGGCTATTTTTTTACAAGTGGTTCATATTTTCTTTTTAGTGCGCAATGATTCAGATTTTCGTCAACAAAAAGAAAAGTTCAGACGGCCTGTAAATATTGGATGGCGGTGTAAGGAATTCCAAAGCATATTTTGCAGTTATGACATTAGCAGCTCAAGTATTTGCTGTAACTTGTTTGCAAATCTGCTCATACAAAGTCTCGAACAAATAAAAGGCGTGATCACGTCCTTGCATTCTTACGATCGACCAAAAATGAGTATACCTGCAAGAACCACATTACAATCACATGGCCGGAATAATCATCATTGAAACATGGCCACACCCAGAACATCCAAAATTTGCGTTGGTGGTATTGCATTCCAACATCACAACACACCAGAGTGTGTGTTATAACAATGCTTTCTCAGAGTCTGTCGAATGTTATCTTTACATTCGGAACAAGGCTTTCGAATTACCGATCATTTTGTGGTTTTACGGGTTCGTCACTCATGCCATTGGCAAATTAATCTTCTTCAAAATCATAAAATTCACTTTTTTTCCTGAAAAAAACTACATGTGCATTTTCTATGCATTTTACTCATTATTTTGATATATAATTTGCCTTTCCTTACTTCTGTTATCTGTTTCTGGGGAATTGGGAAAAAATTCAACAAATTGACCAAAGTTAGGTTGGACAACCCCTTAAAGTAATAAACTGCGTCGTGCGCAACATTGTGGGGTGATATGAACATACTCTAAAAATATACTGATGTGAATAATGTAATTTTATGGCTTCACAAACGGTTATCAAAGCTTTACCAGTAGACGAGAGATGAATGTTTTTTTCCCAAGCTGCTGCATTGCACTTGCCTATGACGTTTCACAAACTGAATTGTTTACATCAACGAGTATGTGTTTCTATTTATAAGTCATTGCGTGACTTCGAAATGAAAGTTGGAATGGACGTATCTTTCGAAAACCGTTTAAAACCGTTTTGTTTCCTTTTCATCTGTGAAGGCCTGTGAATTCAATAAATTATGTAAGGCTCTCCGAGAACTAGGAATGAATATTCGGCGTTTTGTATATCCGTCAATGATAACATGATTTTGGAGGGCGTTATGGTTTATTAACGGCCCGGCAGGAATGATTAATAACCAGAGGGCCTATAAGCGACCCGAGACGTTGTCGAGGGCTGTTAATAGGCGCGATGGGTGTTAATCATTCCTGGGAGGCCGCTAATAAACCCTAACGCCAACAAAAATCATGCTATTACTATTATTACCACTTACCGTTCAGTTATCTCAAAATGCAGGTGAAATAGGGTGTCTGGACATAACTTAACAAACACAATATTACCATAACATAAGTAACAATTTTGAAAGTAAGAAGCATTTTAGGCAATGATAACAGTCAGTTAGTGTCAAGGTGATAGCATAAAGTTGCGATTTTTCTTGTTTAAAAGTGTAAATCTTTCTGACTGGGTTAAACATGAAACGTAAAGATAGGTATGTGACGGAAAATCACAGACTCCTTCAGGATAAGAACCACCCCATCAAAAGTGAAATGGTGAGACATACGTTCACGCACGGATTCAGGCGACACTCCTTGAGATTTGGCTGAATACGCGACGTGAATCTATTTCTTCCAGCAGCGACAAAGCCCGGTTTCCGACAGTTAGTTCTTCCATTGGTGAAGAAGCTCTAAACTTAGCACATTTTACTTAGGATTATCTATTATGGTACAGTTGTTGAATGTGCTACCAGATACGAAGCCACGCGGAAAGTTACTTTGACCTTTGCATATTGTTACTACTAGAAACTCCATTTGGAAACTCTACACTATAAACAGTTCCAACTGTGACATCTGGAGGTATGATAATGATGATTCCATCAGAAGTTGCGCTTATCGCTACTGAATTCTGAGTTACAACACCTCGGCCATTACATATACTGGTAGATATACGCCCTATTGGTTCAGCGATTATAACTTGTTTCTTATCTAAGTAATCAATCGATGATTTTACTGAGTCAACGTCAGTCATGTTTATGCGAAAACAACCCCTTTCGAACTCTTATGAAGGGTATTCGAACATACCCTCTTCTGTGCTACTTAAATGTCATTAATGTAGTGGTTCAAACTTTGTGTGTTTTTATGATTTATTACACTTATGATGCTCTACGGGTTTACTCCTGCTTGGTTGCGTGTTGTTATTGTTGATTGCGCGTACACTGTGGCAAGTGTATGTTTCCGACAGGACTGCTTTATTAGAAATTCATTGCATGATTGAACGCAAACTGGTTTTCCCCCATGAGTGCATGGTTCGATGGATTATATGTTTGCTTTGTTGTTTGGAATAATCTGTCACACTTTGGATTTAATTTTGATACATAAGTTTTGAATATGCGATCTCCATTGCCATACATGCGCTGGTTGCTGTAATGTAGATCATGTTGCTTATAACCATCCTGGTGGTTTTTTGTAACTTCAGTTGTCGCCATGGAAATGTATCAGCAGATTTGCAAACAAGTTACAGCAAATACTTGAGCTGTTAATGTCATAACTGCAAAATATGCTTTGAAATTTCCTCCATCCAGTATTTACAGGCCGTCTGAACTTTTTTGTTGACGAAAAATCTGAATTATTGCGCATTCAAAAGACAACGTGAACCACTTGTAAAAAAAATAACCGAGTGTATACAATCGGGACGATACACATAAAATAAGGTAATATTCATAAAAAAGTAAGCTGAATGCTTCAGAAATCACTTTTTTCTCGAAGTATATTCCAAGTGAGCTGGAACTATATTGAGCGTGTTGATTTCCCTGGATGTTGTGAAATGAGTTACTTCCTAGTAACCATGGATCTCTACCGCGGCTGTGTTGATGTCCACAACGGACCGATGGAAGATGGGTTGAAAATGATGCATTCGCGCTTTTAAATAAGGTGCGATTGGACATTTAGTTTTTTCTTGCAAACAACCATACCAACACAAGCGTCGATCAGTGTCTTTTGTCATCGTTTTAGACTGACAAATGTGACAAATCTTCTTTTCCCAATTTGCGTATCATAATAAACATAACAGCGGCCAGCATGGCCGTGACGGTCAAAACCCAAACGAATATCGAATCTACGGTCAAAATTGGTCGCAATTGGAATTTAAACAAATGAAACACACAAAATATTCGCAATATCTTCAGTATCCGTGCCGAGTTACTTTTTAACATGACACACCAGACCACATGCGTTCAGTTTCGTTTGTCAGCATCATAATGCCTGCAGATGTTTGTGGTAATAGTACGAGAAAGCTACAGAACTTCAACAGAAGCCAAAAATGTTCCCATCATCTATAAATTAATTAAAAGTGATAATTCTGTTTATTTTACAGAAATTATGAATTGATAAGGTGGGTGTATTGTGATTATGATGCACCGGTCTTGGAAGTTCGAAAGTTAAAGGAGTATCTAGTGCTGTGGAGACCTCTGTCCGTCCATACCAACATTCTACCTTGTATCTCAACAACTGCTACTCCAATTTGAATGATATTTGGTGTTGTATCGAGCATCATGATGAAACGATGCACGTGTAGCTGCTGTAACGTGCGTTTCTTCCACACATTTTTATCAGAGTTATGGTCAATTTTCACTCTTTCGAGTTAGAAAAATTTGTTTATAACTTGTTGATTTGTTACAATTTGTCGGAAAGTGCCTGCTGACACCCTCGAAATTATTGCAACAAAATAATTTTTGTGAATATTTTGTTCCTATTACTTATCAAGCAAAAAACTAATGAATATTCTGTAAAGCCACCAATCTGATGTTTGACACTTTTATCGGAGCTGTTATGGAGGCTTCTGGAACTCAACATGTTGATTATGACAGGGTTTTTCTATTCACCCATTAATAGGTAAATTAAGTGTTATAGTTGGAAGTGAGAAGCATGAAAGGTTCAGAACTTAAAGTCTAAAAAGAATGTTTTGCAATGTAATATGATTTTTGCAGACACACTTATTTGGAGGATTACCTGTCTGATAGTGTTTGGAGCATGTGTGTCGCCAGGATTTTCAAAAAGAAAAAAGAGTTAAACTTTGATGAAAAAGGCATATGCCATGAGTGCCGAAGGTACAGACATATAAGGGAGGGGGCACCCCCCCCCGGGAATATTTTTATCAAATGGAGTTCATTTGTAACCTTTAGGGGATTTCTTTGCGTACTGCGTTCTTGAAAAAATATGTGAACTCCTATGAATGCGAGACCTACAAGATGTGCCCTCCTGATCTCGATATGCCAATAAGCCTCTTTTGGAAAAGTACAGGCAATAATGGTTATGTAGGGTTGATTTGATGTGTTTTGAATAACAATGTACTTTTATCTACATTTGATGGTTTATTGCAGTGACAGGTTACAGTTACTCTTATTTCGTCTCCAACAGATAGCGTGAGTGTATTGGTGTCTAAGAGTAAAAGAAGCTATGTTACTTATTGATAAGCCAGACAAATTTAACAATTTAATTACTATCAAATTGATGCATGAGATAAAAGGTGTTACAGTGCAAGGGGTTTGTAAATATATTTGTTCAACTACAATGTATGACTTTGCAGTGCATTCTACATAGGACAATATCATAGTAGTTTCTTTCCAAACCACCACAGTGACACATACATCTTTATATTGGGAGACACTCTTTTGTCCTTCCATATTTCTTCCAGTGGACTCCTTCAAGTTGACCTTTGTTAAACCTCCTCAAATCAAAACATAAATAAACGAAAATGTCTGCCTTCAGTCAGTGAGCACTCCACTTATAACGTTTGGTCTCAATCTTTATTACTTTCAAGAATTAGGAAAAGATTTCTTCGAGTATGTACTTCAATGTTTATAAAATACAGCGGCTATTTTATTTTGAGGTATTTTATTGTAAAAATCTTGTTCTCTTAATTATGCCATAGCAGACTTTCAGGTGGAGCTATCTTCACATGGCAGCAGTTCCATGGCAAATTCCAGTTTCCGCGTGTTCTAAGTTTCGTTCCAAGCATTTTGGTATATAATGTATTGGGATTATTTATTTTAGGTCTTTGTTAAACTTTGAAGAAAATTACCTGAAATTTGACCAAAGTTAGGTTGGACGTCCCCTTCATTTCACAGTTTAATGAGGGAGCAGATAAAGCAGATAAAATCCAAAGTATACAACGTCCCCTTAACCCTAGTTATTTTTATAGGACTCAAAATGTTCTAAACAGAAACATAATTTCAAAGTCATTTTATAAGGAACTATGTGGCTGACGAGTTCAAATTTTTTTCTTAAGTACCCTCTAGAGGTGTGTAACTGAGATTATTCTCTACAGTTCCTATGCAAGATGTGCGTGTCTCATGTGAGAAGGTCATGTGAGATAGCATATTTAATGAACGCAGGACTATTCAATCATCGCACGTTCTTCTGTAAACAAATAATGTCACGTTTCGGAAATATTAGCAGACGAGCGTTTGTGGTTGAAAAACAGAAATAAAAACACAGACCGCAAACCAAAAGACACTTGACTCTTTTATATGAATTTTGGTGTGAACGCCGTTATGGGTAGAGTTGAGTTGCAAGAAATTATCGTCGAAAAGTTATGCGGATACATTGCAGAATCCATAACTTGACGTCATCGAAATGTGTCAATGTTCATTTCGCTACAAATCTTTAACACCTGTTTTTCTGGCGTTGGGAATTAATTTTGTGGTATATACCTGTGGTATATACAGAACTTTTATGCACTCTTTCCGATAAGCAAAATCAGTTTTATTTTCAGAAATGGGCTACAAAAGTGTTCGATATAGCTGTACGTGCACCTGAATTACTTTTGATGACCTCAGGGTGTTTTGTTGGGGGGGGGGGGGGGAAATTATCTCTGATGGGGGTGGATGTGAGATGGGGCAATCTTACCCTCGGAACAAGATATTTGGACCAGACTCTCGGCAAGCCTCTTATCTGGCCCAAATATCTTGCCCTCGGGTTAGATTTCCCACATCTCACACCCTCGCCCATCATGGATAATAATAATCTGCCATAGGTTCTATCAAGGGGCTCCAGAGGGGAATTCCACTTTTTACCTTATCTTTACCTGGAAAAAAGCCATGATGCTTGGACTATTTTGAGGGTTCCCGAGGGGATTGACAGTGGATCGTATGGAGATTGATTGCTTAATGTTTTATTTATTATAGGCCTCTGTTTATATAGTTCTGTTCAAGAAAAGCGTCAGTCCCCATTGGGCCTCTTGCATTCTTATAGTTCCCCTATATGTAGTGATGGATTGAGTAACAACGAGCCACCCTTCCCAACCGTGACCCCCCTGCTCCAACCGTGCCCTCCCCGCCCCAACCATGCCCCCCTGTGTTTGATATTCTGATCCAGTATATGACAAATTACATAAGCACTAACATTTTAAATTTTACTCATAGTAAATCTATGCTAGGGCCCTACGAAGCTGCGAGATTCAATTCGATTTCCAATTGGCCATCAGATTCAATTCGAATCAAAACTTTCTCAGTTCTTTAAATTTCAAATCGGTTCATTGCAACTTAAGTCTAATGATATTGAATGTTTCCATGTATCAGTCTCCATTTTGCAGCCACTTCAAGGGTACCCCTCATGAAATACTTATGTGGGCATGCATGCCCTTTTATCCAAAAAGACAAATACATTTCATTATAGACTTTTAATATGTCAATTTGTGAAATAACTTTCAACATTTTAATGCTCGGAACTTGTTGAATGTCAAAGCAGCTCAAAAGCAAAATCAACGAGATATCTTCATCTTATGGTGTTATAAAGAGGAAGTTAAAGGTGATAATTCTGTTTATTTTACGGAAATTGTGAATTGATAAGGTGGGTGTATTGTGATTATTATGCACCGGTCTTGGAAGTTCGAAAGTTAAAGGAGTATCTAGTGCTGTGGAGACCTCTGTCCGTCCATACCAACATTCTGCCTTGTATCTCAACAACTGCTACTCCAATTTGAATGATATTTGGTGTTTTATCGAGCATCATGAGGAAACGATGCACGTGTAGCTGCTGTAACGTGCGTTTCTTCCACACATTTTTACCAGAGTTATGGTCAATTTTCACTCTTTCGAGTTAGAAAATTTTGTTTATAACTTGTTGATTTGTTACAATTTGTCGGAAAGTGCCTGCTGACACCCTCGAAATAATTGCAACAAAATAATTTTTGTGAATATTTTGTTCCTATTACTTATCAAGCAAAAAGCTAATGAATATTCTGTAAAGCCACCAATCTGATTTTTGACACTTTTATCGGAGCTGTTATGGAGGCTTCTGGAACTCAACATGTTGATTATGACAGGGTTTTTCTATTCACCCATTAATAGGTAAATTAAGTGTTATAGTTGGAAGTGAGAAGCATGAAAGGTTCAGAACTTAAAGTCTAAAAGGAATGTTTTGCAATGTAATATGATTTTTGCAGACACACTTATTTGGAGGATTACCTGTCTGATAGTGTTTGGAGCATGTGTGTCGCCAGGATTTTCAAAAAGAAAAAAAGAGTTAAACTTTGATGAAAAAGGCATATGCCATGAGTGCCGAAGGTACAGACATATAAGGGAGGGGGCACCCACCCCCCCGGGAATATTTTTATCAAATGGAGCTCATTTGTAACCTTTAGGGGATTTCTTTGCGTACTGCGTTCTTGAAAAAATATGTGAACTCCTATGAATGCGAGACCTACAAGATGTGCCCTCCTGATCTCGATATGCCAATAAGCCTCTTTTGGAAAAGTACAGGCAATAATGGTTATGTAGGGTTGATTTGATGTGTTTTGAATAACAATGTACTTTTATCTACATTTGATGGTTTATTGCAGTGACAGGTTACAGTTACTCTTATTTCGTCTCCAACAGATAGCGTGAGTGTATTGGTGTCTAAGAGTAAAAGAAGCTATGTTACTTATTGATAAGCCAGACAAATTTAACAATTTAATTACTATCCAATTGATGCATCAGATAAAAGGTGTTACAGTGCAAGGGGTTTGTAAATATTTTTATTCAACTACAATGTATGACTTTGCAGTGCATTCTACATAGGACAATATCATAGTAGTTTCTTTCCAAACCACCACAGTGACACATACATCTTTATATTGGGAGACAATCTTTTGTCCTTCCATACTTCTTCCAGTGGACTCCTTCAAGTTGACCTTTGTTTAACCTCCTCAAATCAAAACATAAATAAACGAAAATGTCTGCCTTCAATCAGTGAGCACTCCACTTATAACATTTGGTATCAATCTTTATTACTTTCAAGAATTAGGAAAAGATTTCTTCGAGTATGTACTTCAATGTTTATAAAATACAGCTGCTATTTTATTTTGAGGTATTTTATTGTAAAACTTTTGTTCTCTCAATTATGCCATAGCAGACTTTCAGGTGGTGCTATCTTCACATGGCAGCAGTTCCAAGGCGAATTCCAGTTTCCGCGTGTTCTAAGTTTCGTTCCAAGTATTTTGGTATATAATTTATTGGGGGTCTTTGTTAGACTTTGAAGAAAATTACCTGAAATTTGACCATGGTTAGGTTGGACGTCCCCTTCATTTCACAGTTTAACCCTTTATCCAACGAATCGGCCGCATCCGCCAGCGTAATATGCAAATTCAGTTGTTGAAAAAATATTATTTTTCAAAAAATTTCAACAAAACCATATCATGTGACCCCTCGTTGGAACGAGCTCGTCGAGCTCGTTCCAACGAGGGGTCACATGATATGGTTTTGTTGAAATTTTTTGAAAAATTTGAAAAAATTATATTTAAAATAATAAATTTTGATATCGTCTGCGTTGGGTAAAGGGTTAATGAGGGAGCAGATAAGGCAGATAAAATCCAAAGCATACAACGTCCCCTTAACCCTAGTTATTATTATAGGACACAAAATGTGCTAAAATAGAAACATAATTTCAAAGTCATTTTATAAGGAACTATGTGGCTGACGAATTCAAAATTCTTTCTTAAGTACCCTCTAGAGGTGTGTAACTAAGATTATTCTCTCCACTTCCTATCCAAGATATGCGTGTCTCATGTGAGAAGGTCTTGTGAGATAGCATATGTAATGAACGCAGGACTATTCAATCATCGCACGTTCTTCTGTAAACAAATAATGTCACGTTTCGGAAATATTAGCAGACGAGCGTTTGTGGTTGAAAAACAGAAATAAAAACACAGACCGCAAACCAAAAGACACTTGACTCCTTTATTTGAATTTTGGGGTGAACGCCGTTATGGGTAGAGTTGTGTTGCACGAAATTACCGTCGAAAAGTTATGCGGTACCATTGCAGAATCCATAACTTGACGTCATCGAAATGTGTCAATGTTCATTTCGCTACAAATCTTTAACACCTGTTTTTCTGGCGTTGGGAATCAATTTTGTGGTATATACCTGTGGTATATACAGAACTTTTATGCACTCTTTCCGATAAGCAAAATCAGTTTTATTTTCAGAAATGGGCTACAAAAGTGTTCGATATAGCTGTACTTGCACCTGAATTACTTTTGATGACCTCAGGGTGTTTTGTTGGGGGAGAAAAATTATCTCTGATGCGGGTGGATGGGAGATGGGGAAATCTTACCCTCGGAACAAGATATTTGGACCAGACACTCGGCAAGCCTCTTACCTGGCCCAAATATCTTGCCCTCGGGTTAGATTTCCCACATTTCACACCCTCGCCCATCATGGATAATAATAATCTGCCATAGGTTCTATCAAGGGGCTTCAGAGGGGAATTCCACTTTTTACCTTATCATTACCTGGAAAAAAGCCATGATGCTTGGACTATTTTGAAGGCTCCAGAGGGAACTGACAGTGGATCGTATGGAGATTGATTGCTTAATGTAAATTTATTATAGGCCTCTGTTTATATGGTTCTGTTCAAGAAGAGCGTTTCAGTCCCCATTGGGCCTCTTGCATTCTTATAGTTCCCCTATATTTAGTGATGGATTGAGTAACAACGAGCCACAATTCCCAACCGTGACCCCCTGGCCCAAACGTGCCATCCCCGCCCCAACCATGCCCCCCCCCCCCCCTGTGTTTGATATTCTGATCCAGTATATGACAAGTTACATAAGCACTAACATTTTAAATTTTACTCATAGTAAATCTATGCTAGGGCTCTACGAAGCTGCGAGATTCAATTCGATTTGCAATTGGCCATCAGACCGGAGCAAATGATGGAGGTGTGAAGTCGCGTTTCGGAGTGGGAGAAAATTTCTAGATTTTCCATTGAATCGGCTATCGTCATATATATGGATCTGGGATGAAAGGTGCAACATATATCACCAGTTTGGAGGTATGTGTTAATATTGCCTTTCGGTTGTCTTGGATGTGTTTTGTGGGAGTTTTTCTGCAGTGTTTCCTGAATTTCGTGTTACCTGGTGAAGGAAATCATTCGATCGTGAACACTCATTTAACACCTAACACTTAATTAGAAAGCTGTTGTCATTGTTGTCATTAATTACAGCCTTTGAGTGTGGACTGTTGTCAATCGTCGACAAGCTGAACAAATTCAGACACTTCGGAGTTGTGAATTATGTATTTTGAATGACCTTCTTTGTCACCAGTGCGGATTGTCCGTTATTAAATTGTCACTGTATTCACGGTCTATTCATATAATATTAATATAACATTAATCCATGAGAAACGGAGTTAGCGAATTTTTCTATATTTAAACCAGTTTGCGAATATTTAATCTGCTCTTTCAAAGTTCTCTTACGGCGTGTTGTCGTTTAAATTAGACAGTCGACATAATATTGACATTATGCCTTCACCATGCCCACGTCCAGTCAGCGACAAAGCAAAGGAAATGCAGCGGTAGGGGGAGGAAACGACCGTCACTCCAGGGAGTCCAGTGAGTCCAGGGTCTCTGATAATCCAAATTCAAGACCTAAAACGAAAACGCTTCAGCCCAGTCAATCTATTCAGCCTGTCAAACAACAAAGTAAACGTCCATGTACAGACTTCAGTTTTTCTGATGAATCGATGCAACACGAGGATGTGGTTAGAGAGTTGTCGTCTCAGATTAAAGATCTGACAGCAGCTGTTGGGGCTCTGCCCACCATTACAGATGTGAGTAGAATTATTGACACGAAAGTGGGAGACCTCCAGAAAATCATCATCGAAAATCTCCACAAACGAATGGACAGTCTGGAAAAAAACTAGAGTCGGCGAATTCGGAGAATAGTCTCTTACGCGAAGAAATAGACTGCTACAGGAGTGAAAACGATACACCGAAGAATGACCTTACGAAAACTGTTAAAGAATTGCATGATGTCCGAAAATCTCAAAACGAAAGCGAACAGTACTCGAGAAAACACAATATCCGAGTGATAGGTCTCTCAGAAACGCGTGAGGAGAATGTGGCCAACATTTTTTGCAGTATTGTAAATAAGAGTCAAGAACATGTAAAATTAGAAATGAGTGATTTAGTTGCCGCTCATCGCCTGCCCTCCAAAAGTTCTCCGAGGCCATGCTTGATAAAGTTTTTGAGAGCTGAAAAGCGCAATGAAGTTTTCCAGCAACGGAAACAGTTTTCATTTAACACTGACTGCAATAGGGGAACGTCAATCAAAATAAAAGACGATTTGACTAAATCTAATCTTGAACTGATTAGCCGGCTGTACAACCACAAAGAAATCACGTCAGCCTATCACCGTAACGGTAAAATATGGGGTGTTTCGACAACAGGGGCCAAACTCAAGTTAACGATGTCATTTCCACTGTTAAACAGGGAAATCAAAAATAAATAAATCCCTAATGCCTTGGCAGATCGCGTGTACAATTTAAAGATTGGATTGTCTCTTGTTGAACCAAAGCTCATGGTTCCTCATCGGAACGAGTTTACCGATCCCCTTCTGATGGGGGACCATGGGTTGTGGTTTGTCAATCTGTATGTTTGTGTTGAAAAGTGAAAACCGGCCTATAACTGGAAATGTAACCATATACGCAACGAACTGAAAGAAAAAGTGAACCATTGAACTTTTTTTTTTTGAAACGTATTCTGTCAGAATACTGCGGGTCTGGGTAATACCTAGTGGCCTCTTACCAGGGCAAGCTCATCTAGCCCGAGCCAATGGGGGGGGGGGGGGGGGGGGGGAGGGGGGATAATGTGTTATGGTTTGCTAAACTGAATGTTTCCTGTTGAAATTATTTCTGTTGGGATAAGCCTAAAATTCGGGACATAACCCTCACCCAACGAATTAGTGAGAAAAACACCTCTTGGATATGATCTTGCTATTTTCTTTAAATCCACGACTTTGATGCATAGCTCATGATCCCTCATCTGAGCGAGCTCAATGAGCCCACTCCGATGGGGGATCATGGGTTATGATATGCCAGACTGAGTGTTTGTTGATGAGAAGGAACTAGCCTCACCTCCTTTGAAATCTACGAATCTGTGTCATGGCACATGACCCCTCATCTGAGCGAGCTCATTGAGCCCACTCCGATGGGGGATCATAGGTTATGACATGCCAGACTGAGTGTTTGTTGATGAGAAGGAACTAGCCTATTATACGAAGTATAACCCTTTACCCTATTAATCAAAGAGAAAAAAAATCTTGTAATATGAATCCTTGTCACTTTCTCCTCATTTATGATTCGCTTACAAACCGATGATTGCCTAATAGACTACCGAAATTCAATTTGTCAGATTACGCCGACGTGTTTCGCATTGAAATGAATTTTGTCGGAATGAGTCTGACATAGGACTTAAGACTCCCTACCCAACGAATTTTGGAAAAAAATATCCCTCGTAGTATGAATCATGTCTTTCACGTCGAATTGGAGGGAAACACCTTGTAATATGAATCCTTGTTACGTTCTCATAATCTTTGATTCTGGGTTATAACTTATGGCCCCCCTCATCGGAACGGGCTCATTGAGCCCGCATTGATGAGAGTCATGGATTGTGATTTGTCATGGTTGTGGTTTGCCAAATTGAGTATCCGCTGTTGAAATTCATTCAATCGGAATAAGCCTAATATTCGAAATATTGCCGCTTACCGAACAAATTTGGAAATTACCCCCAATGGAATGCATCAATTATTCTACTCCCAAGTTACGAAGTTGGGGGGCCTAACTTATTGTTGAAATTCACCCTGTCTGAATACGCCTAAAAATTCAAAATATGATCCCTTACTGGAAGTCTGAGTCTAAACACGAAACATATCCCTTCACCCCAAATTTAGTAAAAAATATCTTTTGTAACTTTTTTTAAACTTATGATTCGGGACCATAGCTAGTTACCCTTCATCGGGGCGAGCTCATCGAGCCCATTCCGATGAGGGGGTCATGAGGTGTGATTTGCCGAATCAATTGTTCCCTGTTTGATTTTGGAATTTAGGAAAACATATCCCTTGTAGTATTATATGAATCGTGTAAACTTTATGAATCTGTGTCATAGGTCATGGCCCCTCATCGGAGAGAGGGGGGCCTCTGTTGCATCTAACCTAAAATAAACCCTTCATCCAACGAATTGAATAATCACTTGTGATATAATTTTGTCACCTCCTTTGAAATCTACGAATCTATGTCATGGCACGGCACATGACCCCTCATCGGAGCGGGCTCATTGAGCCCACTCCGATGGGGGATCATGGGTTATGATATGCCAGACTGAGTGTTTGTTGGCGAGAAGGAACTGGCCTCACCTCCTTTGAAATCTACGATTCTGTGTCATGGCACATGACCCCTCATCGGAGCGGGCTCATTGGGCCCACTCCGATGGGGGATCATGGGTTATGATATGCCAGACTGAGTGTTTGCTGATGTGAAGGAACTAGCCTATTATACGAAATTTAACCTTTTAACCTACTAATCAAAGAAAAAAATCTTACCCCCTATGGAATGCATCAATTATTCTACTCCCAAATTAAGATTCGGGGCCCTAACTTATTGTTGAAATTCACCCTGTCTGAATACGTCTAAAAATTCAAAATATGATCCCTTACTGGAGGTCTGAGTCTAAACACGAAACATATCCCTTCACCCCAAATTTAGTAAAAAATATCTCTTGTAACTTGTGATATAATTTTGTCACCTCCTTTGAAATCTACGAATCTATGTCATGGCACATGACCCCTCATCGGAGGGGGCTCATTGGGCCCGCTCCGGTGGGGGATCATGGGTTATGATATGCCAGACTGAGTGTTTGTTGACGAGAAGGAACTGGCCTCACCTCCTTTGAAATCTACGAATCTGTGTCATGGCACATGACCCCTCGTCGGAGCGGGCTCATGGGTTATGATCGTGGGTCATGATATGCCAGACTGAGTGTTTGTTGATGAGAAGGAACTAGCCTATTATACGAAATTTAACCCTTTACCCTACTAATCAAAGAAAAAAAAATCTTACCCCCAATGGAATGCATTAATTATTCTACTTCCAAATTAAGATTCGGGGCCCTAACTTATTGTTGAAATTCACCCTGTCTGAATACGCCTAAAAATTGAGCATCCGCTGTTGAAATTCATTCAATCGGAATAAGCCTAATATTCGAAATATTGCCGCTTACCGAACAAATTTGGAAATTACCCCCAATGGAATGCATCAATTATTCTACTCCCAAGTTACGAAGTTGGGGGGCCTAACTTATTGTTAAAATTCACCCTGTCTGAATACGCCTAAAAATTCAAAATATGATCCCATACTGGAGGTCTGAGTCTAAACACGAAACATATCCCTTCACCCCAAATTTAGTAAAAAATATCTCTTGTAACTTTTTTTTAAACTTATGATTCGGGATCATAGCTAGTTACCCCTCTTCGGAGCGAGCTCATCGAGCCCGTTCCGATTTTAGGAAATAATTCACCCCAAATTTAGTAAAAAATATCTCTTGTAACTTTTTTTTAAACTTATGATTCTGGATCATAGCTAGTTACCCCTCATCGGGGCGAGCTCATCGAGCACGTTCCGATGAGGGGTCATGAGGTGTGATTTGCCGAATCGATTGTTCCCTGTTGGCCTCACATCATTTGAAATCTACGAATCTGTGTCATGGCACATGACCCCCTCATCGGAGCTGGCTCATTGGGCCCACTCCGATGGGGGATCATGGGTTATGATATGCCAGACTGAGTGTTTGTTGATGAGAAGGAACTAGCCTATTATACGAAATATAACCCTTTACCCTACTAATCAAAGAAAAAAAAAATCTTACCCCCAATGGAATGCATCAATTATTCTCCTCCCAAATTAAGATTCGGGGCCCTAACTTATTGTTGAAATTCACCCTGTCTGAATACGCCTAAAAATTGAAAATATGATCCCTTACTGGAGTTCTGAGTCTAAACACGAAACATATCCCTTCACCCCAAATTTAGTAAAAAATATCTCTTGTAACTTTTTTTTTAAACTTATGATTAGGGATCATAGGATTACCCCTCATCGGGGCGAGCTCATCGAGCCCGTTCCGATGAGGGGTCATGAGGTGTGATTTGCCGAATCGATTGTTCCTTGTTGGATTTTGGAATTTAGGAAAACATATCCCTTGTCGTGTCTCTCAGTTAACGACCTTGAGTTATAGCTTATGTATGACCCTTCGTTGGAGCGGGCTCACTGAGCCCATTCTCACTGCCCTGCTGTAAACCTATTATTGAATCAGAATATGTTTCAGATAGCCCTGTTGGATTTTGGAATTTAGGAAAACATATCCCTTGTCGTGTCTCTCAGTTAACGACCTTGAGTTATAGCTTATGTATGACCCCTCGTTGGAGCGGGCTCACTGAGCCCATTCCCACTGCCCTGCTGTAAACCTATTATTGAATGAGAATATGTTTCAGATAGCCCAACCTTTCACAAACTCCTAAACTCAAAGTTGTAATACATTCGTCTTAGACGAAGGAACATGCCACCACATCAGAGTGGTCGTACTCGTACAGTACACTTTGCAGTCTTCACAACACTATTTATTTGCTCCCTTCAGTTAAAATTGCATACATTGTGTCAGACTGGCCCGCATAAACGTGCTTCTGAATTCTTACTTTCTGAACCCAGATATCTAACAACACGTGTTGATTTACGACAGGTAAACACAATCGATGTATATCTACTTTCAGACGGAGGACTTGGCGATTTCCGAATAGATGATGGCGGGTAATCTAACATTTGACGAGATTCGGACTGGGTCGGACTTTGATTTTTCACACGAATATAATGAGTTCTTGAAAAAACAGACAGACGATGAAACTCCTTTGAGTATGGGGCGGAGAGAGGAATGTAGGTTCTATGACCTCAATGAGTTTCGTACCCTTAACCAGAACATAACCAAATCATTCGCATTATTCAGCATTAATTGTCAAAGTCTGTCAGCTCACTGGGATTCTTTTTGCGAATTGATAGCAACCATGCAGGACAAAGATAACCTTTTTGATATCATCGGTCTGACAGAAATTTTTAAAATACCGCTCAACATGACATTTTCCTTAGATGGTTACCATCAACTTATCAAAGCCCCCCGTCCCGCAGACGATGATAGTCGTGGCGGTGTTGGTATGTACATTAGAGATGGTATAGAATTTAGTATTCGCCATGACTTATCAATCTTTATACCTCATGTAATAGAATCGCTTTTTATTGAGATAACAAACAACAAATCAAAACGCATAGTAGGCATAATATACAGACCTAACACACCCCCAAGAGCGGATATTAATCTTTTTCAAACTCATCTAAATCTTATCACAGATATAATAAACCGCGAAAACAAAGCAGCGTATATAATGGGTGATTTTAATATAGACCTTTTAAAATTCGAAACGCATAAAAAACCGAAAACTACTTAAATCTGATATTCAGCCAGGGATTCCAACCATTTATAACAAAACCAACCAGAATAACAAATCATTCAGCTACTCTTATAGACCATATCATCTCAAACAACATGCTTACCAACTCAAAGTCTGGTATTATTACCACAGATGTCTCCGATCATTTCGGAACTTTTTACATAGAAACGACTTCTGAGAAAAGTAACAGTCCAGCCTTCATAGAGAGGCGTATTTTTAATCAAAACAGTGTAGATCACTTCAGAAAAATCCTTACACAGATTGACTTCTCGTCAGTCCTCAATCAAAATTGCCCTAATATAGCTTATAATACATTCTTAGAAATCTATATGGAGGCTTATGAGGCAGCATTTCCAATCCAGCGTGTGCGTTTGAAATCAAAATTTGTGAAACGACAGCCATGGATGACAAAAGGCCTCATTACTGCTTCCAACAATAAGGCAAAATTCTATAAAAAGAAATTAAAATCCCAAACTCACGAAAGCATTCAAAATTACAAAAATTACTGCAAAATATTCAATAAAGTGAAAAAACAAAGTAAAGCCATGTACTATAAGAAAATACTCACTGAAAGTAAAAACAATATTCGTAAAACTTGGCAAATTTTAAATAATGTCATCCACAAAACTAAAGATATACCAACTCCTTCCCCATACTTTATTAGTAACAATACACGAGTGTATGATCAACGTCAAATTTCGGAAGAGTTCGACGATTTTTTGGTAAATGGATTTTTTGTACAAATGCTTGCCAACAGATAGAAAGGTCAGACAAATCTTACAGTGACTTCATAAAAGATTATTTCCCAAATAACTTCTACCTTACTCCGACATCCCCAACAGAAGTTATAAACACAGTTAACTCAATGAAATCAAAATCAAGCAAAGACTCCACAGAAATAACGACTTGCCTTCTGAAACAGACTATAGATACCATACTATTACCATTAACCCATATAATCAACTGTTCGTTTTCAAATGGAATAGTGCCCGATAAAATGAAAATCGCAAGAGTAATCCCAATATACAAGTCAGGCGACGAACACACCTATAATAATTATAGACCGATAAGTATCCTCCTAACATTCTCAAAAGTCTTGGAAAAAATTATTTCTAAACAATTAATCAGTTTTCTTGAGAATTTTCAGATACTGAACTCCAATCAATATGGATTCAGACAAAAACACTCAACCATTCACCCCGTAATGCAACTTTTGAGAGAAATAGCCTTTGAAAACAACAATGATTCAAAGAATAATACCCTTGCAATTTTTGTAGACTTTTCCAAAGCCTTTGACACCATAAATCATGACATCTTATTGAAAAAAACTTGAACACTATGGTGTCAGGGGAATTGGTAATCTCTGGTTCAAGAGCTATCTCTCAAATAGATCACAATCCGTATCTTTTAACACAGAAACATCTAACTTGGCGAAAATAATTTGCGGGATTCCACAAGGATCAGTCCTCGGTCCCATTCTAATTTTACTATATATCAATGACATATACGACGTGAGTAAACTCCACCTCTTATCGTTTGCTGATGACACAACCGGCTCTTCAACAATGGCAGACAGAAACGGCTTGGTAGATTTTGCAAACCAGGAACTTAAAAAAATCCTAAATTGGTGCGGGGCTAATCAGCTACTTCTAAATTCTTTAAAACCAAATATATGATCTTTCACCTAAATTCAAAACAAATACACTCTCCCACCAGATGTGTCCAAATAAACGACCACAATATTTCGCAAGTTGGATCAAATGAACTCGAGCAATCTTTAAAATTTCTAGGATTGAATATAGATGACCATTTGTCATATAAAACTCATGTATCACAGTTGTGTTCAAAGATAGCCCATGCTAACTATATTCTAAATAAAGTAAAAACTATACTTCCACACGAAAGTTTAAGAATCCTGTATTTTACATCAATACAGAGCCACCTCACGTATGGCATTCATGCGTGGGGTAATTCCAAGCCAGTAAACAGACTTTTAAAAATGCAAAAGAGCTCCTTGCGTATTATAAACAACAAAAGATATAACAGTCATACTGACCCCCTGTTTATTAAGGACAGAATACTAAAAGTCACCGATCTGTTTAAACTTCACGCATTGCTATTCGTGTTTGATTGGAAGAAAGGCACGCTTCCGCGAAACTTTACCAACTTCTTTAGTCAGAGGGATGATCCATCTAGCAGAAGAACCAGGGCAACCGGTTTGCTACAAATTAATAGAACAAGGACAAAATTGCTGGATAAATACCCAATTTATAACTACTCAAAACTGTGGACCGACCTGGATCTAAGTGTAAGATCTATTGATAGTAGGCAGATCTTCAAGAATGAAATTATTTGCCAAATCCTAAATTCTTATTTAAATGACCCATCATGTAATAACCCTTGCTGCCCTGATTGTTCCGACTAAAAATGGTATACCTCCGCAGGTCCGATCTCGCCTATCTCATTTTTTGGTGGTTACAGCAAACTTCTCGAATGTTTAAATCGTACTAAATTTACTAATATCTACAGAATATATACTTAATATACTATATACTAATTAATTAGCCACCATGAAGGATGAGAAACCATTTTCTTCAGTCGCCGGGTCCACTCAACGCAATCTTTGTAAAATAGTGTTTGTTTGTTGTGCCTTTTTTACCAATCTGAATGCGGTTGCTACTAATGCGGGTATAGTCTGAACACAATGTCGCAATTCAACTCTCTTGTATTGATTTGGGGGGGGGGGGCGGGGGGGGGGCGGGGGAGGCAGGTAGACAACCAATCTGGCTATGCCACTCCCGGCGATGCACTTATTATTATATTCATTATTTATATACTTCAGTATTAATTTTTGTGATGTATTTGTTATACTACTATGTATTTTCTATCTTAACGTGCATCGTCAATAATAAATCAAAATCAAAAAATCAGATTCAATTCGAATCAAAACTTTCTCAGTTCTTTAAATTTCAAATCGGTTCATTGCAACTTAAGTCTAATGATATTGAATGTTTCCATGTAGCATTCGCCATTTTGCAGCCACTTCAACGGTACCCCTCATGAAATACTTATGTGAGCATGCATGCCATTTTATCCAAAAAGACAAATACGTTTCATTATAGACTTTTAATATGTCAATTTGTCAAATAACTTTCAACATTTTAATGCTCGAAACTTGTTGAATGTCAAAGCAGCTCAAAAGCAAAATCAACGAGATATCTTCATCTTATGGTGTTATAAAGAGGAAGTTTGTTCGCCTGACGTTGGTGTTTCATTCAGTCGGTGTGATCCTTGTTGATTCGATGTTGAGTTGAATATCCCATTCTTGACACACAGCACACTCCGGACTCCAGGCATCTCATGTTGGGTAGTAATTTTTATGTTGAGCTGTGTCCGAGCTTGTGGTCGGATGGTACATGCAACCTCAATGACCTTCATACAATTTTAACAATCAGCTACGAAAACTCAAAACAATATTTTGAAATATATATATATACAAGTTCAGGATCATATTACTAAATACTACCAGTATAATTAAATTTGGTATCAAACTGTAAACTTTAAGCATGTTTATTCATGTACTTCTTAAGTGAAGCAGCACAATAAAAAGCATGGTCCCCAGTCAGATTCGAACCGACACCTTCTCAGCACATTCATGCCAAGATGCACTTACCATTATGCTATGGAGACCGAGTAGACCTTTATTCTCATGGTACCTATACTGAGTTGAGAGTGGTAAATGCCAATGTAATTAGGACAGAAAAGGCCAATTACACTTCTTGAACAAACAGGGATGCTTTGATAAAAATAACAAATTACCTCTGAATGATCAAATGTTGGAATGGCCACATCTTTGATGTATTTTTTCCCATTTATTTCACAAACATCTGACAGGTCAAAATGGTTTCAGAAGAGGATATCAACAGGATTTGACTGCCATTATTTATATCCATTAACTCGCCTACTCTCTTTCACCCAATCGACCATCAAGGTACCTCTCTGTTTGAGACTAAAATTAAGGAAAGAAATTTTTTTGAGCACATATAGATACACATTTTAAGGTGATTGCGGGAGGCTAAGTTCATATTTACGATCTTTTGGTATTTGAATTTTTTTAATAGCAGTTTTTAACTCTCAAGTAAATTCCGACAAATCAGAATTATAAAACCACATTAAGCATTTGTAGAAACAACTGAATTCTCTGAACAGGACAAACATCTTCTATTTGAATTCAGTGGCTTGAGGTTGAGCCACCATCTCATTTCTGCCATACTCTTGTGTTCCGAATAAAAGTACAGGTGGGAATAAAAGAGCAGAGTGGAACATTTATCAAAATTAAATAAAAGTACAGACCCAAATAATAGTACAGGATGGAAATCCATTCAGGGGATGGGGGAGTGATGCCAGTTAATTTTATCTAAAAGCCAACTTATTTTCCAGTGTTGCAGTTAGCTGTATTAAAAAAACTTAGACTAAGAGGCGTTCATGATTACAACAATGAATACACCGTGTGCTTAACAAAGACTATCACGCAATCGACTTGTAGTGGAGATTTACTAATTTGAATATTTCTTCTCTGCTGGAAGGGCAATGTTAATAAACATACAGGCCCAAATAAGATGCATACAGGGTGGAAACATTCCCCAAAATTAATAAACGTACATGTATGTTTATTACAGTACGGCCGCCGTGGATTGGTCACGTTCCACGAGTGGGCAATATTTCCACGGACGTAATAATATTAGATTCCAAACACCAATGAAAGGAATAATTATCAAAAATTTAATTAGTGACGCATCGGGTACAATCCGGTGCTTCATTAATTAAAATCTGGACGATTATGATTTTTATTATCTGGGAAAAGCATGCGTAGACATCACTGCCCACGCGTGGACTATGACCAGTCCACGGCGACTGTACTGTAGGAACACAAGAGTAGCCATAAATTTATTTATTGGGTTTTAATGACACTTTCAACATCCAGTGTCATATCGCCTCAGACAGTTTTAGTGGTGGAGGAAGCCAGAGTATTCGGGAGAGAACATCCGATCGGCGGCGAAGAGCTGTCAAACTCTGCAACTTATAACATTAACCTATCACAGAGTTAGCGGTGGTTGAAGTACCATCGACTCGCTATATGCCTTAGCACACTGACTGTACCATTGTGATCCCACTCGAACAAGAGAGGATCTGAAATGCCTTCCTCGGGGACATAATTCGAGTGAGTCTATTAGTCTCAGGGCCGGGGAGAGGGTGGAGGCATAGGAGGAGTCCACAATTCTTGGGTCAGACCTGGGCCTCCAAGTTCTGACTACTGTGCCAAGCCTCCCCTCTTCCTAGTTTTTGCGTCACATTTTCACATTATGTTACAGTGAAAATCTGTATTTATGGACAGCTATGATACTTTTCACTGCATGATACGTTGATACGATCGTAATCTTATGCCGATGTTTACGTTTTGAGTGCATCAAAAAAAGGAAATTCTGTTGAAACATAACATCTAAATATAATAAATGTCAATATCTTGTAGTTTGTACCGATGGAAGCTCAAGTTTAATTCTTTGGCTTGTACTGAACGGTTCCTCGCCGCATAATAAAAAGGATTGCAACGCATGTGTAGGGCATTTTTTTGTGTGACTACGGCCATTAACAACGAATGTAGCTGACGATATTTTGCCCAGGCCCTGACGAAAGCACACGTTGTGTCACATGACTGGCAGTCTTGTGTTTTTATCCGATATCTATGGATAAATCCAAGTGGCTTCTAGCAAGGTATCCGGCGAACTTAGAAAATTTGAGAAAGAAGCGGCAAGCTTCTTCATGTCACCTATACGTGTTTCTGTTTCTTGCTGTTAGTGCGCATATACAATTTGCATCCAGCCGTAAAGATATTGTTTGCAGAAGTGAACACTTTGTCTTTTAGGAAATTAAATGTCCGACTTAAAGGTGCACTTGTTACGTGGGGAGGCAAAGCAGCTCTCAAGTATGTTAGTGTGCTTGGTGCCAATGAGGTTCCCTGTTTTGACAGCTTGACTTCTGCATAGAATTTACTGAGTAATTCATTTAATGCATCAGGGATAATAGTCGCAAAATCACAAAATTTTCGCCTGTGGTCGACACAATCTGAAAATAATTTCTTCACTCCCCATACAGTTGATCAATTTATAGTGTCAGGTTTTGAAGTGATTTCAAGGAATTATTCAGTGGATTGGGACATTTTTGTTGTTGCAAAGATCACTGTCGTCTGTTTGTTTGCCAAAAATAGTCACATGATCAGTTAGCTTAATATTATTATGGGATTGTTCATGTACGTAGTATTATGGGATGTTTACAACGAAAATAGGAAACCCAAACATAGTATATAATATTTTATTCACGCTGCCTGGCAGTACCCTGAAAATTATATTCGGTTAAAAGAGCGATCTCTACTTACCTAAAATCGATTAATCCCACATCGATTAGTACTCTGAGGCCTATTTTAATCCAATAAATAAAGAGGAAAAATCCCTCTTCAAAATCTCATTCTCAAGGCAATGGCAGTTTTCAAACTGGAAGCGGACCGAGGGCGTTAATGCCTCTGGAGAATGTGATACACCAAAAGTCACTTATCTTGTTTGGTAAAACACTGCGAAACAAAGACTCTGTACAATATCAAATTGCAATTCGACAATTATTTATGAAGGACTCAGAAGAGCAAAGTTGGTTCAACAACAAATATCCTCAACCTCTATAATCTACACTACACAACAAACAATGGAAAGACGCTGTAAATAATGCAATCAGATGTAAAGTGGAGGAAACATGGAAGGAAGAAACTTCGAACAAAAATCCTCTCCGAGATACATAAACACTAAACAGCTCAAGGTTGGGACCTCACATCCAGTGTGGAGTACAGTCAGGGACAACATTCATGACAGCAGAAGGGCCCAGGTTAAGTGCAGATTACTCACTGCCATATATACTTTATAATCAAACCGAGCTGTATTCAACCAATCTGCAGAAAACCCAACTTGTGAGCAATTCTCAAGAGCTTCTGAAACTAGACAACAATTCATCGCTGAATGTCACACAATGGAAATAGAGAGCGCGCGTCTGAGATCACGGCTTACTGAAATATTGCGTGACGAGAAAAAGACCAGCCGCAAAGGATTGACATCGATGACCCGGAAGTAATGACTCAGCTTGTATTGGATCCCAGCAATTTGATCAACTCGAATAGCGCAGGCCAGGTCGAGTTGGCTTCTCGAGAATACATCGGCACTATCCATCATTGGCGGATCAAACTTCTGTCAAAAGTTGCCTCTGATACAGGTTGACAGTGAATATCCCGAGCTACAGTGACGCTCTTCATCATCATTTCATTTCCATGCCCATTTATCATTATTAACAGATAGGAATAACGCCAAACTTGGGGTGCGCCGAAAAGTCAACGGCGGAACTCTAAGAAGCACAACAACAGTGTTTAAAATTATCATCAACAGCTCGCTGCACACATCCGGTTGTCACCGCCCTGGTAGTTACGGAGTTTACGCCCGCTAAAGTGGTAATAATTGATGAAATTTCATCTCGTATAATTTATAATGACTGGTTAAGATATACACTGCAATGTCGTCAGTATCAAGTATCGTATAGACTCTGCCAAGATGCAATGTATTTTCTAATACCAACGATATTCAAAATTTGCTGCTCTCTGTTGGCAGCCAAAATCCTTTACAGGGCGACAGAACTGCCAAGCCACTCGGAAAACACTTTGATCTCTGTAGGCCTATCACCTTGTGCAGTCGTGATACGACTACGCATACTTGTAATTAATGGGTTGTTTCGAAAAATTTAGTATTAATAAAATTATAAAGTGAAAATAGCTTTCCAAACTTTCATTTGCAACTTTGCAAATACCAGAAACAGTTTCCGCTAGTAATTTATTTATATATACTGAGGTGAAGTTTGAGGCCTACAAGGCTACAAGTATTTTCCTACATTTTTCCTACGTCTTTGTAGAATGATGGTGATTAGGAACTCAGTAATAAGTCGACGATTTTAATAAAATGAATTATATTGGATTTTTCTATAAATTAGTATAAAATTATATGACGGCTTGACTTCTGCATTATACAGTAACTCAAAGTATTGTGTAGAGACTTCAGTCTAAAGATATTTGAACTTTTTTTCGACTTCATTTTTCACTGCACCTAGAACTATTTTTTCACATTCTATCTTTATCGGTGGAGTGGGGGCGGGGGGGCTTAAAATGTAAAGACACATGCGATTCTTCAAAACGTGTTGGTTTCCAGAAATACTTGTCTTCCTTGATATTTTCTGATATTTTCACATATTCACAAAGTGCTTTCAACCAAATATAGAACTGGGGCGATAGGCCTAGGCCTGCACTTCTAGATTCTAGTGTACATGGGAACTCAAAGCGATAGCCTAAGTCAGTTTTTCACTGTGTCTGATATTCTGTTGATTGACAGTTACTTCGGGTACCTGTTGGATCCAATATTTTTTTCAGAACATCAGATTTCAGTAAGGGCTAGAACAAGTTTTAGGATAACCTCAAAAAGTTGCAATTTTCTTCATCATTACTATAATACTCGCTTCTACCCTCTGGCATCATTTACTTAAACTATCTGAAATTTTCTGGTATGTCATCAATAATTTTGTTAGTTGACATCCCATGCTGATCGTAGATTTAGGCTTTTAGGGGGAGGGGAGTGGGTTTTTTTAAGGGGTGAGCATGCCTTCTCCACATGGCAACGTTATTGTTCTACACACTGTTGCAGATACATATTAGGTTAGAAAGGAAGCATGTGTTTAAATATCTGTAGCGTATTCTGAACATACCGCCGTCAAGTGTACAAACATAGGCCTCAGGTGGATCTGAACGTTTCGCTAAAACACATATTGTCTCCAGTTTAATACACCATAACCAATTATTTACTTGATTACATCTAAAGCCTATATAATGTATTTGATAGCCTCTCCTGATAAAGACTGAAACTTCCGGACATGAGGTTCATTTCAGGGAAGACTCCACCGGGGTATCGGTTGAACATATACTACTCAAAGTTTCCTAAGCACCAAATATTTGACACATCATTATGAAATTTCCTTGTGACATATTTGCGACATTTTTGGTGGATATGATTGAGGAATGTATTGAGATGGTCCCCAGTGTTTATATTAGCTCTCTTGAGGGTTAGACTTTTTGTGACAGTCACAGTTATGGAAACCATGTACCCCTTGATTTTTATGATGTTTTTGTGTACTGTCTACATGTACATGAGATGTGTTGGCTATTCAGTCTTCATTTCAACACAAACCCTTGTGATTTAATGATTGAATATGGCAAATGCAAATGTAAGAAGACATTTATCTGAAGCAGAAATGTGGCGGGTACTGCATAGACCACATAGATAGGCGTTCGAGGGTATGGAGAAGAAATTCTTTCGATGTATAATGCACTGTTGAAAAGCTCTCGGATAGCTTATTCCAATATATAAATGTATTACATCACATGCAGCTTCCATTTGCCATAGTCAAAGGAAGCTATTATTTATCCTTTTATAAGTAGATCCTACACTGCAAACAATTTTGGTTCTGAATGGAACCCAAATTGGTTCTAAACCTTGTCCCTGAGGTGGAACTGGTTTTGATTCAAGATAGAACCGAAATTGGTGTGCAATATAGAATCAGTTTTAGTTCCATATGAAGACCGAGTTGTGGTTCAATATGGAACCAAATATTAGATTTTGGTTCCATCTCAGGGACAAAATGCAGAACCTGTTTTGCTTCGATACAGAACCAAATGTGGTTCGACATATGGAACCAGATTTGTCTTTATGTGTGGAATCACCTGCGGTTCCATATATGGAACCCATTTTGGTTTCATCGATAGAACCCGTTTCGATTCCAAGTATAGAACCAATTGTTAGTCTCGATATTCAACCATTTGTGGTTCAGTAATTAGAACCAATTGGGAGAACCATTTTGGGTTCCATGTATAGAACCAGTTATGGTTCCATATAAGGAATCAATTTTGAGTCCATGAATGAAACCATTTTTGGTTGTATGCATAGACCCACTTGTGGTTCAATTGATAGAACCATAATGGGTTCAATAAATGGAACCAGTCGTGGTTCTATGTATAGAACCAGTTGTGGTTCCATTTGTAGAACCACTTGTGGTTCAATTGATAGAACCATATTTGGTGCAATAAATGGAACCAGTCGTGGTTCTGTGCACAGAACCAGTTGTGGTTCCATTTGTAGAACCGGTCGAGGCTCTATGAATAGAACCGGTTGTGGTTCCATAGATGCAACTATTTCTGGTTCCATATATTCAGCCAGTGGTGGTTCGACACATCGAACCAGTATTCGTTCAACTGACAGAACCCGATTTGGTTCGCTCTCTAGAACCATTTGTGATTCTATGTATAGAATCAGTGTTGGTTCAACTTGTAGAACCAGTTGTGGTTCCATGTATAGAACCAGTTGATTGTATGTATAGAACCAGTGTGGGTTCAACTTGTAGAACCAGTTGTGGTTCCATGTATAGAACCAGTTGAATGTATGTATAGAACCAGTGAGGGTTCCATGTATAAAACCAGTTTTTAGTAGATGTTTATAACCACTTATGGTTATAGATATAGAACCAGTTTAGGTTGTATTATGGAACCAGTCTCGGTTCTATTAATATAACCTGTTTTAGTTCTATGCATAGAACCAGTTTGGGTTCCATATATATAACCAGTTGGGGTTTTATGTATAGAAGCAGTTCTGGTTCTGTGTGCCGAACTAGTTTTGGTCCAAAGCATAGAACCGCTTTTGATTACATGTATTGAACTGGTCTTGGTTCTGTTCATAGACCCAGTATTAGTTCCATGTATATAACCAGTCTTCGTTCCATGTTTACAACCAAGTTGGATGACTGTATAACAATATGTCCTAATTTGATGTATAGAAACAGGTTTGATTTCATGTATGGAATCAATTCTGCTTCTTCATAAATTATATAGAACTAATTTTGGTTCCATGAACGTAATTACTTTCTTTTGTTTATTTCTTGGTGTTTAGTCAGTATCTGGGCTAAATCATGGCCCAGCATAAGTATAAAACCACGTTTTGTCAATCGTTTATGTCTGTGATGCCCACTTACTGCGGGATTACAGTGGCGTTGGGTACCAGATACTATTTTACCAGTGGTGAAAAACAAATCTACCTCAGTAGACGAAAGACCTTCAATTCACAAAAATCCAACGAAGACACAATTTTTGGAACAATTCTTCTGAATTTTATAAAACACTTGCCTGAAAAAGTTAACATTCTCTTCCCATTAATGCTACGATATCCTAACCCTTTTCGTACAACAAAATCTAGTGTTAATAGCACGAGCTGTTTAATATGCTACTTTACCAAAAATCCATTTTGTTATTGTAAAATTAGAAAAAGTCAACCCATGCACTTAGGTTTCATAGAACGACTAAAACAACTAATGAAAGTGTTTGAATATTTAACCAATATCCATCTTTTCTTATCCTACTAAAAGCGAAATCAGAAAAAGATTTAAAAGAGGATTTATTTTTAGCTTCAATATTATTGTATTTGAAAACTGCGGTCTTTTCTGGAATAAATCGTGTTGGAACCCACATGTTCGTAATAAAATGACCTCTGTGAACTGTGACCAACAGTAGAAGCCTGCATGTCGTAAATGAATGCGACGAATATTGTTTCACCCCGTGTGTAATGTGGCGTCGACCGTTAGCAATATGACGTTACGAAAGGAACAGAAAACTTGCACATACACATTGCCTTGTCGCTAAAGATTTGCATGCATTAGTCCGGTCCCTTGGACTCATTGTACTAACTGTATGGGAAAAGTAATAATGTCATTTTGTGAAAACACACGAAACATCTGAATCAACAAATATGAAATTCAAGAAAACGTTTTAAACTCAATACATTTCAAATTATATATACTTGGTGGACTTGAACATAGTTGGTATTCCAGTGTGTCCTTCGATGCCTTGGCCATGTTCAAGGAAGGTGTGACTCGGAATATTTTTGACAGAGTCATTCCCCTCCGTAGATTGTGACTATCTTGCCGATGGATTTGTAGTGTTCCTCGCAATTTAACCACAATCCCCAATCAAATTTTGTCAACAAAACACAATAACAATATGTGAGAACCAAAATTTTTATTTAACATTAACCACGCCAGACACCGAGGTATCCCTCTTTTCTTAAAACAGCAGCAGTTTTATTGCTCACATTAATCACATTGAACAAAAACCGTTAAAAAAAACACAAGTGTATTATGTACTGACACGGGGTATTTCACCCCATAAACAAAATACGTCGACAACAGGCATGCCACTGCTGTGGTTACGTTTCTCATCTCTGCAATACACTCTTGTTCAAAATGCAGCTCAATCTTCTTGTAGTCGAGCATCCCGCGCCTGTTACATCCGATAAACTTTAGCGTCGGAATCGGAGATGTAGGTTCCTGTAAAAGAAACGAATATTCTTTACCTCTGCGAAGATTAACTTTGTTAACATGAAGATAAAAACAGAAGTTGAAAGTTCAGTTAGTCAATCATTTATGCCCATGATATCAATTTTAGTTATTATTCACTACATGCAAAAGTTACTTGGTAATATTTTATTAGTAGTTTACGGCACTAAAATATAAAACATATAATAAACTTTTTGGCACGCCCGAGACTGGACAAATAAGAACCGATAATCTATCTCCTCATTTTGAGTTTGCAAGGTGGAACAATTCACAAAGGTAATTTTTAATTGAAATGGGGTGTATACCTGCGTCGCTACACATAATTGTCAACAGCTATCAAATGAAGGAGAGTGATTAATTGCCCTCTTCGTGAAATTTGAACGAGAATGACTGCGAGCCAGAACTTCACCCCCTTTTCCAGTTAGGTAGTTATCATTAAAACATTTTTTAATTATAGAATTTTTTAGCCACTTGTGGTAATAACCCTACATACCCCCACCAACCCATATAACACAACAAATCATCCAGCCAGTGCATTGAAAGTCATTGGGATCAAGGCTCTGATAAGACTGAATAAGTAGTAAAAACAATTACTGGCGAATTTGTGTTATAATCCTCTTGGGTCTCGGATTATGGACATTGCCCATCAATCAATCAAATTTAATATTTCCACGAGGGTCGACAGAATAGCGAGAAAAGTTTGTCTGCACGTTATCGTTATGAAACGAGTGGTTACGACAGAAATTATCCGTAGCGTGCAGCCACGCTTCCATGAGACGGTGAATTAATTCATTGATTCAGCTCAAGTTAAGTCGCCGCCTTGATCGTATAAATTTGCGTTTAATTTCTGCACGACACCATGCAACTGACCCAAATGTTTTTTCATTTGACGAAAATTTATCTCGACTTTCTGTACAGGTGTTTGCACCCTTCGCCCCCCCCCCCCCCACCCCCCCCCCCACCCCCTCCTCGGGGGTAGCAATTACACTGCGTCAGGATACAGGTTTCCGCGATGGTTTGGTATGATTCAAGAAAAAATAACCTTTATCTCTGCTTTTCTCCATAGCGAATTTTTGACACAAGTGAAAGGGTTTAGTTCTATATTGACTATGTTACACTATCATGATAAAAAAAAATTGTAAAAAAGTTTTAAAATTCAAGGCACAAAACAGCTTGTCGGTAGTAATGGTTTAGTGGTTATGGGTTAAGCGAAGAAGACCAGTGTTCAGGTTATAGGTCTGATCATTGCAAAAATGACAGGTAATGGGTGAGAGAGATTACAATAGCACACTCATCCAACCGCCAGTATAATTTTACATTCAAGATAGAGCACCATACAAAAAACGATATGTGCTGTCGCACTGATATACCCTCACTCCGTGCGATATTTCCAACCGATGTCAAATTTGCTTCACATCCATCAACTAATAAATTATGCATAACTCACACACACACAATGCGAGCATCGTCGTTATGCCCTGAGAACAGCAAGATAATGATGAAACCAGATACCGAATTGTATTATCACTTCTGGCGGACGGACGTTCTGACGTGCGTACGAAAGCACCTAATCCCGTACATCCGCCACTTTAGGAGTGTGTGGTGGTGGTGGGGGGGGGGGGAGGTGGGGGCTGTGGGCGTGGATTGTCAAAAAATACATTAATGAAAAATGAACGCACGTGTATGTTTTTTTTCTGCACAAGAAATAGTCATTTACTCTTACCACATCATTTATGGCACTCGAACGACCCTTTCTGAACACTCACATTTGTCAAGTTTATTGAAAATGGCATAGACGGCAGAAATAACCCTGTTTTCATTTGATTGGAGGAAACTCGACACTCTAAAAACTTCTTTTTCTAAAAGTTCGGAGCTTCATTTCTGCGGTAATGCAGAGAGTCAAATGAGATGCACCTCGAAATGTTGAGATGTGGAATTGGCGAAGATAAAACAATGTATACCACAAATATTAGTATTTTAAATTATATCATTTCAATTTCTCAATCGACATATTTTACAGTTTCAAAGCACACACATATAACACATAACAGCTTTATGGTGCCAATGTTCTCTAGATAAGACTGGGCATTTACTATGTTGAATTTGGCAAAGATTTACTAAACACTATTGACACCGCGCTGTGTAATTTGCCTAAGCTGTCCTCAGAGGCCAGAACGGACTAACCAAGCAAGAAAATGTTTATCTAAACACGAAGAAAAACTATTAGCCAACGTGTAATCTTCCAAACAATAAATAGTTACAATGGACACTAAATCTTACCTCAACAGCATACAACATGTTATGTTTTTCTTTGAAAAGCTCAACTAACAATGAAACAGCAGCACTCATTTCCAAATCTAAAACAAATTACCAAAAATGTGATCAGCTCGTTTCAACTGAGCTTATAGGTTTATAGTTTGTGCATATAGGTATAACAGCACTGCATATATCTGAAATAGGATGTCGATCTGCCAAAAATAAAGATTATTTTTATAACCAAAACTGGTTCTATCTTTTATCTGAGATGTAACCAATTTAGTTTAAACAATTTTTTATTTGAAATGAAGTAACTTTACAAAGATGAAAATTAAATATTAACAAAATAAAACATGAACTGAAGTAGATTCAGCAGTGAACTTGTATTTTGTACAAGGCTGTCTCCAAACGTTTTGAAACAAAGCAAATATCAACAGTTGGTATATTGGTTCCATACAGAACCAAACTGGTTTGATATGTCAACTTTGGATTTCCGCTTTGCTTAATAATGATTTGAGGCAGCCTTGTATAAATAGTGAACTTACTGCTGAAACTACTTTAGTTCATGTTTTATTTTGTTAATATTTAATGTTATTCTTTCAAAATTTATTTGGTTTACAATAAATACTGTTTACACTAAACTGGTTCCATTTCAATGAACCAGTGTTGGTTCCAACAAGAACCTTCATTTCTTGCAGTGAATGTGTATGATTAAAATACGCATTCAAAACTCATGACTCTCGTATCTCCCTTTGTTGATGTTCATTGTCATAAATAAAAATAAATAAAGACTGCTTTATAGCCAAGTTAAGGCGTCGTTCGACAAAACTTGTTTGAAGAAAAAAAATATTAAAATCTAGTTTACTTCAGAAAATGGAAATATAATGCGAAGGTTTCAATTGCAAGGGTATCGGAAAGTGCCCGATAATCGGCGATGGGACAAAAATAAATGTTTTTTTTTTATTAAGAAATGGTAATTCAAAATATGTTGTTCACCTCAAAAATATTTTGTTGGATGACACATGACACCTTAAATAATAGAGAGTTTCTGTTATGATACAAACATTCAACATGATCTGCACGCGTCTTTACACAAGTTTCCACTAAAAAACTCGTCCCATTGGGATAAATGTGTTACACTGGACAATAACTCATAAATCAAAAACTTTAAAAATTTTTTAATTTTAGTTCTTCCCAGTGTGATGAAATTAATTGTTTTTGCATTAAACAATAATTCAGTGTAAATTAGAGGTTTTAAGTCAGATTCATATAATACACCCGACCCCCAGGTGCACGGCGAAACGAGGCCAAACGTTGATGTGAGGCTCCGCCTTTTGGCATTGTCGGTTTGAATACTCTGCTATAATACATACCTGCAAATGTTTCAATGATTTCAGGCAGATTAATCGATTTCAACCATTCAGCAGTCTGCTTTACTGTCCATATTTCAACACGATCGGGAAACTGGAGTTCTGTTAAGGGCCTATAAAAGTAATGAAATTTTGTTTATTTTGAAAATTCTCACCTCTGATATTCCTTCAATTCAAATTAAATATACACAAAATGTACATCAAAATGAAGGTTGGGAAGTATAGAACACGAGACACATGTGTAATCAACTGATAGAGTCGACTGTAGGCACCACTGGTTCCTGGAAGTCTGCTGCCGTATTCGCACCAGAACTGATAATTTAATAATTTTTCACGAAAACAACTTGTGTGGCCAAAAGTGCTTTACATACCCAAGAACAAAGCTAGAGTATCAAAATTCTTCAAAACACGGCGACAGAGCTGCATGGGGGAAAATTCCAAAGCCTTTGCTTTTGTTTACGTATGAGTATACTTTCGATTTCCGGTCGACGTCATCGGACGGAAAAAGCATGTAAAAACAACGCCGTCAATAATGAAAAATGATGAAAAAGATTGCCTTCATACAGTATACTGTTATTAGATAGAGATTGCACAGTTGCCATGTTCAATGCAAGGTATCATGATACCTGTTGAAATTTCTTAGAATTACGATTTTGTTTTTCGATGGCAATTCGTGGTATCGAGTGATTTGCGCATGTCTGTCGAGCATAGAAACCATCTTCAATAAAAAGTGCAGACAGTGTTGTCCTTTTCCAAAATGCAGTCCAGTCGCTGCATTAGAAAGTGTTTTGAATGCCTAGCTTTGTTATTGAATATCTGAAGCACATTCGACCACGAGTTGTTCTTGCGAAATATTATTTTATTATCAGTTCTGGTACGAATACGATAGCAGACTTCCAGGAACCAGTGGTGCCTGCTGTCAACACGATGAGTTGATTACATATGTGTTTCGTGTTCTACACATCACCACCTTCATTTTGATGTATAATATGTGTATATTTAATCTGAATTGAAGGAATATGAGAGGTGAGAATTTCAAAATAAACAAAATTCCATTACTTATGTAGCCCCTTAATGAGCTGTCCATTATCTTTCTTCAACTGGCAAGTGACGCTCACAATGCGTTTTCTCACAGTCAGTTTCGGGGATTCCAATTAATTCGGCACGGGTTTATTGGCTGTGTTTGTCTTGAAACTCATTTTAAAAACAGGCGACGGGTCATTTTCGACGCCGTCAAAAAAAAAAAAAAAAAAAAAAATGAATAAATGTATTCATTTTTCCATCCCAGGTGGCATGAACATTTAGGGACGATTCTGTACTTTTGTTGACTTTTTTCTTGATGAAAACGAAAATAACGTGTCAGCTTTTAAATTCTAAATTTTCCTATTATTTCATTAGCATAAAAATCAGAAATTTTTTCCACAGGTTGCATTGTTTCGAGAATCTGATTTTCTCGCACACCGATAGTTGTTGATCGAAAATACAAATTTATAAATTATTAATTTTTTTTTACACATGCACACCCTCAAACACGCAAGCTCAGACTCACACACACACACATCCCCACAAACCCACACAACTCACACGCCAACCTACACAACTTCACAAATACACCTCACACATCTCTCTCTTATACACATACGACGTGGGAGCTTAGTGGATCATTTATTAGAGCATTGGTCTTGAGATGCAAAGGTCGACTGTTCGATCATGACCCCTGCCATCTACAGTGTGTCATTGGAGATTACAAATACTTTAACCCGATTGCCCATGTCGTAGCACCTTGACTCTTGATATTGAGGTGTAGTGCATGGCGACGATAAACTTGCATTCAAACACTACTAACCATGGTTGCCTCCCTGGAAACCCCCAAGAAGTAAAAACGTTTCTGTGTACTGTGTTAAACAGGTTCTGTTTTACTGATGAAATAGAACCACGTAAAGCATTGCTTGCGATGGAAGTATTCTGAAATAAGCAGCACGGGTATAAACGATTGGCTACACTCGACTTGAAACCTTTGTTGCAGTCAGTATTAGGCAAGGTTGCACAAGGTGACCTTAAACAACAAATAAAAACACAAATAATTCGGGTGGTGTCGGATTAGTAAATTGTAGGGTCTGTCAGTTACTCGCCGTTACATGGTGGTTCTCTCTTGGTACTCCGAATATCTATGCCTGTGAAACTGTCCGATAGAGCATGACTCGTTCTATTAAAAGTATCGTTAAAACCCAGTAAAAAAGGGTGTATTGTGATGTACGATAACCCAGTATTTTGATCATTTCAAGTTGTTACTTTATACTACAGATTTTTTTTTTAAATGGGTGAACGGAGAGGATTGGCAGTGTCAGGACTTTTCAAAAGTTCAGTCATCAGCACTGCATAGATAGCCTAGTATCTTTGAAAATGTAGGAGTTCACACTATATCTGCTCTAATTGAAGGGTTAACGGGAAGGGACCCATCCCGTATCCAAATCCAGATACATTTCATCTCCGATGCCAAACTTTGCCCCGGCCGGCCACGAAACGACAGGATGGAAAAGAAGAAAAAAGAAGCCCACAATTCCATTGACTGAAGGGTCAATGTGCCGTCGGATGCGATCGTGAACCACCCACCCTTTTTCTGGTCATATTACCTATAGGTGCAGATGTTTGCCTCGATCTGCAGGAGTGAAGCGCCTACACAAACAAACGTACAAACAAGTCCATATTTGTTGATGCGTCAACGCGACGTCGGATGCAACCTGAGCCCATCTGAAGTCCCCTTCTTGGTCAAGGTTCCGCTCCACAGTTTCGCACTATTGCACAGGAGTGAAATTCTAAACAAAGGGCGTATGTTGAAACTAAGGCCATGTAAAATAGATAAATATTTTTAGTATCAGATATATGATTACATTAGGCTTTTTGTTGGACAAGAGAATTTGAAGTTTTGGGCCTAAAGTTGGAGTCTGATACATAGGGGTAAATTACCAGATGAATTATGGGAAACAGTGGCTTCGAAAAATTGGCTATTTTTTTAAATGTAATTTTTACACGGGTTTGTTACCAGACAGGTAACTAAAAAATGAGACGGAAACATATAAATTTTTTTTTGCATTTTGGAAACAGGGGATGCTCTGCTCCAGGGGTGGGTAGGCGGGGTTGGTGGGAAAATTCTGCTTTTGAGGCTGCTAGGTGGCTGAAAATGACTGGTTTCGGTATTTTTTCAAGCAATTTTTCAGGTTGAAGTCTTGCCTTTGACAATAAATAATTCCACCCACATTCAGATTGTTTATTTCTACTTAGTCAGATAGTGTTATATGTTTTTTGTGGATTTGGGAAATGTAATACATGTAATGGGTTTGATAACTAAGTTACAGGATATTTGCATTTGAAGAGAGTGTATGGCATGTCACATTTGGAAATGCCTGGAAAACTCTGGAGCGCAACCTTAAAGAGCATTCTGCCGACGGTGTCAATTCTTGAACCAGGAAGTTCCTTATTTGTGATTGAGTTATAAAAACACCATTTTTCAAAAAAACTTTTCATTATTTCTGGTTTGTGTGCTATTGTTAGTAGTAGTTAACATTCATCAAGTGATATCTCAGCACAACTGGAAGGAAATAAGTGGAATTTTGAGAAATTTATTGGTGTAGCCTAATTTCGCACTTGTTTTGAATTTTCGTCAAGATTTCAAAAAACATTAAGGTAGAGCACTGCCTTTCCTAAACACCGAGCCTTGTATTTATGACAAATTTATGCAGTTATGGACAGCCTGGTTGTTACTGTTGACCAGAGATTTACAGTCATGGTGTCTACTTTTTCATTTTGGTCATTGGTGTCATGTCTGTGTGTCATCCGTCCGTCAAGCTGTTCACGCTTTCATATCTAGAGAGCAACACCCCCACCCCCAAAGCTATGGTTATTAGTGCTTATTGTTTTACATTTTGATTGTATTTAACAGTGCTATTGGCAGGACCTGGGTAGTCAATGTGGCTGGTGGTAATAACGAAAATACTATCTGAAGTGGCTCAGAGAAATCGGGGGTGGGGGTGGGGGTGGTGTGGTGTGGTTGTGAAAATCGGGTAAAATCTGGCTGATATAGCTATTCGGCAATCAGGAAGGCCATGCTGTATCTTTTTACTTGTTGAGAATAGCGACTTGTGGTTTTTGTTCATTCAACTCAGGATAGACTCCAGATTATTTTGCCTGAGTGAAATCCAGGGGTAGATCACTCTTGTTTTCTCTTTAAAGAGCATTCTGCCGACGGTGTCAATTCTTGAATCAGGAAGTTCCTTATTTGTGTTTCAGTTATAAATACACCATTTTTAAAAACACTTTTCATTATTTCAGGTTTGTGTGCTATTGTTAGTAGTAGTTAACATTCATCAAGTGATATCTCAGCACAACTGGAAGGAAATAAGTGGAATTTTGAGAAATTTATTGATGTAGCCTAATTTCGCACTTGTTTTAAATTTTCGTCAAGATTTCAAAAACATTAAGGTAGAGCACTGCCTTTCCTAACACCGAGCCTTGTTTTTATGACAAATTTATGCAGTTATGGACAGCCTGGTTGTTACTGTTGACCAGAGATTTACAGTCATGGTGTCTACTTTTTCATTTTGGTCATTGGTGTCATGTCTGTGTGTCATCCGTCCGTCAAGCTGTTCACGCCTTCATATCTAGAGAGCAACCCCCCCCCCCCCCAAAGCTATGGTTATTAGTGCTTATTGTTTTACTTTTTGATTGTATTTAACAGTGCTATTGGCAGCACCTGGGTAGTCAATGTGGCTGGTGGTAATAACAAAAATACTATCTGAAGTGGCTCAGAGAAATCGGGGGTGGGGGGGGGGGGGGTGGTGTGGTGTGGTTGTGAAAATCGGGTAAAATCTGGCCGAAAAAGCTATTCGGCAATCAGGAAGGCCATGCTGTATCTTTTTACTGGTTGAAAATAGAGCCTTGTGGTTTTTGTTCATTCAACTCAGGATAGACTCCAGATTATTTTGCCTGAGTGAAATCCAGGGGGAGATCACTCTTGTTTTCTCTTTAAGGTTCCGCTCCACAGTTTCGCACTATAGCACAGGGGTGAAATTTTAAACAAAGGGCGTATGTTGAAACTAAGGCCATGTAAAATAGATAAATATTTTTAGTATCAGATATATGATTACATTAGGCTTTTTGTTGGACAAGAGAATTTGAAGTTTTGGTCCCAAAGTTGGAGTCTGATACATAGGGGTAAATTACCAGATGAATTATGGGAAACAGTGGCTTCGAAAAATTGGCTATTTTTTTAAATGTAATTTTTACACGGGTTTGTTACCAGACAGGTAACTAAAAAATGAGACGGAAACATATAAATTTTTTTTTGCATTTTGGAAACAGGGGATGCTCTGCTCCAGGGGTGGGTAGGCGGGGTTGGTGGGAAAATTCTGCTTTTGAGGCTGCTAGGTGGCTGAAAATGACTGGTTTCGGTATTTTTTCAAGCAATTTTTCAGGTTGAAGTCTTGCCTTTGACAATAAATAATTCCACCCATATTCAGATTGTTTATTTCTACTTAGTCAGATAGTGTTATATGTTTTTTGTGGATTTGGGAAATGTAATACATGTAATGGGTTTGATAAGTAAGTTACAGGATATTTGCATTTGAAGAGAGTGTATGGCATGTCACATTTGGAAATGCCTGGAAAATTGTGGAGCGGAACCCAAATTACTCCGAAATGCCAATTTTCGTCTCAACCGATTGAAGGTAAAGCGCCTACAGCCAAACGTAGACAGAGAGCTTCATTGGTTAAAGAGTTAACACGATGTCGGAACGCAATCATGTACCCATCTGAAGTCCCATTCCAAGTCAAAATAAATCACCACTGGGTGTGAATTGTTCTCTCGATTGGTCAAGTATTGCCGGAGTGGTGCATCTACAAACAAACAATAAAATAATGAACCACACTTGATCATTGAACCATTATTGGTTCTCTTTAGAACCCCAAATCTATCATTTTTTTAATTATTGAACCAATTTCATGTTTTAAAACCAAAATAGGCATTTTGGTTCCACATGGAACCACCTTAATTTTTTTTTGTTCTATATAGAACCAAAACGAACTAAAATTTTTTGCAGAGTAGTTTTGAAAGAATTATCAACTGGTTACTGGGCTGAAATCGCAAAGCTCCAGTCTAGCAGGCCAACGGAAAAACGGTGACATTCAATATCTTTTGAGAACAATAGGCGAAAGAGATGCTCGTTCGCCCAATTTGAGGAATCATGGTACCCACGAGGATTCACTCACTGAGCAAATAGAAGTGGGGCAGGAGAACTTTGAGGTCTAGTCTAACATACATTGAGCCCCCGCCCCCACCCCCACCCCCCCGCACACACACAACTTTTTACAACAACAATTCTTTTATTCTTTTCTAAAAATCGAGACCTGCAGAGACACGGTTTTATCTCTCATAACACATGGCCATCCACTGCAACAGGTAATGGACCCCCGTGTGTCATCGCAGATGATAATATTGTACAATATGCATGCAGCTATAGCCCTGTCGCGGTCGTATGTGAGCTGTTATAAATTGGCTTTCCTTTTTCATAATTTAATGATTCCATTCCAGTAAGGAGATATTTTGGCTGAAAAACATGGTGGCCATGTGCAAAAACCCCACTGGGGGTGAAACTGACCCTCTATTTTACATAGAGAGCCCCCCCCCCCCCCCCCCCCCTTACCCTGTCATCCCTGTCACCAACTCGCTCGGATGAACGGGATGATCCTTCCCATCATGACTAAAAACGAAATTTGACGTCCCTCCCTCCCCTGAATCCTGGATCCTCCAGTCATAAGGCTCTTTGTCCACCCCGCGCTGGTCTACCGCATCTCTGAACTGAACACACTGGCCGGTGAACAGGGGTACGCGGACATGTCCCCATCGGACATTTCCCCATCCGGACATTTCACCATCGGACAATTCCCCATCCGGACATTTCCCCATCGAGGGCGGACATTTCTCCATCATCATTCCCCCATCAGAGGCGGACATTTCCCCATCGGAAGGGGACATTTCCCCATCGGATATTAACGCCTTTCCCCATCGAGGGCAGATATTTCCCCATCAGACTTAACCCATCGGAGATGGACATTTCCCCATTGGACATTACCCCATGTCCAATGTAGCTGACAGCTTCCACATGTGAATGAGTGACAAGAAAGAGAAATAATGAAAGGTTTTAGCGCGCCTCAGGCGCACAGGGACGATGTGGGATTTACAAATCCCTTGCGACCCGGTTAACCTTATTTAACTTCGCTTGGATCACACATGCCTAGCTTTCCTATTGCCTTAAATGGGGTCTGAGGGGGGTATGCACACGGTTAGAATTCCCGGCACTTTACGTTGGTGTGTTAGATTGTCAATAATCAATCCCTCAACGCCATTAAAACTATTAGAGAGTGGGCTCTATTCGGTTCCAGCTCGGCGATGGTAGATCTACCATGAGTGACAAGTTTTCATTTTTCATTCTTTTATATAACTCGAAAAAACAACATCTCGGCATATGGTATAGGCAATAGCACATTTTAGCACAATCTGAATTTCACAACAATAAAAACACAACATCAATAATAAAAAACAAGAATGTTTGTCTGGTTACAAGTGTGTGTATATATATATGTATATAAATATGTTTGGTAATAAATCTCTTACATGCTTCTTGTTGATTTGTTTGATGAACAGCTGATAAATTCATTGACATTTACTTCAATGAAGACACGACTGTTTATCAATCAACTTAACAATATTTTTTAACAAAAGCAGCTTGACAGAAAGAACAAATATTAAAATTGCAATGAAAACATCCATATTGTTCAATCCACTTGTGTGATAAAAAGTGATGTATTCATTGAATTTCACCTCGGTGAAGACATGACCGTTTATCAGTCATCTCAACAAAAAGTTAACTGTAAATTGCTACGAAAACAGAACACAAATGTCTTATAAACACTTCTTATAGAGTTGTTTGATAAACACCGATGCATTCTTTGACATTTACTTCAATGAAGACACCACTGTTTATCAATCAACTCGATTGAATAACGGAACCACAAAAAATTAAGAAATGGATGGTGAAAAGTCCGCATGGGGAATTGTCCGTTTTTCCATTAAGCAGAATGGGATAATGTCCGGTGGGGAAATGTCCGACATAAATGGGATGGGTAATGTCCGGATGGGGAAATGTCCGATGGGGAAATGTCCGGCGACCGTGAACAGGTAACCCTTTCTTACCCGTCCCATGCCACTCTTCTTGTTTCTCTTTCCGGCACTCTGAGGCAAATGTTCAATTTTTCACTTTCCCCAAGCTATCCCCCCCCCCAACGTCCACCTCCCCGATTCGCCCATTTTCATAAAAGTTTGTCGGTTGTATCGTTTGGTTTGATAATGAGAGTATCTTACTGGTCGATTATGTTACAACAAAATGGTCCAGGCATTGAATTGCACAATCAAGATTTACTCGTTGATGGGTGGGGTTGGGGTGCTGCCATAGCGGATAGATGTCTGGATAAGTTTGCCTGGAATTACTTTTGAAAAAAGGAACAAAGGAACTTTTATTATTTGTGTAAAACAGATATAATCATAAAAGCACCGGTGAAGTTTACAAATCTCTCATTGAAAATTTCATGCATCCTGTCATTAAATTTTCGATCAAACACCCCTCGCTTAGTATATAGGTTTGGATACTAGCTGGCGGGAACACTCCTGTTTTATCAGAACTATATTTGGATACCAAATGTCAACGAAAGATTGGGATAGGAGATGCCCCCCTCCCCTCCAACAACCTCCTTCCGTACTCTGTGCCTATATCTCAAAAGAGCCTAGAGTTGTAGTGTTGGGTATGGTGTACCTGTTTTGGGACATGGTCTTTTGTTTTTTAAGTTTCGACAAAATGTTTCATTAAGTTTCTACTGCTGCCATTTGAGTTTTTTAATCCACAAATGTCAAAGTCAATATATCAAGGCAAGAAACACGGAAACCATCAGTTAGTTGTTTTGTTTGGAAATCTGTCAAAAACACAAGACTAGTGAGTTTTTGTTTAAATTTATTAATTATCTTATTTCCTTTTCAGTACATTTTATGGTAGTGAATGTAAGGGGGGTGACATAGAGCTGATGCCATCGACGTTAGAGGGATGAAACCCTTATCAAGGCCCCACAGTACTGTCCAGTTAAGTGAAACATTTTCTTCGGTGTCTTCTTTTTTTCCTCCTTTTTTGAAGGTAGGCGTCCCCATGGACCCACACCAGGCCACTCCCGATGGACTCCCGCCACTGAGTTAGAGAAATACTTTAAAAGTTCCATTTGGTCAGCCACTTGACCTTCAATATACAAAATTCCTTCTTTGTTGTACGTCCAATGCAGGACACATGATTGTCTAATACTGACTAGTATTTCAAGATTTCATAATAGATTTTTTCTACAAAGACGTACTGAACAGCTTATATATTTGCAACATGTACAACGTTTGCGACATGCACAGATATATAAAACGATACAGTACGGTGTTTCTATTTGTTTGCAGCGAATATTTTAAACCTATATAGGGTTTTCTTCCGTGAGATGATAATTGAAGATAATTTCTTCTGCTTCAGGGCATCAGCTGATGATGCTTCAATTAAGAAAGATATATTGCAAAACCCAAAATACTTACGTCAATGGTCCAGTCAAATAATGAACGGCCTGGATAAAATTCGTACAGAATAGGTTTAAACATGTTTCAAATCTGTGACCCTTCCCAATTAACAAATAAAACTCCAAACGCGAACTTTTTGGAGAAAAGGAAGATGGTGTCCAAGATGGCCGTCATCATCACGTTTTTACACAATGTTTCTCGTATTCTCTAGTGGCGCATCCATATCTTTGAATTATAGGCCACAACGCAAAATTATTTACCTTGGCCTGCACTGTACTATCTTTTGGTACCAGAAAGAATGTCCATATTCAAAATGGCCACCAAAATGGCGGCCGAAATTTGTAAAAACCTAATTTTATGATAAATGTCGTTAATTATTCACAAGTGTCGTTGAGTACAAATTCAGACTGCAAAAAATAGTCGGTATATATTCCCAATTACAGCGCACAATTTGTACCAGAGAAATATACTCGCCTTTTGTCTGTACACTATCTCAATTCTGTGCCGGGGAAGATTGACATCGAAGGTACTGAAGAACTCAAAAAAATATTATATACAGTTCACCGGAGAAAGGCGGCATCACTTTGAAACATTAATTGAGAGTTTCCAATAAAACGAGGAAAATGTCGTAAAAAGTGAGATGGAATCTGAGATTTCCGTTAATTTTTCGCCAAATAAATTTTACTGCATATTGTTTAAACCGGGTTTGCAAAACCTGTATTATTCATGAATTTCATGATCAGGTGGTCATGTCAGTGATTGGCAGAGTGACAGTATGCTGTTATCAGGCTATAATGCAAGCCATAAGACCCAAGTTCAGGCATGGTGTGACCTATCAAGAGCACTTCAGTTGTAAGTAATAGACATGTTGAATCGTCCGAGGTTTGCGTCACTCCGAAATTTCGGCGTTTTGCGCGCAGCGAGAGTAAATGATAGCGCTGAAATATCTGGTTTTGTACCGGGCCAATTCGTTCAATTCGTGACTGAAAATATTAACCACTGCCACCGCACCCTTGACGCCTCGATATATTCTATGGAATGGCTACCATTGCTATCGTGGCACCGAGCAAAAAGTGAATAGACAAATTGCCCGCTTAAAAATATCATTGATGATGTTGTTGCTGTTGGAGAAATTAAATCACATACACACAATTCAACCAGAATTGCGAGTTTGAAGTTGGGAGAATTAACACCTCCTCAAAGAGACCCTATGGCGAACCTTGATCTATTATGGAAAACTCACTGGTTGTTCCAGACCTATGAAACACACGCAGATGACACACAACGGCGTCACAAACGCAGGAAAAACATATGTTGTGTTCGTGCTGGTGTTATATCTTAGCACACGTAACGAAAATTCCATCTATTTCCGGGGAAGTGGGGGTGGGTGGGGGGTAGGAAAACACTTATAGACGCGGGGACCAGACTTTTGTTTCTGCCATTTTTGACAAGCAGCCACCCAACATTCTTGGATTTGTTCAAGATGTTTTTTACACCCACCCCACTTGCCACCGAAAATCGGTGAAACTCAGTGAGATATAAAAGATATAACTTTGCAGTATACTTGAAGTGCTTACAACATACATATTAGGGATAAGTGATGAAACGCAGATATTTTAAGGAGCACTGAACACATAGCTCAATTTTTCTTATCAGGTGCACTCAAGTCCATATGTATATCGAAAGTTTGACACAGCTACTGGTCAAGAATACACAAATCAGTCATTCTTTTACACTCTCAATTTATCATTTCTGACAATAATGCAGCCAGTCAAGTCCATGGACTGAATCGTAAAGGATGTATACGGGAAATGAGAGCGATGTCATAGCTATACATAAAATTAGACAGACAGAGAAGTCTAAAATCAAAATCCTTTGAAAATGATGCACGGTTATAGTCCAATCAGATCAATATGTATGCCGTTTGAACTCACTTCATTGTGGACCCAATACTCTATATTGTAGTCACTGTAACTACGAGATACAGCCAACCAAGTCTTTTCAGATTTGGCAGATTTGATTATATGGTTTGATTTACTGTTTCGCCTTACTGGATAAATGGTTGTAGTCCAGTATGGACGCAGTCCACTCTGGTGACCCATGGAAAGAGCCATTGACCCTCCTAGAGATACCAGATAGAGAGATATGTTAAAAGATTTTTCTGTCTAGAGACCTTCAGGCGATACAGAGATCCATTCTCTATATTGTAAGTATGTCTATTCCGATAAACATCCTTCAAAATGTGCCTGAGTAATTTTTTATTCCATTGCAGTTTTTTTCCGTTACCAAAAGTATACTCTCCCCTTTTCAAACGACTTTTCATGGAATATTTCTCCACAAAGTGCGCCTGTATATGTCTTTCTACAAGATTTAAAAGCACGTTTATGCTTAAACGAGTAAATAGACATTTGAAGGATAGGAGAGGCCATTCTTCCGAATTGGGAAATGTACAAACAAACGTTATTACCGATACAATTGATGTGAACAGACCTCGTGATATTGGTGTAAGTATAGTTTCCAAAATGACTGACCAGGAGGCAAACGAATGTAAGTTTAAGAGAAAGAGCCAGGTCATCCAAATGAACAATAAAGCGGGAATGAAACGGGCTAATGGCACTGTGAAGGTAGACCCGCAGCTTCAGTTCCAAATATTAGATACTTCTGCCCTTGGACATTGGAACACACCCCGACGTTATGTTGCCGGGCGTCCTTTCCGTTGAACTAAGTACATACCCAACAATGTTGCTTGAATCGCAGTCCTTGAGGCAGATGGCAAGGCCGATAAACCCGCTCTAGCGCAGTAGCCGATGCCACCAAATACACATTTCGATTGCAATTCTGTTGAGTATGTTTTGGAATGTATTGTATTGACTCCTTTGGTCAAGGTGCAAACGCAGACAAACTTGTGAGACGTATTGATTTTGTTCAATTCAAGAATCCTGGAGCAACTAAAGATTTTGATACCTACGAGTGTGGTACATCGACAAAAGGAGCACCCTTCTCGAAGAGTTGGGTTACATGTAGAGCTGCACGATATTCTAAAGTGAATACCGGTATCGGTATTCAAAAATATCGCTTTATACCGGTATATCGAAAGACTTTTCAGATATCTGAACACACGGACCACAATCGGGACAAGCCATCACAGTCATAAAGAATTAACATGCCTCAATTCAATGTTCGAATAACCCTTTAACCAACGCAGATGATATCAAAATTATTATTTTAAATAGTAGTTTATCGAATGTTCCTTAAATTTAAGCGACGAGCTCGTTCCAATGAGGTGTCACATGATATGGTTTCGTTGAAATGTTTTCAAAAATATTTTTTAAATTGATGAATTTGAAGGCCGTCTCGTTGGGTAAAGGGATGATATTATTCATTCAGGACTGCAGTGAAAACCCACGACATGTTGAAACTTACATTGTGGGTAAATAAATAATGACGATAAGCCGATGTTACTGTAATTAGATCGGTATTCAATCGATACTTCTTTGAACACCGGAATGTATCGATTTATCAATATACCGCGCAGCCCTAATTACATTGTTGTGTGGAATTCATCAGAGATTCCACGAACCTTTCAAGTGAACAAAGAGAAACACGTCTTGCTAATAGTAAGAACAATTCTGAACAAACAAGTGCTTTTTTGTAATAAAAGTTGCAAAATATAATAATTATTACAAAGCGCAACTACATGAACGGGAAAAACGTCACATTATGTAATAAACATTTTTTTTCAAACCGGAAATCAGAAACTAATTCATGTTATTATACAAATATTAAAATAAATTTGTATCTCTATGATTCTACGGCTGTCTTAGTTTTTATTATGTGCACTTTCTACGCGTATTTGAGCGAGTTTCGTAAATTTTCGAAAAAAGTGTAATATATGTTACAAATTGCAACTACATGGACGGGAAAAACGTTGCAAAATGTAAAAATTGTTACAAAATGCAACGAAATTGACTCGACAAGAGTTGCATTACAAGTATATAATAAACGTTTTTTCCAATGGAATTATCGGAAAAGTTTTCATCTGATTGATTCACTTACATGTACCCGCGCCAGGTGTCTATCAGCAATATATTACCGTTTCCATTGATTTTGCAAATCTTGATTTTCCTGCTACCAGAATTTTTTATAAAGTTGCTGAAAAGACACCGAGGTTCTTGCATAATTGGCGGAGTATTCTCTTCCATAATACACATTGACCATATTGATATCTCTACAGGTAAATACATTCACCATAGTACTGCATTGCAAAGTTGACTAGTCTAGACATACTTTGTTGAATCGACAAACACCCCGCTCTCCACCACCCCACTAGTGTTGAGACAAATTGATATTTTTAAACGGTTAACCACCAGAGTTGAACGGATCATAACTGATTAAGCACCAATAGTAACTCACAACCAGTCATCTTTGGCCTTCGATTTATAGAAGTGTCACTCTTTAAGATATAGGGTATATAAATCGCGAGCCAACATGTACAACGTCTGGTGGACGTAGTGATTTGCTAAAGGTGTATTGCTTTTTCTAGGCTTCAGCTCACTGTTATTTATTAGGGTTTTACGACATTTTCAAAAAACAGGGTCATATCGTGTCGGGCAGTTTAACGGGTGGAAGAAGCCGCAGTACCGGGATAGTACCACCGAACAGCGGCGAGTAACTGCCAGACTCTCCAACGTACTAACCTGAGTTAGGATTGATTGAAAGCGTGTATACCATCGGCGTATCATACGTCTTAGCACACTTTGCCACCGTGTTCCCACATAAGCAATCGGGATTACGTGTCTTGCTCAAGGACACAACGTGAGTGACACGGACCCGGCTGCCATGGTCTGATTACTTACGACTCACGATATATACTAGTCAGAACACACAAGCTAATGTGAGTATGAATAAAGTCATTAAAGTGTTTCTGGTAATCGCCAGCATGTGTGATTCTTTGGAAAGAAGGCGCGTGTGGGTGTGGCGGGGGTGATTACGCGCACTGAAGGCGCACAGGACCGTCCATATGGGCGCGAGCCCCACTTACATCCTATATTACTTATATAGTGTTTTTCATCCAAAAACGTAGGCCAGGACAGGCGGGAAGAAGAGAACCGAGAAGGCCGCCAAGACATAAAGAGCCACCCGCCCAGGGTACGGGGAAATAAAGCGGGAGGAGGTCACAGCTCCCATCCGCCCTTTGGAGTCACCGAGGCGAACCACATGCGTCCTCTACTCGCGACTCGGGCTACGGTGTCCAGCCCCTAGACCCCCTCAATCATACCACATAACGCGGAGTGGTGAAGGAAATTAGGCTCATGTTCATTTATTCTGTTGATATTGAGCGTTTTGAATCCCTGGGCCTGGCCAACTGAGCCAGCAAACGCAGCTAACCCATCCCAACGACAGTCGTACTAATATTGGACCTGAGCTACTCAGCGGCTCAAACAACGTTCAGTCAGTCAACTCCGTGGATAATGACAGTGCGCTCACCATGACGTAGCCGACGTCATAGCTACTCTAACAGCTTCTGTTCTGTTCTTTTAATTGGAAATTCCTCCGTTACCCCACATCACCAGAATCATCTCGGGTATATTTCGTGTGGACTGAAGTTGCAGTTCGCGTCTTACATCCGTTTTATTCCGGCAGTTGCACGATTCAATGCGATTTACAGTCACTCCTCCGTTGAGTTTTTGGAGGGCCCTGATTGATTGCGGGGCTTCTTTATACAGGTAATGAAGTACACTTCTCACTCTTGATGCTTGATTTTTGCCATTCACATATACCCTGCATTAAGCATCCACACCTAGCCTGCGACACAAGCGATGCGCACTATACATAGCCATGCGATTGAAGTTGGCCATTGAACCTATAGTTGTTGTGTCAGTGACAGGACATTGGTTTCGAGGGGTCAAGGAGGAGAGGGGGTCCGGGAGTGGGTGAGAATAGGTTGGGTACATAACATACCACTAGCGTGCCCGGCATGCAAAGGACCAGGAGAATATCTTTGGGACGTAGGTCAGACATCTTAACGCTTCTCCTGGCGACAGCCAGAAAGGTAATTTTTACCTTACAGACCGGACCCGAAGTCCCAGATGCACATGACACGCTGACCCCAGCCCCCTCCGAGGCGGGTTCTATCATTGTGTTGGTACCGTTTTATGAGATCGCTCACGCTTTGACGGGAAAGGGTCTTTTCTGCAAGGTTGGCGAGGCGGTCGTGGAGTGTTTCAAGGCCCGATTCATCTGAGCTGAGTGATGCGGGTGTCCCAGGCGCCCCTAACGCCTGACTGAGGGCTCGTACCCGATTGACTTGCTGCACATTAATCTGGCTAACACAGTATGTGTGTGACTACAGCAGCATAATCGAAAAGGGGCCTGACGAAGGTCATGAAGAGCCTCAGAATAGACCTTTATCATTCTCCCACCTTCCCAGTTAGACTCTTTGAGGGCTTCGAGCCGGCGCATGCCGGCTATTGCTCTGCTGGTTATTTTGTCACAAGATGTTTTGAGGGTCAGCTTCTAGATAATGATGGCCTCAATTTATTTATTTATTTATTTATTTATTTATTTATCTATTTACTTATTTATTTATTTATTTATTTATTTTTTATTGGAGCGTGTCGGGGGAGAGAGGTCCATAAAACAATACAAAATGCTACGAACAAACACTTGATTCATGTAAGGAAATTCTCACAAAAACACACATTAATAGCATTAATTTTGGTTAAGACATACTGATAACTTTTTGTATTAATAATTGTATACTACTCAAACTTTGCTAAGCACCAAGTATATCCAACTACCTGTTTTACGTTTTAGTTGAAATATGAAGTGTATATATTTTATATTTAATGATATCTTTAATGATTTAAGCCCAGAAATTGAGATTTTGTTTGTGTTTGATGTTTTTTTTTAGCTTTTGAGTACGACAACCATGGAAGATGGATATTATTGGTAAAAGAGGAATTTTTTCAAATTGGTCAAAAAGTTGATGGAGCGAACTGATATGGGTTCAATGTCGAGTATGAGACCCATTATTGTTAATTACAGCTTGACAACGCCTTCTCATGTCCCCAATCGGGTTCCAGATGGTCCTTTGTGGGATGTTGTTCCATTCTTGGACCAGCATGGCACCAAGCTCATGGACACTTCTTGGTTAGGCTGGACGAACTGAAAATGCAAGCTGCAACTCATTTCAGACATGTTCGATTGGATTGAGGTCAGCAGATCTTGCTCGCCAGTCCATACGCTCCATCCCCTCCCTCTGTCGGTACTCACGGACAGTATGGGCAACAGGAGGACGGGCAGTATCATCCATCAGAATGAATCTATCACCCACTGCACCTGCATACAATCTGACGTGGGCATCCAGGATTTCATCAATATACCGCTGCGTCGTCAATGTACCACGGCCAAAGACACAGAGCTCTGTACGTCCATCCCAGCTGATGCCGCCACAGACCATTATTGACCCTCCACCGTAGCAGTCATGCTCATCAATGTTGGCTGCATGGAATCGTTCTCCTGGTCTTCTCCATACCCTAGAACGCCTATCTGTGTTGTCTAGGCTGTACCTTGACTCACCTGTAAAAAAGGACAGGTCTTCAATCTTCTCTGGTCCATCCAACGTGATCCATGGCCCATTCATATCGTGCCTGGCGGTGGTTCTGGGGCAGCTGAATGCGAATACATGGTCTTTTCGATCGAAGACCATCTTCGTGCAACATTGCCCGTATAGTCTGCGTCGAAACAATTACCCCGGAAGCATTCTGAAGGTCAATGCGAAGCTGGGTTGCTATGTCACAGCGGTTCCTACGGGCCTGAATAAACAAAAACGGGTCTTCTGCTGCAGATGTTGCCCTGCCTCTGCCACCCACCATGTCGTCTGATTGATGTGTTATACTACTGAAATCTTGCCCAGGCTCTGGTGATCACCGTATGGTGCACACCAAGGGCTTCACCAACCTGCCGATGGGTAGCCCCTTGTTCCACCATCCCTACAGTCCACCACATCTCTGCTTCAGACAAATGTCTTCTTAAATTTGCATTCGTCATATTCAATCATTAAATCACAAGGGTTTGTGTTGAAATGAAGACTGAATACTCAACACATCTCATGTACATGTAGACAGTACACGAAAACATCATGGAAATCAAGGGGTGCATACTTTCCATGACTGTCACGAAAAGTCTGCCTGTCAAAAGAGCTAATGTAAACACTGGGGACCATCTCAATACATACCTCAATCATATCCACCAAAAATATCGCAAATGTGTCACAAGAAAATTTCACAATGATGTGTCAAATATGTGGTGCTTTGCAAACTTTGAGTAGTATATAATAAGCTGAATTAGTTTGATTGTTCTGCTTGAAAATATTGTATTACATTTTGAAACGTTTTTCCAGTTGATGTTGTTGCATTTTATAACATTTATTACATTTTGCAACATTTTTCCAGTCCATGTAGTTGCATTTTGTAATAATTGTTACATTTGGAACGCTTTTCCAGGCCATGTAGTTGAATTTTGTAATAAAACTTCAAACATCTACGAATCTCGTTCAAATACGCGTAGAAATGCACATAATATACCATAAGGCAGACGTAGAATCGTAGAGATACAAATTTATTTTATTATTTGTTTAATAACATGAATTAGTTTCTGAGTGCCCATTTGAAAAAAGAGTTATTACATTTTGCAACGTTTTCCTCCGCCCATGTAGTTGTATTTTGTAATAATTGTTAATTGCGACGCTTTTCCCGACCATGCAGTTGCGCTTTGTAATAATTAATACATTTTTCAACTTTTATTACAAAGTGCGTTGCAACAATGGTATAACCACTGTCAAGAGAGATGCAGATATGCTTACAATTCAAACCTTGTTAGAATTGACGAGAGATGTCCGTTTGTTTGATTGCTGACGATACCAATTTTCTAATTCTTTGTTACCGCGATATTTCCAGTTAGAAGATGATACATTTGGCCCTTGATCACGTTTGAAAAAAAACACAGAAAGATATTTGGAATTTTTGGAAACACAAGAGATCATGGGCGCTGATACGGCTAGACCGACAGAGGTAGGATTGAACCTGAAAATTTCTTGTATAGTTTTTTTGGATTGGTTTGTATAGCTCTGGGTGTCCACTTTCAGAATCAGCCGGGTTGACTTTGATTACCCTTTGATTACCCTTGAGCAATTTGAGAAATTCAAGATGGCGTCCAAGATGGCCGCTATTTCATGTAATCGATCATCACTTCGTTAATGTTATACATAGGATAACTTTTGTGTCTAGACATAGGTTTAGGGGTCAAGGTATCCACTGAAACCATTTTTTTGTGGTCATTAATGGAATACGGCATAGAAAATCCAAGATGGCCTCCACTTGCTTCATATTAGATCTAGGTTCTAGGACAACAATTGTGGTGTATATAGCTTTTGGTGGCCAAGAAATCCATTCAAAACATTTACAAGGTTGGTATGCGGTTACATCAGAGATAAATGTAAGATGGCAGCCACATGATGTTGGTTTCTATAGCAATGGTTTTCTGGGGTTAAGGCATCCACTGAAACAATTTTGTCAAATAGCGACCTCTTCAAAAGCTTTGGATGGACACTATGATTGTTAGTGTTTATCTTTATTTAGTTACTTTAATTAGTTGACCAATTATTCAATAGGTGGCTCCAGTCACATTTCAGTACCACTTGAACCCCATCCATTTAAAAGTTAGTCAACTAATTAAAATGAGACACTATTTTCTTTTGCTTTAGCACATGTCTTGTTTATCAATTTCTCACCACCATTTTCAGAAGGATAAACCAAAGATGAAATAAGGCCTCATTCTAAGAAGCAATTAAGTTACTATATACATGTACATTGATATAATTATTGCCACTTGCCAGAAACAAATAGAAACAAATGATGCCCAGTTCAGTACTGTGGTCACATTCCTTGAATCAGTTCCTGGTATGATGTGAGTATATTATCTTATCATTAGATTAGAGACAATCGGGCGAACTACAAAGGAGGGAATGTCTGAGCCATTACAATATGACATTGAGATACAGAGGTACAATGGACCCCAAAAGTCACCCTTCAAATCCATTGACCAACTTGCAGCTGGCCTTAGCCATTATATGAAAGGACAGACTGCTCAAGTTTTACATGCAGCTAAACTCAATGGGGAGACACATCTGAACAATTACAAAAGGAGTTCCATTCCATATGGCTTTTTGGCAATCAAGAAGGAAGAGACCCTAACCCTACCCAGTGGGGAAACCCTATAAATTGGTAGAGTTCTGGACAAAGGACCCCATACTTTAAACACTATGGAAATTGGCATCCAAATAGATATCCCAGTACAAACAGTTGAACCCAGCAAGGAAGATACCAGAGGACTGCCACAATCCAAACCAACTGACTTAACCATATGAGAATGAACTGCAAGATTTCTCCAATTTAATAAATTACTAACTGAAACGGAGATGTAAAGAGAGAGCATGAAATTAGTACAGTGAACTAAAGAACCACCCCGGTTTAAAGTTGAACCACATTTAGTTTACTAAACTTTTGAGACTGAGAGGTAATGCACTTATTCTGTATAGCATGACTTTTCTAATTCAATTTATTATTTATGCAGAGTAGTAGATGGTGATCATTACTATTAACCCAGTGGAGATACTACTGCACCACTTGACTTAAACCCGTGAGACAACTTAATGATTTAACCAAGTATAGAGAAGATCCACTATTATATTATCCAGAAATACACTGTAGGCCTAAAGTGTAATGAAGAACCACACACCCATTATGAATTTTAGGTCAATTTACTAAGTTTTGTGAAAGGGTGTACTCTACATACTGACCTATAACTAAGGGAAAAGATCCAATTGAATACCAGATTATAAATCTGAATACCAGATTATAGAGATTAGAGAACCCAAGAACTCTACATAATTGCCACATTTGATTATTGTTTTGTAACATGAAACTGAATGTTGAAATTTTATTTTGTCATAGTCATCCTGTTAACCCCCCCCCCCCCCCCCAAAAAAAAAAAAAACCCAAAACCCTCGAAATTATATCACATAAACAGCCTGTTCGGGACAAACTGTTTTATTAAGGGAGGGGCAGGTGTAGCATTTTTAGGGTAAAAAATATAGTTAATGAGACTAGTAGTTATAAGCGCCGGAAAGCACATTGTGCTGCAGTTTTCAACCATGTTTGTTCATACGATTCAACATCTTTAATGGTTGAACCACAGGAAATTATCAGTTTTCAATTCAGTATTTTCATATCATAACCGACGTTGATTATTATTAGTAAATTCATTATTCACACGTTGTAAACTTTCATCATTATATTTCGTAATTGTGCAGTGCTTGTATTATCTCATTTCATCTGCACAGTGTAACTTACGGTTTTGGGAAATTGTGTATGCTTTGGGGTGAAAACTCTGCTAAAAATCCTCTATGCCATACTTTCTTGTGGATGTGATCGTTTCTGCGATCTTCGGTAATATTTATTTATTTATTGGTGTTTAAGGTCACATATTTCTGCACAATGGCTAATCATGACCACGACAGTTTTATGGGGGAGGAAGCTGGAGTACCCGTAGAGAACCAATGGCAAGCAACTGTCAGCTCCCCAACATACTAACTCCACACAAGCAGGGCTAGCAATGATTGAAGACTGTACCATCGACGTGCAATACACCTTAGTACACAACGCCACCGTGACTCCACGTGGGCTATGGGGGTGAAGTGTCTTGCCCAAAGGACCTCTCGGCTTGCAGCTTGCAAATAAGAATGTGTTTCAAATACACCAAGATAGGGCATTACTAAATCACCTGACTAATACACTTCTCTTTCTAACTCAATAAAAAATGTGCGAGTCAGCAGTCAGACTATCTGAATTTGGCGCCTATTGGCCAAAGTCAAAGAACATACAACCATCCCCTGGTTTAGTTGTTAAATCTGAAAGTCCAAACACTCAACAAAACTTTCTCTGATATGTATTCTGTTCATCCACTACTACCTACTTCATGTCTACCTCTTTTATGTCCTATAATTTTTTTTCTTGGGTCACAGTTTCAGCTTTTCCCACAATGCAACATCTTTGCAGGGTATAATGTTTGTTTGTACTATTCTCTAACATTAATGGCATGTTTCCATTTTCATTTCTGACTATACTGTTTCCTACAAGTAGGCTCAGTTGATCTATTACACAGCCTTGTTTTAACCCATAGTGTTCAAATACTCAGAGTCAAAGGTTGATATTTCCCCCACAACCTTAACCGTACATGCACAAGTACATTGGTTATATACTATTAAAAAAGTAGGGTATATCTGATAAAAGTGAAATATATGAAGAAATGTAGATATATGTTCATCAAAAGGACAGTTGAGGCATTGCACTGTGACATCTGGTGAATGATGTCAGCGATAGTTGGGTGTCTGACAAGCACACATTCCACGCACAGAGCTGTAGGAGACATGGACGGTTAGTCAGAGAATTTACCACATTCAGTCCAAGACCTCAGTACGTTGTAAATCCTCCTCGGTTTGCGAGACAAGTGTGGATCCGACGTTGCATACTCCTCACCATCCATCCAATATCAGCTTGACTGATGTTATTCCATTCTTCCTGCAGTGCAGCGGCAAGTTCCTGGACATTAGTAGGGGCTGTTGGCGTTGTTGTAGGCGCCTGCCGAGCATATCCCAGACATGCTTGATTGGTGAAAGGGCAGGAGGAAGTTTGTAGTGACACGGGCCCTGTGTGCTCTTGCATTGTCATCTTGGAAAATGAATCGATGGCTGTGAGGTCGTGCAAAAGGCATCACATGAGCTGCTAACATGTTGTCATGGTAGTACTGCCCTGTGACGTGCCCTTGGATGACATGTAATGCTGTTCTGCTTGTCATGGTTATGCCTCCCCACATCATAACCGATCCTGCACCAAAACGACCTAATGGTTACACTGTGGTATCGTTTGTTCCACCACAGCCACACTCTGTTTCGTCTGTCGTGGAAGTCGAGAGTGAACCTTGATTCATCAGAAAACATGATGTTGCTCCACCGACGATTGTCCCTGCGATGTCATGCTCCACACCAATTACGACTTGCTGTGATGTGATGTTCAGTCAAACATGGAATTATTTGAGGTAATCAAGCATACAAATTCTGCTGTGTAGGCAAATTCAGGTAGTCTGACCGCTGACTCGCACATCTGTCACTCGGTGCAGCTGCTGTCCAATTTCTGGAGCACTTTGATGGCGGCTACATAATGCTGTGGTTTGGATGAAATGATCCTAGTTAGCAGTTGTCACTCTTGGATGACCTGACCAACGTATGTCATCAACATTGCCTGTCTGATGTAGCATGACCACAAGCTGCTAATCACCAATTGAATAACATTGAGAATTTGAGCCCCTGCAGTCTGTTTGTTCCGTCTTCAAACATGCCAATGGCACATAAATGTTCATCATCAAGGTACATTTCGACCAGAAACTATTGATGAATGGGTTTATACCACAAAAAGAATAATGAGACCTCCGAAAAAGCTAGTATAGTACAAATGAAAATTTCAAAATGTACCCCACAGACATTAATGCAGCGGTGATTCGTAAAACCTGCAGAAAGTTTTTGTAGGCCAGTGACATTCATGATCCACACTCAACTTGATAACACATTGATGTGTCCAATCATGCATATCCAATACCATTTTCCAAAAATATCAACTTGAGTGTGGATATCCCCTACTTTTTTGGAACAGTACACTGCCACACTTTTCACATTTGTGACTGAAAGGGTTAATTTTCTTCAGTGCACAGACTTTCACAGGTTAATTCTTGACTTTTGTATTGGTGTTAACCCTATTGTTCTGTTATTTATTTATTAGAGAAATTGTTTTCAATTTTACTGTACACCTTTTTGTTTCATGGCCTGTTTTTGCACATCCATTACAGTTAGATACAACTACATTTTTCTTGAGATTAAATTTATATATCACATGTTTCCTAACGTAGTAGTCATGTTTCTTATTTTTACATATTGCACACCCTTTTGTAGCCGTTTCATACTCAATCTATTTACTGCTCCACATGAACAAAGGGACCTTCATTAACATGTTCCCAAGTAGTTCTGCATTCTTTGGTAAAAGGACTAATTTCGCGGCTGCAAAAAAGGTTAGTCTTTTTAGACCTTTTGGTTGGTAGTTGTATGGTTACTCTCCTTACCTGTTTTGTAATTTTCACCTAACAATCTCTCTTGTAGTGTCCAGATCAGCCACAGCTGTAAGAAATGGGTTCCATGTATCATACTGGTTTTTGATATTTTTTATTGTACGACTTCTGCCTCTGCCTCTGAGTATTATTATTATTTTTTGGTATCATATGCATTCTATTTCGATCCCTCTGTAAGTCTATGTCCATAATGTCCATTGAGTCCCCATGATTTTCAAATTATCTCTCTCATACCTATCTGGATAGTGATACATTCCTTTGTAAGCAGCCTCATTTCAAGATTTATATTTTGGTTTGACACTTAATTCTAACATGGCCATTGAAAGAGCTTTTTCAAAAGTTGATGGTTCCTTCCTGATGAGTTTCAGTTTCATATCACTTTCATATGGGCCATTACAAAAATAACTAGTAACCATTTTCTGTATTACAGTGTTATCTTTTTCTGTGCCATAAGCATCTTTTGCTAAATCAAACATATTCTCCGTATCCCAATACCATTTCTTTTTTCAACTGCCTCATGTGGCACAAATAATTACTAACCATACTATTGCTCATTATTTCAGTGTAACATAGCTTTAATTACTTCTGTAGTGTTTCCCAGGTCATTAATGGCTCCATTTTGTTTGTTCTTGAGATATAGTCAGCTATAATAAAATCACTAGTCTGGGCAGCCAGGAATTTCTTTTTTTTCTGTTGGGATCTTGGTATTGCAGTAATGCTTAAATAATTTCATCCATGCCTCCCTTCAAACCATCTGCTGACTAGAGTGTGTAATGTTTGTGTTTGTGTGTGATTTGCCATTGTGGCATTAGCCTTATTTCCTTCAGTTATTGTTCTGTGTAATTTAATTATTGCGGTAGTAGTTGGGGTCAGTGTTTGATGTGTTCTCCTAATCCCCCAAATTCATCTTCCATTTCAGCTCGAGCTACTTTTTGATGCAACTGTGCTTCCAAATGCAGCACCTATTGTTGTTGAGGGTTAATATGCTGTTGTTTCTCAGCAAGTTTATGATCCAGCAGTTCCTGACTTTCATTTCTGATAATTGTTCTAATTCTTGGACATGTATTGCAGCTTTTTTGGTAGCAAGCTTTTCTATTCCAGCTTTTCCTTGAATCTCTGATAATTAGGTTACCATTATTTAAAAGGATACAGTTATATTTTGTGCTGACAAAATGTAAAATGTACAAAAGGTTGTACTCACGATTTGAGAAGAAAATTGTATAGTACTCCATTCACATTCCTACAATTCCTGTTTGTCCCTGTTTTTGTCCTCCAATTTTTGTCACCTCTTATCACTGATAAGTGGTTGATGTGTATATGATTAGTGTGGCCTGAGGTTATATCCTGCTCATAAGGCACCATAAAGATGTCTGTGGCATAGCTGGGGTTAGTACTCGGTGATCATCTAGTGGATTTGATAAAGGTTAGGACTTCGGTTTTCCCTTAAACATCTTTAGGCCCAGACACCACTGGATTTCATAGTGGTCATGATGAGCAATATCCCCTTGTATCCATGTCCCGTCTTGTAGTTGAGCAGGCAGGTAAGTAATTTAACACTTCAACACTCTGAAGATAAGTTTCGTTAGATATATTTTATTTCTGCCTCTCTTCACAAACTTTACCATTTCTTGTATACCTTATACAGTCAAAAGTTGGTAACACAGTACGTAATCTGTTTCCCCACATATTTCAGATGGTCATCAAAGTGTGAACCAGTTGTTAGAGCCTGAGATGGAGCTAACTGCCCTGGCTTGCTGCCAGCAGTTATATACACACATGAACGTGACTGACTTTGTGCATATTGCACAATCATGCTGACTACAGCATTACATGACATTACAGCAAAGTCAGTCAATTGACCAGATGACATTAGGCACCCTCGACAAAAGAGGTACCCCACCGATCCATTCTTATATTCTAACAATAATCCCCATCTTTCAATTAGCTTCAACTTGAAGGATGTTAATGTTAGAGCAAAAGTGATAGCGCTTAGTGAGCATCACACAGTGTTCAGAGTTGCCAAACATACCTGGCTATGATGAATATTTGACTGGATATGTTATTATATGACAGCATGTTGTCATTTTATGACAAGTGAAAATTACTCCTCACCATTTGTGAGGTTAAACATCCACGTCACAATTGGCAACTTAAAATTCCAACACACCTGTGACTCTGCAAGTCTCAGAGTACAGCCAAGTATAAATATACGTGACATGCCTGGCAAAATATGCTTCCCAGACATTCACTTTAATACAAATTATCTCCCTCTAGAACACTGGAGTAATATTGTGATAACTGTGTATTATTAATATTCTCATGACACTATTTAACCTGTAACACGTGTGTATTTCCTGATTGACATTCAGGCAAGTCACTGTTATTTTAAAACAATGGAACAATGTTAGTTGTTTGATAACCAACAAAGACCTTTAATAGCCTCGTCCATACCATAAAACATTACTTGCCAGGTGGTAAGCATTTTGTAACATTCACAATAACAAATAACACTTCACTAGGGGATCGGGTACAATTTAGTACATTAGCACTGGAGAACTGGCCTTTTTTTCTGGCCAGTAATTCATACTTTAATTAACATTTAAATTTACTTAATTAATTAATCTAGGTAGACTGCGTTTCGCCATCAGGAATGTATTCTGGGCAAACAAAATAAAAAAATGAAAAGTTCTTGTTATTCCTGAAATTTCTATGCAAATATCGTATATATTTATGTTACTAAAGGGTTAACCCTTTACCTAACATGAAAAGCAGACGACACATGCAAAAAAAATTCTCGAATAACTCATTTTTTTCATTTTTTGTCTCAAAAACATAGGTTATGACCCCTCATTGGAGCTCGTTCCAATGAGGGGTCATAACCTATGTTTTTGAGACAAAAAATGAAAAAAATAATGAAAATTAATTGGCAATTTTTGAGAATAGCGCTGGCCGGTTTGGCCGTTACGTTGGGTAAAGGGTTAACTAAGGGCTGGCTGTAATTAACAGGCATGAAAACGAGATATCAAAATTCACCAAGATGGTGGAGGCAAAAGGTAAAATATTCTGATATTGTTTCCATGTCATTAACTGTAGGGCGAATTTGTAGACTAACTCAATGTACTTCTTTAATTATTTTTTTCTAATGAATTGGTCACATCCTCTTGTGTAATTTACAAATTAAGCAGCTGAACAAAATATTTTTTGATGAGCTTGTTCCAATGAGGGGTCGCACGATATGGTTTTGTTAAAAAAAAAGAAGAAATAATAAAAAACTAAAAATACATTTTGATATCACGTATGTTGGACGAGTGTAAAAGTAGTCAACTTTTACAAATTACCGGTTTTCAGTGAAAATGTTGATATTTGTAGCAGGGCAATTTTTCTGATGGACAGCAGTTTGCCACAGCTTTTCCATTTTCCGGGCATTGAACTGAGAAAAACAACCCACTCCCTTCTTACAACAAAACCAAAGACCAATATTAGTCTGACTACATCTATGTGTCAAGGATAGCAAGGGAATTGTTGACATTTCCAGTGACATCTACTACCTTTAGGGGTTGGGCCAGTTGTTTTTTTCATATTCTGTTGTTATTCAGTTTCTCCAAAACTGCTGGATCCTTTTCCAGTAACTTCCAATGAGATTGACACGGATTCTTCTTTTGAGATATCTCATTTAAAAACGGTATATAATATAAAAGTCATGAATTTTAGTCCATTGTTAGAGAAAAGTAGTTTAAATGAGAGGGAACTGGGGACAAGGAGAGATTGGAGTACATGTAACATATTTCAGTAATTTCTGTGATGTTCTGCATTCATATATCATACTCATTCAAAACAGCCGTGGCAAGAACTGAGAGTTGGGGTTGGGGTTTCGCTTCACGTCTCCATGTCATGCAAATTAATTCAAATCTTTTCCAAGATGTTGAAAAAGATTTTTGCTATACCCACATTTGAAAAAGCAGATCAATTTAGCCGTAATCACTCCATGAAGCTGGATTCGCGTCAAACTGTGTATTTCGAGTATTATCGAAGATGTCTGTATTGCTCGACTGGAGCGGGTGTAGCGCAGCTCACAAATAGTGATGGTGGGTACGACAACGTTTCTATTTGATGTCTTCCAGACTTCAGAAAGGTAATATTTGTTTCAAGATGGAAGCATAAACAATTTTCTACAATTTTGTCAGTCTTTGGATGCTTTTTAATCTGTTTGTGTGTTGTAGACTTGAAGGTGAAGCATAATGTTAACAAATGGGGTTTAAACAAATGCATGGACTCTAATATCAGTTGTATTAAAGTTATCCCAAAGCAACTGGTTTGATTGAATATTAACCAACTTGGGTTCATATTCACTTAACCCAGCTGATTTGGGTTAATTTTCAACCCAACTATTTTAGAGTATGGGTGGGGACAAATCGTCCTAAAAGAACAACTTTATTATGACCTATATTAATAACATATCAAATTTGAACATAACTGTTCATTTAGAAAGTAGGAAGGTACCGTGTAAATAAGATTGAGATAAGGGGTAAGTTATGAAACAAAAGTCACTCTGTGTTGAAGAGGTGGGTGTTCGGAATGTATTTCATTGTCTGTCCAGGAAAAGTAGAATAGTCCTCGTTTTGACAAAAAATCTGACACTGCTTCTCGATTTTGCGTTGCCAGCGGTATTAACGAAACCAGGACTAGATTCTTTCATTCAAATTCAACTGCACTGTGAATGGTCAACGTCTTATCATGTTTTTTCAACGCGTTCCTCTTGCGTTTCTGAGCAGACCACTGAGTTTTCTGCCGGGTTAATCCAATCCAGTCTGGCTATACAGACACCCCGAAGAGCACACAATCTGCCGTAGATATGGCTTCCTGGGGTTGGTAAAACAAATTACAGACCGTTTTCAATCCCTATAATCAATACTTAACAAATCTTTCAAATGTTAATTCCCAAACGGTTTTCAGACAAAAGCTCTCGCAGACAAGAGGCCTCACACAGAAGTTCCGGTCAAGAGGTCCACGATAAGATCAACATGGGTCGAAGATAAGCTGCTCAGTTACACTTTATAATTGTTTATATTTCAAGAACAGAAAAAATGGACCCGTTGTGGCCATTAAGAAATGATGGGTTTTTTTGGAAGGAGGTGGGGGAACATTTCAATCATAGTTCATGATGCGAACATGCGTGAAGGGGAAAGCTTAGGCGAGTCCAAGAGATGATTTACCACTCTAATCGTGAAGTCCGCGGTCTCCCCATGGAGAAATTCGGAAAATGTATGGTCAGTATGGCCCTCCGATGGCTTCTGTGGATCACAATATTTGTCAGCTATAATATTCCCTTAATTTCATAAAGTCTGCAAATGACGTGCGGCATTTTCCCAGTTCACTCAGAGACTTGTGTTGCTCGTCCTAGGTCAAGATTGGGCCTTTCAACATTCGCCGGTTCTGGGGAATATTCTCCGAACTCACGCTTATTGTTAGAATATTCATTTCTGTATTTTCTTTAAGACTGAGAGAAAAATAATATTTTCAAATAACGTTTGATTTCAATCATAGTTCATGATGCGTACATGCGTGAAGGGGAAAGCTTAGGCGAGTCCAAGAGATGATTTACCACTCTAATCGTGAAGTCCGCGGTCTCCTTATGGAGAAATTCGGAAAATGTATGGTCAGTATGGCCCTCCGATGGCTTCTGTGGATCACAATATTTGTCAGCTATACTATTCCCTTAATTTCATAAAGTCTGCAAATGACGTGCGGCATTTTTCCATTTCACTCAGAAACTTGTGTTGCTCGTCCTAGGTCAAGATTGGGCCTTTGAACATTCGCCAGCTCTGGGGAATATTCTCCGAACTCACACTTATTGTTAGAATATTCATTTCTGTATTTTCTTTAAGACTGAGAGAAAAATAATATTTTCAAATAAGGGTGTAAATTACTAAACATCATGATTGTGTCATAGAAATATCATCTTATACATTTGTAACAGAGCTTTATCATGATCAGTTCTTACAAAATTGTAGTCGTCAACGCATTTCTATTTGATTTTTATCTAATTTCAGGTTTTTCTCAGCACCAGAAAAGGAACTTGGATTGTGCAAAGAACTGGCAGCTGTGGGATACCCTCAGACATGTCCCTTACGAGGGCACAGATAATGCTAAACGAAATGCTCCCAATTTGGTTCGTCGACCGCACACTTGAGAAGAGGCGGAATAAGAGAATCGACCACGAACTGTACTCCTTGAAAACCAATTTGCCTCCACACTGTCAAAACCCAATGGTAAATGACGACTTGCCCAACAAAATCGCATCAGGTATGGTGACTATCAAGCCAAATATTAAACGTTTCACCGAAACTGGTGTGGAATTCGATGACGGCACATTCGAGGACAACATAGATGTTGTCATGTTGGCAACCGGATACTCCTTTTGGTTTCCCTTCCTTGAAAAAGGTCTACTTGATGTAACAGAAAATAAACTTGAGCTGTTTAAACACATTTTCCATCCAGATTTGGCAAGACAGACTTTGGCGTTGATTGGTTATGTTCAGCTTCTGGGTCAGGGTGCCACTAATCCGGTTTCAGAACTGCAAAGTAGGTTAGCAGCACAAGTTTTTAAGGTGAGTTCTAAAAGAATTAGTACCGTTGCTATGAGGAGTGTGAAGACAAGCGAGAATGTATTTATTATATACCTATTATTGTATCATTGATATGGATACGATCATCAAAACTCTCTGGCAGAATCTTATGGAGTGTGATAACGCACGCACGCACGCACGCACGCACGCACGCACGCACGCACGCACGCACGCACGCACGCACGCAAAAACTTTATTCAGATGTATAAACCTCACAGTTTCCACATGTTTTCGCAATAGCGGGAAGAACTTGGAGGAAAAAGCTTAGACGTATTCCCATGAAATCACACAGTATGAAACGTCTCATACTAATGAGTTTTAACTACCACTACCAATTGCAATTCAATTGGTGTAATGCAACATATATTTGTGTAGCACATAAATCTTTGTTTTCAAAATTTGTTCAATGCACAAATTCTGAAAAAAACATATGTGCAAAACAAATATGCTTTGCATTACACCAACTTATTACTTATTTTTCTGTTATAAAAAAACCTTTTGTGCAATAAGTTTTCAGTTTCCCCGCCATTGTCACTTTTTTACATTTGCCCCAGACGGATTCCGTTTCATTTGTGTGATATATATACTATTTTAATATTATTATATATATTTATGCCGGAGGTCCACTGGCTGGAACTTTCCTTGCGCTTGTAAGGAAACAAATTTGCAGTCAGAACTTGAGTGGAATCTCTGCTCTGTGGGTGATTTGGTGATGATACACTCTTCATACGCTATTTATAGTTAGTGCGTCTTAACTGAAAATCATCACTACGTTAGCACTTTTCTAGGGGTATTTGCCCCACACGGATTTCGTTTCATTTGTGTGATATATATACTATTTTAATATTATTAAATATATTTATGCCGGAGGTCCACTGGTTGGAACTTTCCCTGCGCTTGTAATGAAACAAATTTGCAGTCAGAACTTGAGTGGAATCTCTGCTCTGCGGGTGATTTGGGTGGCATACACGTTATTGATAGGCACTGACCTGAAATAGATTCCGAACACAATTTTGTTTACCCTTTACCTACCAAAAATAGAATCCATTCCTTCGTTGTCCACTCAATCACAAGGCATCCCCAACCCCGCCCCGCCCCACCCCGAATCCCCACCCCCCCCCCCACACACACAATCTGCTGCTGTATTGTACTGACTTAATACACTTTTAGTAGTTGGTTTTCATCACTCGTCCGATCAGCTCGTCTGTCTAAGCTGCCAGATAGGGAACTCCTCTGGCATCACTGCACTTCCTATTGTTTTGTCCTCTTCTTCTCCCTTCTCCCTGTTGCTTGATAAATTATACGTCAAAATGTATCAGGTAAATCCGGTTACTGTATTTCAGCACTACCCAATGTTTTCGTTAGGTATCTTTTTTTTGTTTTCCAAAAAAAATAAACTTCAGATCTTTTCATTCCCAGATATACTGTTATAAAATATTTAGATCAGAGTTCTCTTTATACATTTTCTGGCTCTTCACTCGATATCTCTCTATCTCCACTGGTATTTAAAGCTGTATCCACTGAACTGTTTGCAAGCACGCGATGAGAGATCTCTAAAATATTTTATGAATAATATCACGATCGGAAGCCTTAATTCCCGAGGTCTTTTTCAGAAACAATTAAGTGAAGGGACATCTTCTCTCGTTGCAGGGATAAATTCAATATATATCTACTAGTCGATACTCATTCAACCAAAGAAATCGAGAATACGTGGAAATCCGAATGGGGTTATGAAGCTATCTTCAGCTCTCACTCAAACTCAAGTAGGAGAGTGCCCGTCCAATTCAAAAATACATTTATGCTTCTGATTCATAATACAATAGTAGATCCAGGAGGCACCTTCATTATTCTTGACATGACGATTCAGGACCAAAGAGTCACCCTTTCTGTTGTGTATATCCCCAATGAAGACAATCCAAAATTTCTTAACAATTTCTTTAACAAAATTGGGAACTGCTCCATACTGGTTCAAGGAGATTGGAACTTATCACAAAATTATGACATTAACACGATAAATTACCTTCACAAAATGACGTTAGGGCAAATGAGAAAATTCATTCTCTAATGGAAAAATTTGACCTATGCGATGTCTGGAGGCTAGAAAACAAAAACTTAAGACGCTATACATGGAAAGGCCCTGGTGATAAAATGGCGAGGTTAGACTACTTCCTCATGTCCACTGATTTACAAATTTTTCACAAATCAACTGAAATTCATATACGTTACAAATCGGATCACAACCCTGTCGCCTTAACCCTCTCCTTTATTAGTCAGAAAAGAGGAAGGGCATTTGGATGCTCAATAACAGCCTGCTGAACGATCCGGAATACATTACATTTGTAAAATCTATAATAATAATAATAATAATAATAATAATAATAATAATAATAATAATAATAATAATAATAATAAGAACAGTCAGCCATTTACTATCAACAATCAACTACTTTGGGAAACTTTGAAGCTAATGATAAGAGGAAAACCCATCTTTTACTCTTCTAAGATAAAACGTACAACGAATAATCGCCTGGCAGAAATTTAGGAAAGACTTGAAATCTTATACCCCTTGCTCGATACTAGCGATTTGTCAGTAAGTACCGAAATTGAAAGCCTTGAAAATGAACTCCTAACCGTTAGAAAAAAAAAATAAGGGCATGATTCTAAGAGCAAAATCGAGATGGAAAATAGAAGGGGAAAATCAACCAAGTATTTTTGTAATCTATAAAAACGCCACTACACGGAAAAAACTACACCTAAACTTGTAACGTCCTCAGGCATGATTACTGAAAACATATCCGAAATCTTAAATGAACAAAAGCTATTGTATTCTACAAAGATTTATACTCCTGCAAATTAAGTCCGTCAAACGGATCCAAAGAAAAAGACCCGTTCTTTGAAAACTCCAACCCCTTTTTACAGTTTTTCGTCGACGAGGAGAGCGACTCCTTTAACAAACTCTGAATGTTTAAGAGCCTTAAAATCAGTGAACAATAACAAAACGCCTGGATCAGATGGATTTACCGTGGAGTTCTATAAATTCTCCAAGGAAGATATTGGCAGCTTTCTGGTCAAGTCCCTAAATCATGGATACAGTGTACGGAACTATCCAACTCCCAACGACCTGGCATCGTTACTTGCACCCCAAAGCAAAACAAACCAAAAGAATTCATAACAAACTGGCATCCCATTTCACTAATTAATGTAGATACAAAAATTGCCTCGGCGGCTACAGCAAATCGTGTTAAGACGGTACTACCGAAACTCGTATCAAAAACACGGCTTAGGTTAGTGAGATACACCGGAGAATCCACAAGACTAACGTTTGATCTCATAGAAAAGTGTGAGAAATTAAATATTGCTGGAATTATTGTTCTCCTAGATTTTGAAAAAAAGCTTTTGATTCACTTGAATGGTCGTTCAAAGAAAAAACGTCATCCTTCCTTAACTTCGGGCCCTCTATTATAAATTGGTTTCGTATTTTCTACTCAAATGTCTTTAGTTTCGTCCTTAATAATGGGCACAGCTCAACTTGGAGAGAGGAGTAAGACATGGCGACTCCCGTTTCTCCATACTTATTTATTTTGACCGTCGAGATATTGAGTGCCGCACTTCAATACAATCCTGATATTACCGGTATCAAAATAAACCTCTCTGAACATTTCATAAGTCAATATGCTGACGACTCGACTTTATTTTGAGTAACGATTCTCAATCATTAAACACAGCTCTGGAAGTCGTGAACTCTTTTGCAGAGGAGTCAAGCCTTAAAGTTAATTTCGAAATGACCCAGATTGTATGATTTGGGTCTGAAAAGGGCCGAGTAAAAAGATTGCCACGAAACGAAGATATCCAGTGGAAAAATAATGGGAAATGCACCATATTGGGTTTTATGTATGATCTATTTAGTGAAAATTATATAATTCTAAATTACATTGAAAAATCTAGAAAGCTGGAAAAACTTCTGAACGACTGGTTGTTTAGAAATCTCAGCCTAATTGAGAAAACTATTCTTGTAAAATCGCTGGATTTACCAATACTGTTACACTGTCTATCAGTCCTTCCCAAACCACCTTATAATATGTCAGACGTAATGCAATCCAAACTCTTTCATTAATTGCGGGAGGGTAAAAATGAAAAGATCAAGTGCAGGGTTCTTATGAATCAAGTTTCAAATAGGAGGCTTAAGTTCCAAACATTCGGTCATTCAGACATTCTGTAAAAATGTTTTGGATTAAGAAACTGATGGACCCAACATAATATCACCCTGGAAAACATTTATTTCAGATGACTTTGAACAATATGGCAACGACAAAATTTGGTATCTACACAAAGAGGGGTTAACAAACAGTCTATGGAAAAACGCCCTTGCATCCTGGTCGTTATTAGATAACAAACCATCTACAGACTCTGAAGAAATTCGTTCTCAACCAACTGTCTATAATAGAAGTATCAAAATTGATAATAAACTTATTTTCAATCAGACTTGGTGCGCTAAAGGAGTAATCTTTTTAAACGACCTCTTGAGTGAGAGCAGAGGCTTTCTAACGTTTGGGGCGCTTTCCACAAAATACGATATCAAAACACCGTTCACTGTCTTCCAGAGGATAAACAAGGCGATTCCAAGGCTGTTGCGGAAAAAAATTGAAAGGGGGAAAAAATCTGATTGTGTTCTGAATCCACTAAAAGAAAAAACTAAAAGAAACGAAAACAGTCAACAAAACATTTTATATATTATTTCTGCAAAATGGGATTTCCGATCCAGTACATTCCCCGGAAAAATTATTTGCATACTGATCTCACACAGGAGGATTGGAGATTGATATACAAAATCCCTTTCATAATTACAGACGACACTTACCTCTAAACCACCCTACAATACAAAATTCTAAATGGTGCTCTATATACAAATTCCCGCCTTTTAAAATGTAAATTGTCGGAAACTGACTGTGTACATTCTGCTTCAACACCAAAAAAAAACGGTGTCACATTTGTTCTTTGAATGCATCATGGCAAAGTCAGTCCTATTACAGCTCGCTGAAAAATTGAAGGAACAATGCGGTATTCTATTGCCACTGAATCCACACTTTATTCTTATGGGCAAAAACAACAACAACAATAATAATAATAATAATAATAATAATAATAATAATAATAATAATAATAATAATAATAATAATAATAATAATATTACTAATACTACTACTACTAATAATATTAATAATAATGATAATACCTTGTGGTCTCAAGAAAATAATCTTTCTCTCCCAGTTCTTCTGTACAAAAAGTTCATTTACTCCTGCAAGTTGAGAAGGTGTCAGCCCAGGCTTCATGGTTAACTGAAGTTCTACGTCAATACTGTGAATTGGAACTATACTCCCTTCACATGTCTCCCCCCCCCCCCCAAAAAAAAAAAAAAATACAGATTAATTCACACAAGATGGGAACTTTTCAAAAGCACTGCTTTATCCGCCTACTTCAGATAATATGTCAGCTACTGGACAATAGACCTCAACTTTTTCTTTCCTTTTTTCTTTTAATTTTTGTAGTCCCCATAAAGTAAGGCTTCTCCTGTGACAATATTTGTTCATTGTGTCACCACCAGTAACTGTTATAAGGTTGTTTATTTCTGTTTCCAAAACAACAATAAAATCATAATCATGGCTAGATGCCAGAAATGTGATGGAAATATAGCTTTACGTAGGAAGACTTTTTTTATACATATGTAATCATGTAAATTATATACTTGCTGTATACTACTTGTGTGTCTGTATGTAATTAAGTATTTGTACATGTACAGTATTTCATCTAAATAAAAAAATTAAAAAGGTTTCTCAAAACACAAGTATTCTTTACTTGTACTGCAAAATCCGTTTTCAGAAAAAAATGGTTTGTGTAAAACATAAAAAAACATTTTGTCAAAATGCTTTTCCATGTTTTATATTTTTAAACTTCAGAACACAAAATTATTTTGTAAACAGAAAAATAATTTTTGTTTCAAAATTTTTATTTGTAATTGTAATTTATATGAAATTATTTTTGTAATTGCCTGACAATTAGTTTTCTTAAAAACTGATCATCTGGCAAGTATAATTTATTTTATTGGTGCTTAACGCCACATCAGCAGCTAAGGCTATATCGTGGCGAGAAAACGATAAAAGGGAAACATGACACTAATGAAATACAAAGATGAGTAAAAACAACTCTAATAAAAATGATAAAGACAATGTAGTATGAACAGTGATGCGTGAAGAAACAAGAAATACGAATAGCTCACCAGTCAACCAGGTGAATGTAAGTCTTAAAGACTCTAGTTTAAGATAATAAAAACAATTTTAAAATTTATTAAAAAGGTTGATTGATTTCAAAAATGCGAGAATCATATTCGGGCTCGTACGATAAAAAAGATCTCTCAGAGATCCTACAGAAAAATACTGCCCTCTGACAAGATTAAAATCTGTACAATGTAAAAGAATGTGTTCCACTGACAACACCTGCTGACAAGGAACACACTCTGGTCGCACAGTACCCTCCAACAAAAAGGAATGTGTTAGTCTTGTATGACCAATATGACATCGCGTCAACACTGCAAGATCCTTTCTACAAAGGTTACTAGACGGATAGGGATCTGAAATAGTTGGTCGGAAGCGATGAAGCTTGTTATTTGTCGCCCCATCCCATTCCGCCTGCCACATGGATTTGATGTAACTACTGATATGTGGTTTGAAGTCACTGAACGGAATCTTAAAATCAGTGAGAGGCTTGGATAAAGCCTGTTTTGCTGCACTGTCTGCCCTGGTGTTACCAGCGATACCAACATGTCCGGGTAACCAGCAAAACACGATATCATATTGGTCATACATGAGAGTTGTCAACTTCTCACGAAGTTCCAAAATGAGAGGGTTCTTCAACTTGGGGTTGAGTAAAGCAAGTAAAGAGGAAAGAGACTCGGAGAAGATGATCGACTTTCTTTCCTGTACATTCTCGATGTGCTCAAGTGCGAGTTGAATAGCTTTAACTTCAGCTGTGAAAATAGAACTTTGATTCGGGATTCTGGTTGAGGTGACATGATCACCAGTAACAGCAGCTGATGATACTTTGTCACCATCTTTAGATCCATCTGTATAGATCCTTGTATATGTACTATACTTGGACTTTATTTCGGCATATTTTTGTTTGAACTGCAAGGAATTGGTATCAGATTTTTTGGTAGAAGCAAGATCCAAAATAATTGTAGGTTTTTTAAGATGCCAAGGAGGAATATGTGATTTACGGTTTTCTTTTATAGAATCAGAATCAATTTTGGCAGACTCCATGTGGGATTTGATTCTAATTCCCAATGGAGGAATGTGTTTCTGGTGGCGGTTATAAAATTCAACATTTTGAGGTTCTGAAACACAATTATAAGCAGGATTTGAAGGATTGGCCAAAAGTTTAGACACATACTGGAGAGATAATTTAATTCTGCGCTTCTCAAGAGAAGGCTCCTCTGCCTCAACAAGCATCGAGTCTATTGGGGATGTTCTAAAAGCCCCTAGACTAATTCTAATACCACTATTATGAATTGCATCAAGTGGTTTGAGACACGATTTCCTTGCAGAACCGTAAACTATACAACCGTAATCTAACTTTGATCGAACAAGAGATCTATACAAATGGAGCAAAGTTTTTTGGTCAGCACCCCAACCGGCGCTACCAACAACCTTCAGTAGGTTCAGAGCTCTCTTACATTTAACTTTTAGTTGTTTTATGTGGGAAGTGAAATTCAGTTTGTTGTCAAACAACAAACCTAAGAATTTCACCTCCTTAACAACTTGGATAGGACTGCCATCAATTTTCAACTCCGGATCGAGGTGAAGTTTCCGAAGCTTGCAAAAATGAACACAATTCGTTTTTGTCTTTGAAAATTTAAAACCATTTTCGATAGCCCATTTTTGAATCCTATTTAAACACAGCTGAAGTTTGCGCTCTAGAGCATTCATCTTTTTGCTGCCATAGCAGATCAAAAAGTCATCAACATACAATGACGAATCTACCATATTCTCAATTGCGTCGATGATACTATTAATTTTAATTGAAAAGAGGGTAACAGATAAAATACTACCCTGAGGAACCCCCAATTCCTGCTCGTGAGGATCAGATAACGTTGATCCAACACGAACCTGAAATTGGCGGTCCTTTAAAAAGTGTTCAATAAAAAGGGGCATACGCCCTCTCAACCCCATGTTAAAAAGATCTTTTAAAATCCCATACGTCCACGTTGTATCATATGCCTTCTCTAGATCAAAGAAGATGGCGACCACATGTTCTTTTCTAGCAAAGGCATTTCTTATAAACGTTTCAAGTCTGACCAAATGATCCACAGTACCCCTCTGGTTTCTGAAACCACACTGAACATCCGCAAGCAGATTGTTTGATTCCAGAAACCAGACAAGTCGGTCATTGATCATCCTCTCCATGGTTTTACAGAGACAACTAGTTAGTGCAATTGGTCTGTAATTACTTGGATTACTGTGATCCTTATCAGGCTTTGGAATAGGAATAATTGTTGCCTTTCGCCAGGATGGTGGAAACTGGCCAGTCACCCAAATGTCATTAAAAACTGACAATAAAAGTTCTAGTGAAGTTTGAGGCAGATGTTTTAAAAGTTGATAGTGTATTTTATCGGGTCCAGTGGCTGAATCCTTTGCTCTATGCAAAGAGTTACATAACTCTTCCATAGAGAAAGGTTCGTTGTAGTCCTCTGAGTTATTGGATGTAAATTTAATCTTTTGTTTTTCTTGTTGTTTTTTTAGTTTGAGGAATTCTGGGTTACTATTTTCAGACGACGAATGTTTAGAAAATGTAGAGGCCAACTTGTTTGAAATTTCCTGTTTTGATGTTATGAGTGTGTTGTTATCTTTTAGGTGTTGTACTGCTGATTTTGTTTCTTTTCCTTTAATTTTTTTAATCATTTTCCAAATTTTAGTGATGGGAGTATTTTGATTTAGTTTCGAAACATAAGTTTCCCATGAACTTTTCTTTTTATGTTTTAAAAGTCGTCTTGTTTTTGCCCGATTTATACGCAATCTGTCCAAATTTTCTGTAGTTGGTGACTTATTAAATTCCCTCTCAAATTTCTTGCGATCTTTTATAGCCTGTTTGCACTCAGTATCAAACCATGGTTTAGTAAAACGTTTTGGATTTGCCGAGGTTTTAGGAATGACTTGGCTTGCAATGTCAATCAACTCTGTGGTGAAGTGTTCAATCTGGTCAGTACTGTCCTGAAATTTCTCCCGTGTGAGGCGTTCAGAACAAAGCGATGAGAAAGTGTCCCAGTCGGCCTTTTTAAAATTCCACTGGGGCACCCTCTCATCATCCGCCGGAACTACACTCTCCAACACAATCGGAAAGTGGTCACTCCCGCACAAGTCATCTTCTGCCTTCCATGAAAAATCAAGGAAGACAGAAGGGCATGCAATTGTTAAATCAATTGACGTGTAAGAACCAGATGCGGGGTGCAGGTAAGTATCTGACCCATCATTGAACAAGCACAAGTCATATTTTGTAATGAACTCTTCCACAGTTTTACCTTTTGCATCTTCTTGACTGCAGGAATTACCCCAAAGGGGGCTATGTGCGTTAAAATCGCCCAACAAAATGTATGGAGTTGGGAGTTGTCGAACCAGCAGCTCAAGGTCATTCAATTGTAAGGCTTTACTTGGTGAAACGTAAATAGAACAGAGTGTAACTGTTTTGTCTAAAGTTAGGCGTACCGCCACAGCCTGTAAATTTGTCTGTAATGATACAGTACTGTGAATGATGTCGTTTCTAACCAAGACAGTCGTTCCACGAATATGAAGATCATTATCATCTGCCCAGGCATTATACGATGTATAATGCTTAAAAGCTGAATGATCTTGAGCCTCGGGCTTCTTTAAAAGAGTTTCCTGCAGGCAAAATGCAGCAGGTTTATACTTTTGGCTGAGAAGACCAAGTTCATTAAAATTAGCTCTAAAACCTCGACAATTCCACTGTATTATATTTTGTTTTGGTGTACTATGCATGTTTGGAAGGTGATTTTGAAGGTGGTCGTATGGGTGAAATTGCCCCCGTAGTTCTTTTTGGTGAAGATTTGCGTGGGGACCTTCCCTGCAATGACGGAAGCGGATTATTTGAAAATGTTTCCGTGAGACATTCGTCCACAGACATTTCCTCGAAGGCCTCAAACCTATTTCTAGTTACAATATCCCTAGAAAATTTGGGAATTCGATCTGAAAGAGTTTTCTTTTTTTCTTTTCTGCTTTTTTGACTTTGATTTTGACTCTGACGTTGATTAGATTGTAGATGATCATTTGACATTTCATTTATCTTTTTTCCTTTGTTTTTACTATCAGTTGTTTTAGTTTGAGTGGAAGAACTGTTCGTATTTGTTGTTTGTGTTATACTGAATGGGTTTAAAGGTTTTGGTTGTATATTATGTAGCCATGTAAGATCTGTTTGACATTGTACTGATTTTGTAATTGGTGCAGAATGCTTAATAGCATTTGCATAAGATGACGGTGGTAAATTCATCCCCGGCATTGACATAATGATTTCTCTTGCTTCTTTAAAACTAATCTGCTTTTCGCATTTCACTTTTTGTATGAGTTTTTCTTTTTTCCATACAGGGCAATCCTTAGATGATGACATGTGATTGCCCTGACAGTTGACACATTTATAATCTGTAGTAGTACAAGGATCTTCATGGTTGATACCACATTTAAAGCAGATTTTCTTGCCGCGACAAGAATCCTGGCCATGTCCAAACTTCTGGCACTTGAAACATCGCAGTGGATTTGGGATGTACAAATCCACTCTGACGTTCAAGTAACCAATCTTAATTGACTTTGGAGGTCTTGTACCATCAAAGGTGCAGATGTAAGTGTTTGTTTTAATTTTGTTTCCTTGTTTGTTGATTTCAATTCGTCTTACAGAGGTGATTCCTTGAGGTTTTAATTCACATGTAATTTCATTTTCTTCCATGTCAGCTAGTTCAGGAGTTCTGATAACTCCCTTGCTACTGTTTAAAGTTTTATGATAACTTGCTTTAATACTAATGTCAATTAATTTTGTAGTATGTAAAAGATTAAATGTTTGAACTTGTCTGGAACACTGAATTAATAAATCTCCAGAGCGTAGCTTCTTTATATCCTTTACAGTTCCTGCTATACCTTTGATGGCCTTATCAAGAGCAAATGGGTTTAGATTACTTAGTTTTTTATTTTCATCAGTTGAATGCAGTAGAATGAATTTTGGAAGGTTGTCTTCAGGTGGAATCAGTGATTTAATAAGTTCGTCATCAGAGTCAGAATCTCGTAGTCCAGTGTCTAAAAACGGTCGTTTGATTTTTGGTTGTGAGGTAGCCATGTTAATATTTTAAACGTTCATTGCCCCGGCTCCCACCCACCACGGAGTCCAACAAGGGGTAGGGTTACTGCCATGCAGTGAACCCACCGGGTTGCCGGTATTCCCACATACCTGGTATGGGGCAGTATACTCAGCCAGTGTTGATACCGAAGTATGCCACTGGCTGATTGGCCCGTGTGTGGAAGTGCCAGGTCTTCAGATGGCGACCATCCAACCAATCACTTTATAAAACACTGTAATTACGATTGCCACGTGAAACTGAAACAAACAGTGCAGCAAAAATAAGTATTTGGTTAAAAGATAAGTTTAAAAACAGCACACAATGGCAATTATGATAAATGATGAAAAGAAATGACTGATTGAATGGCCACCAAATGCCCCCCGACGTGACACCCAGTACTTTTTGGGGTGGGGGCTCCCGATTGGCCAGAACGGACCATCCGACCATCCTTCTACTCCCGAAATTGGGGCCAAAGCAGTGTGTTGAACATTATCTCCGAAATGGAGACCAGGGCTCCATCCCGGAGACTGCCCTAACGGGGCCACTAGTCCTAAACTGCCAGGATTCCTTCTTCCGGGGCCTTCGGAATGCACCTCACGGGAGAACAAGGTGCCTGCAAGATGGTATTAGCAGGGTTGATCATTTTGGTCCGGGGCTGCGTATTTGTATATTCCGCAGCGAACCAGCTCAATTGAGCAAACCTGCCAATTAAAAATTATCAAACCTGCCCAATTGAGCAGGCCGTCCTCTATCCGCCACCTGAGGACCCGCCTAGTAGGGGATGATCAAACCCCCCTAGGTGGCAAGTATAAAAAAAAAAAAAAAAAAAAAAAAAAAAAAAAAAAAAAAAAAAATCCTAACCAAGAAATATATGAATAGAAAATGTAACATCATTACCTTATCCCTTTATATTTTTTATTCCCTGAATTGTTGTTGCAATGAAACTGTAATTGTCCTTTTGAATGTCCTTTTCAAATACTAATTAAAGTTTCTTGGCCAGTTTTCTCACTTTTGGTTGTCTGTCCCAGGCCCAGAATTGATGGGCCCACATCTTAACCTTTTAGCAGGTTACACTATATAACTTTGTGATAATCTACAGGAGAACGTGTTGTAATGCTTCTCCGTTTCACTGTTTTTACCACCCAAGTCATATTGTTTACGTCTTAATAGAATTTTTGCCAGAATAAATTGCAACAACTAATGCATGATTTCACTTTGGGGAGATCTCGCATTATACATTCTATGTTTTTATGGAAATTCTGTTAAGATGTAAACGGCATTCCACTCTAGTCATATGTGGATGCAATACACAATCTTTGAGTCGAGTTTGTTCCACAAGATTGTCACATTTGACAGTGAACCAGCGAAATTAGGAAACAAATTTATACTGTGTTTTTTATCATCACCTGTACTGCATTCGCGTATTTTACAATTGACGTAACTAAACGACCGATCGTGTATTATTTCCAGTCCTGCAGCCATGTGCTTAACGTTTTCCTGTAATTTTCATTTGTGAAGTCTCTTTTCCTGGAAATAATATTTCTAATTCATTAATATCTGTTTTGTTTCTTGAGGTATCACCATATTATATACTATTCAAAAAAGTAGGAGATATTTGATAAAAGTGAGATATCTGAAGAAATATATTCATATTTTCATCAAAAAGACAGTTGAGGCATTGCACTATGACATCTTGTGAATTTCGGCGATAGCTGTGTGTCTGACAAGCACACATTCTACGCACAGAGCGATAGAAGACATGGATGGTCAGTCAGAGAATTTACCACATTCAGTCCGAGACCTCAATACCTTGTAAATCCTCCTCGGTTCGCGAGATAAGAATGGATCCGACGAGGCATACTCGTCACCAAAAGTCCAATATCAGCTTGACTGTTGTTATTCTAGTCTTCCTGCAGTGCTGCGGCGACTTCCTGGACGAAGTTTTCGTGGGCTGGTGACATTCATGATCCACACTAAAGTTGGTAACATATTGATGTGTCCAGTCACGCGTATCCAATACCATTTTCAGAAAATATCAACATCAGTTTGGATATCCCCTACTTTTTTTGAATGGTACACATTAAAGTATCTGTTTCCTCATCCTACTCTGGTAACCCATTACCAATAGTCTATTTAGGTGAGGTATAAACGCATTTTGGTAACCACTGGTGAAACAACGTTTCGTTTTATCTGGTTTGGATGAGTGCCAAACCCTGTAGCAGGTATAAGCCCTGTAGTAGGTGTCGCTTCTGGTGCCCCCTACGTTCAATTCATATTTATTAATCCATTGTCCTCTCTAATGGCAGTAATAACATTGTCCTTTATTTGGACATGTATTAACCAGATGCCTATTGCCTTTACAGATAAAACACTTTATTTCTTTAGGTTTTTCATCCCATTTAAAGTTATAATAAATACTGTTCGGATCACTTGCTTTTTCTAATATTTGATCTCTAACTTTATACTTATTTGTTTTGCAACAATTTTCAAATTCAGTCTTTACTCTTTTTAGTCTAAAAGAAAAGTGTGATGAAAACTGAGAATCGATGGCCTTGTATGCTCTCCTATTTCCATATTAAGAACATGATCTAGAATACATATTTACAGAATGTTTTTAACACATTACACTGGGGGGGGGGGGGGGGGGGGGGGGGAATAAATGTATTGATTTAAACAATACACAAGCTTTTTCCAAAATTACACGAAACATACCACCCCACACATGAATCCTGTGAGTGTAAAAAGCTATTTTTAGTTTTTTACTTTTTTTACAGAAATGTCAAAGTAGAACATTGAATTGGCAAGATGACTCTACCACTTGATCCTGCATGCCCTGTATACTTATCAAAACTTACAATCCTTTCGAGCTTTAGTATGACTACAAATCCTATTTTACAATCCAAAAAAGAAGAATTAGCCCAAGCAGGATTTTTCTATGTGGGGATGGTAAAGTAAAATGTTTTGTTTGTCGACATGGTTCAATGAATAGGGAACCTAAAGATATTCCTTTACTAGAACATGTTAAGTTCTCTCCAAATTATTCTTACATCAAATGATTTAGAAATTGTCAATTTTACAAACAACTATCATGTATGAAAACGCCTCCTGATAAAATATTATCAGTGATGGATAAGGGATAGAGTTGAGAACAGATATTTTTAACTCTGAAAAAATATGACAAAACTCTAAATAATATTTCAGATTCTATTTTCTATTTTGTTACTTTCACTCTTGATATTGGATGATGTAAGTATAGCATTCAGTGTCCTGATTGCAAGAAAGCTGCACTTGCAAATAAATTCCCAAAAAATAAGTTAGATAAAATGTTCACGGATGGTCCAGAAACTGATTTTCTTGACTGCCCAGATTTACAAGGTATAGCTCCTCAAGGTGAAGAAAAATGGAACAAGAAAAAAACCCACTCATTTAGTTTAGAGAGTTGTAATCATGTTTTGTTTAAAAGGGATGTGAAGAAGAAGGTATAGTGAGGTGAAATATAACAGGGATGATTCCCACCAACTTGCTTTTTGAATGTGAAGAAAAAAAGCCTGATTTTTCACAGCCGTCCAATAAACAAGAGAATACAGGAGACGAAAGATGAATAGAAGCTTTGAAAATTACAGTGAGATAGAGAGTGAAACAGGGAATGTCACTAGAGAGAGAAGAGATGACGATTTGAGAGTGAAAGAAATGTGTATACTATCCATCCAGCAACATCAATAAAATTCCATTCAGACTCCCAAGTATTTAGAAATCCATTCACATAATTTGCTGAGAAGAATACATTTGAAACCAAAGTAGATGTATTTGACAACATGATAGCAGATATTAAAAATGAATATATGACAGAAGAGAATGACTAGATGAGATCGTCCGTGAATCATCCCGGGTTGGATATTTATTCCATTTAACCCTTTACCTAACGTAACGGCCAAAACCGGCCAGCGCTATTCTAAAAAATCGCCAATTAATTTTCATTATTTTTTCATTTTTTGTCTTAAAAACATAGGTTATGATCCCTCGTTGGAACGAGCTCGTTCCAACGAGGGGTCATAACCTATGGTTTTGAGACATAAAATGAAAAAAGTAGTTATTCAAGAATTATTTTTGCAAGTGTCGTCTGCTTTTCAGGTTAGGTAAAGGGTTAACAAAGCATCCTCTATAATAGAGTGTTATATGAAATTGAAAAAGTTGTACAGTCAGATAGCAACTTTACTATCCATGATGGGGAATTATCTTTAGAAGTAACACACACTTCCTTACCACAGTGGTCTGGACAACCTTCAACCCTTTCATTTCCATCTGTTGGTAACATGGTCGTTAGTAAACTTAGTATTGTTGAAATTAAAAATGTAAATGATTCCATGTGTCTCATAGAACCCGTTGTGGTTGGAAAATGTCAAGTTGATAGTGATAGATCAGAACTTGGCAAATAAATGGGGAAAAATGGGTGATTCACAAAAAAGTTTCAAGAAAATGAAGCTAAGACATTGATGAGTGAATCAAGGCTTAATTATAATCTCCTTGTGGATATGGGGTCTATTATAAAATACAAGTTCTCCTTTCCCAAGACTATGTCATCACAATTTTACCCATTATCAATCTACATCCTTATTTGAACCTCCAAAACCTACAAGGGATAGTAAAGTTATACATATTTATACACCATCATCAGCACCTTGGCACCATCATCAACATAACTGCTTTTTTAGGGTATGAATATTATTGTGAATATTGTAAACTTCGCAATCAAGGATACTGATTAACTGGAAGAGTGCTAAATTACTTTTGCCCATCAAAATTTGTGTAATTGTCTTTACCTTGTTACAATTCGCTGGAGAGTGCCTGTGGTCACTTTCCTATAAATGGTAACGAAGCGAATTCTAACAGACGAAATGCTATCACCTCAAAGATAATAAGAAACATAGCTGCTGAATTTGAAGCCTTTAAGTTGGGTACCTGCACTTTAGAGTAGAGTCCATATATGGCACTCTACCAGTTAAAGGAACGGCATAAGAGTAAATTTCCTTGTGTTTGCTATGACACGTCACCATATATTCCCGAGCATATCGTCACCTGTTACAGTTGCAACATACAGTCGGTAAGTTCATCCTGCTATCAAAACCACATCACTAGAAAAGAGAAAGAACAGAAAACAGTTTGTGAACTTGTGCGACTGTGTAAAAACTGCAAAATGTTAATTTATCCCAGGAAAGGAAAACACATTTGTGAGGAGTTTAAAACGTAAATATTGTCATCAAAAAGTCAAATCTGAAGATCAGTGTTTCATTCCAAAATGCATTTCACCCAAGAATGACACCAAGCCAAACATTCCGTTTGTATTTATGTGATTTTGAAACCATTCAGGACTCGGGAATTCACATTCCAAATTTCTATATTGCTCATCGTGCCTATGGGGAATGTATCAGTAAACCAATACACCAAGAATGTATTTCATGTGACCAAATTGGATGAAGAGAAACAATATTTAAAGTGGATTCTACTTTGACAGATGTCTATGGGTGGCTTTTCAGTACAGAACATAAATGGACTATAGCTATTACTCATAACTGAAGAGGGTTTGGTGGACAATTTGTCTGAAGATATCTTGTTGTTGGCAACAAAATTCTTATACTTGAAGCTTATGGTCTGAAATGGATCGTTTCCTCGAGTTTTCTTTCCATGAGTTTGGCACAATTCCCTAAAACAGTCGGCTTCACTGAATTAGCAAGAAGTTAATTCCTCATTTGGCAAACACCAGCTTATCAAAATTATATTGGTCCCAATTTAGGTAGGGATGAATTCATCAAATGATATAATCAGCAACTCATCAGCAATTTAGATTTGATTTTCAAAACAAAATGGAAATGTACTGTCGGTAAGATGTAGATAATTAGCGAAGAGGGTGTGGGGACTTTAGACAAACGTTTTTAGATAGTGATCAGTAGCAGTTACTTTATCTGATGCCCATAATAAAGCTCGACAAAATCTAATGCTAGAACACCATCTGCCATCATTTCAGACATAGGTTACCCAGCTGCAGTCATATACAATTTTAAGGCAGCAGATGTTTACAACTCATTGCACAATAAAAGCACATACACATATAACATGCACTGAATGGTGGGAAGTTACAAAATAGGAAAGTTTCATGTAGATGGATTCCACAGTGACACAAACACCATTTTTGAATTTTTTTGATGTGTGTGGCATGGATGTGAAAAATGCTATCCAGACTGATATGCAAAGAACCCAGTCAATTTAAAAAATTACAGAACTCTATGCAATCAGACACAGGGATGCATATAACATTTTAAGTCACTTGGGTAAGCCATGAGTGGGTTCTGGGAACATGAATATGAAACTTTATGCAAACCAGATCCTGATTAAAGGCAACACGCAATTCATTTTTCCAAACATAGATCCAGTTAAACCATAGGAAAAAGTATTTGGGGGGAAGAACAAATGCCATTAAATTACACCATAAAATTGATCAAAGCATAAACATTGCAATAAAAGTACATGGATATTTGTTCACTCCTAACAACATATGTTAACATGTGCAGAGAATACCCAGTAGGTCATCCAGATATACTCACAAAAGAAAACATAGACATACATAATTTAAGACAGTATAGTATATATATATTACCACCACAAACTCTTTGCATGACAGTTTTACCAATTCACTGTAACACAAGGAAGTGTTTTTCACACTTTGCAATACATGTGTTGAGCAAGAAAATGATCAATGTGAACACACATCAGTAGAATGCAGTGTTGTAGGTACATGGACGTCCAAATAACCTTCCAAAGCATTCGACATGAGGTAAGAATACTTTACACATCTCAGATTTGCCACTGGGATGAACTGTCAATAGAAATTTACAAACACTACATGAATAAATATTTGAAAATGAAACAAGAAGCCAGTGGATATCCAGACTTGATGAAAACAGACACAGACATAGACACTTTTAAAAAAGATTATGCAGAAATTTAAAACAAATATTTACAAGATACTGAAAAAATCCAAGAAAAAGATCATTTGTAAAAAAAAAATGTTAAACTGTTTATGGGGAGAAATGCACAAAACAATATCAAAACTAAAACAGAATATGTACGTAAATCATCCAAGTATTTGGACTTGATACATGACACAAATATTATTGTTAAAATGTAGAATTACTTGAGCTTGATCAATATGTTTTAGTAATTTACACAGACACAAAACAAATGTATGAACCACTCAGTTCAGCTAATGTTGTTATAACTTTCTGCATCACAGCATATGCACGTTTGGAATTGTACAAAGTGATAGGATGATTAGGCAGATGGGTTTTATATTTTGTTACAGACATTTGCATTTACATACATAACCCATCACTTTGAAATCCAGCAGTTATAAACAGTATGTTAGGTTAATGGACAGATGATTGAATATGAAGGTTTAGGTCCTAAAATTATGGTTACAAATACTTTAACGACGGCCAAAAACACACTTCATGTAAAGTGAAAGGGATCACATTTGATTACAACACAGCACGAAAAGTCAATTTTGAATATATGGTTAAAAGTGTACAATTAAAAATGAAACACTGATTATACATATAGCAGTAAATGTAACAAAAACAGAGAAATCACAAGTGAAACACAAATCAAACATTTTGATATTTAAACACAAAATATTTTGTGGTAAGTACATATGACACACGTCCATATGGGTTTGAAGTATAATAGCTCATGTCTCACGATGTCAATGGATCATTTAATGTTGGAAATAAATTCAAATGTACTCATTGTAGACAGTACAGGAAACAAATCAGTAATCATTTTGATTTCAATCATGAATCAGGCAAAATGCCTTTTAGATCACACATAAGGCATTACTGTATAGATTTCGACTTATTACTCCTGGGTACCAAACAATCACTAAAGATGTTATTCAAAGCCAATTAGAACTAAACCACAGAAATCTATGTTGAATTGTTTAATGCATTGCACACACTGAATGATTTTTACAAACAAAATTAAAAAAAATATTTGGACAAGTCTTTGGCAGGATTATATTATTTATGAAGATCAAATTATAGTTTATTTGTACAAACAATATGCACCACAAATTGATCAACGATTATATTCTTCAAAACCCATATTTGAGTTAAAAGCACCCTTAAAAAGAATACCTTGTTAACGATTTGAAAAATCGAAGGATTTCAGTAGTATTTTAGTATATAAGTTAGTGTTACAGAAAACTTTTTACAAAAATCATGGCCTCAAGTGAGTGTTTATTATTCAATATCCATGTAACATTTTCATCTCAGGACCAAGTGGTTCAGGTAACATTTGTTAACAAACTGATTGATATGAAACATGATTTATTTCATATTGTACCTAAAAAAGTGGGTGTCATGATGTGTTGTTACATTTATAGAATGTATTCGTGATGAGGAATATGAAATTCTTAATGAAGTCACTATTCCATATCTTGTAGTTTATGATTACATGTTAGGAGATAAAGATGAAAAGAAAAATCAAATGTCATTATTAAAATGCAAGTGTTATTTACATTACTTAAAATATGTTTCTACAATCTAAATCTAGGTGCACCATAATTCGCAATGCACATTACATAATTTTATTTCAAAATACAAGAAATAAGGGAAAAATTAAATATTGGCAAATCAACTTCAATTACCACATTTAATTACAGCTTATCAAGATGCAACAAGCAGTGAGCATGGTTATTTATTAATTAAATAATTAAATTAATTAATTCATCCTAGAAATCCTGATTCATTCAGATTGAGAAGTGATATTTTTCATCCTTGGATAACACAAGATGAACGTGGACCTCATCAGTTGTTTAAAATCTGGTAACGAGAACACATCATCATAGTATCTTTGAAACATTCTTTGAAAAAACTTAGTAAACAGGAAAATCCATTTCAAAGACAGAAAGTACTCAAAAAAGGGTTCAAGAAAATTTTAAAATGGTTAACATTAGCAAGTAGAATCACACTTAATAACAAGATCAAATTGCCAAAACAAAGTTTAACATATATGGATAAACACTAAAAAGATCTTGGACAACTTGCAAGTCCAAGCGTATATCTTGCAACAAAATAAAACTGTATACAAAGACCAGGTGATGATGTTTTTTTAGTAGTGTTATTATTTGTAACTTATTACAATGGATGGTTGTAAAACAACTAGAACATTTCAATCAACATTCTAGAAGACACATAAGAATGCAAGACCCCTAAATAATATCCAACAATTAATCAAGTTACAGAGAGATAAAAAAATCAACAAAATGTGGGACCTAAATATATGTACACATATTTTAAATACCACCTGAATCCACCAACTACCAATTGGATGAAAACAAAATCACTTTTAGTGAAAAACCTTCACAATCCAAAAGTGTCATCTCTCAAATTAAAAAGTAAATGATGAACCAATGCAGTTGTTCAAAATACAGAGCATGTACCACTAAAAGAAAACATTTCCACACTGATATGTTACCTCCAAAACCTGCTCATGGAATTAGATTTTACTTTAAGTGAGATGTAACTTTAAATATATGTAAAATTGTTTTTTATATTTAAATAAGGTCATCAAGTACATTTTACTCTTACCATTAAGCAGGTAAAATGTACTCACACATTTTCTGCCTAATAATCTTATTTAAATAGCGTTACACTTTAATTCATCAATAGGTACTGTTAGAAACAAAAAAATGTTTCAGTGAAAAAATATGGTGGTATGTTATTGGCATTGAGTCAAACTCCTCCAGCATTTTGAAAAGAAATAATAAAAATGTACCTAAAGAATTAATTAATTGTTTGTCAGAATGGTGTCATAATCTTTTAAAGGGTAATGGACATTTAACACCTAGTCAGAAACAGAAATTGTGTCTGAAGCATAAAGAACTACGAACACTTGCTAGTAAATCAATATCACTAAAAAAGAAAAAAAAAGATTTTAAATCGAAAAGGTGAATTTTTAGCATCATTGGATTACTTGCCCTAGTTGTTGGACTTGTCACAAATTTTGGAAATGAATAAGTGAATAAGATTTAAAGAAAATGGTTTTTGTACTTTATCATTTTAAAGAAGATATGCAGTGGTTTAGAAATGAAAAATCTCAGTGTCATAGATTATCACCCAATCCACAAGTTACAAATACAGCACAACTTCAGAATGATATGTCATCAGTGTTAAAAAGTCAGAGGTATCAGAAAGTGAGAAAGAACTTAAGTATGGTGAAAAAATTTCAAATGTCGCATCAGAAGTCATTACAACCAACATTGATTATACCTGAGTCAGAAAAAATCATTGTCTTTATGAGATTGTATTATAGAACGTGTACCTATTGCTATGTGATGTAAAGCAACATCATTGTTATCTGCTTTATCAACTCACCCAAACATGAGCTGAGATGATTAGGGTTTACAAAGTTATGACAGAGAAGTCATTCAAGATTCAAATATTATTGAATTAGTCAAAGATGTTCTTAGCCATCATAAAGGTTTTATACCAAGAGGTTGGGAAATATTCAGTCATGGATTAAAAGATATAAATATTCCACAATATTTTGTAGGAAAATGTAAACATTGGCTGTGGATGCACAGACAACACACTCTCATAAACCTAGCAGTAAATATCAAAGTTCTCTGGAAGATAGTTGGTAAGAATCTCCTATATCAATAACTCCATGTAAAACAAGTAGAAGTAAGAAAATACACTAGAGTGAAAATACACCAAAGTCATTACTAAAACATAAATTAACTAAACGTAAAATGTCTGATAAATGGGAGGCCTAGTGAATGATTTATTAACTGAATTGTATTACAATACAAAACATCCTGCTGGTTGTGGCAGTGTATAACAATTGTACAAATTGACACATCAAAAAGAAAATTCTTTTACACTTGATTGAGTAAATGATTGGTTGAAGGGAGAAAGAACACAAACTTTATGTAAACTTATTGGCGAAAGAGGCATAAAACTATAGTGGGTGGTATTGATCATCAACAGCAAATTGATTTAGGAGATTTACAAAGTTTACATTCTCACAGCGATCAGTTTTGTTACTTAGTTTGTGTCATTGGTGTATTTTCAAAGTATACATGGTATTACCTATCCATAATAAATCTGGAGAGATATTAACAGAATTTTGTCACACTATTTTGAGGATTTCTGGTCATAAACCTTTATCATTACAATCTGATAAAGGATCTGAATTGAAAAATGAAACAAATATGAAACAAAAAAGTGTTGTGGAATGTTTCCAGCATACATTGTAAACCTGCATGTAGAGGTATTTCACACATAATCGAACATTAAAGCAAATTAATGTGTTACAAAAATTAGTGGATAGTTACAATCAGAGTTTCCATTGGAGAATTCAAAGAACTCCTGCGTCAAAATCTATACAAAATGAAGTAGAAGTCTCTGAACATCTGCATGGGGAAAACAACATATCATCAAATCACTTCTTGACAGATGATCAAGACATGTTGGTAAGAAATGTATTAATTTAAAGAACATAATGCACACTGGGAAGAATATCCAAAGAACATGTTATCAAATGAAATTTCATTATCTAGTGAAAGCACAAGTACAAAGTCAACACAGTCAGGAATTTAAACTAGGTGGGATCATGCTGCAAAAAATCAAGTCACTTATTTTACTCAAATTATTGTCATTTGTGTTATAATTACTGCCAATGCTCATCTCAGTTTATAAAGTTCCAATAAAGAATTGTGGTTAGTGTGATTAAGTAGTTCTTTAGGATATATTCTTCCAAGTCCAGGTTTAAAATATTTGAAACAAGCACAAGATAAGAAAAAGAATTTTGTTTTACTTTACACTTCTGAGTGATAGTTCTATAAATATGTTTCCAAATAATACAGAATGTTGTTTTCAAGCACAATTACCTAAACAAATTCAGACTGATAAAGAACATTGGGAAGTTGGTTTAGCTGAAGTAGTTCTATCCCCTGGGTGAGTCAAAGCCTGATGATTACTAATCATCAGGTCTTGATTCACCCGTAGGATAGAAATTGATTACACCTGCTGTGGTCTCCATATTATTTTATCATAATGGTGAGCCAAAAACTTATAGAAAGTGATTGATGAAGCCTTGATGTGTTGGAAATTATTCGGGGGTGTCTGCTGGCATCCTCCAAGAATTTGTAATGGGGCAAATTTGGAGGAACAAATGTTGACTATCAAAAATAATCTTGCACCCACTCAGATTTGTAATGGGGAATTCGTGGGGATAAGTGTTAACAACTATAAATAATCTAGCACTCAATCAGTTGAGAAATGTGCCTGCTGTAGTCCACATATTCTCTGTTCTTTCTTCATGGTAGAGCTGTAGGTTAACCGAAACCGAACCGAGGTTTTTAGTTTTTTTTTTAAAACCGAAACCGAAACCGTCGACATCCCGTAATCTAAGGTTTTTCGTTTTTTTATTAAATACACTCGTGCTGCAGAAAGTCACAGAATGTAGCCATCCCAGAGTAGTGTGAGTACCCAGACACTGCCAATGGCAGTGTCTGGGTGCTCTCACTACTCTGGGAAGGCTACATTCTGTCAATTTCCGACATTTCAGTTTAGTTGTGTTTGTAGCTTTCCTCAATTTGCGTGTAGAAGTCAGACCTCGAAAAATGTCCAAGCACAATAAAAGTTCTGTATATTTAGGTAATTATTATATTGGTCTTCCTGATTCTTCATGTATTATAGCTTATTTCGGGCATTCATGGAGTTTCACTCAATTTCACTGCCATTCAGTTATGACTCCGGACATAAGAATGAGTTTTACTGAATTTTATTTGGCCTCATGAACAAACCGAAAACCGAACCGAACCGAGGTTTTATTCCACCTGAAAAACCAAAACCGATACCGAACAAGAAATTTAAAAACCTACAGCTCTACTTCATGGTGAACCAAAAGCTAGTAAAAAGTGATGAAGCATTGATATGTTAGAAATTATTGGAGGGTGTCTGCTGGCATCCTCCAATAATTTGTAAACGAGCACAATTCAAGGAACAAATGTTGACTATCAAAATAATTTAGAACACAATCAGATTTGTAAAAGGGCCATTTGGAGGAAAAAGTGTTGACAATTATCCACAAATTCTCTTTTCATCCTTCATGGTGAACCAAAAGCTAGTAAAATGTGATGAAGCTTTGACATGTTAGAAATTATTGGAGGGTGTCTGTTGGCATCCTCCAATAATTTGTAACAGAGCAAATTTGAAGGAACAAATGTTGACTATCAAAATAATTTAGCTCTCAATCAGATTTGTAATATGGAAATCTGGGAGAATAAGTGTTGACAATTAACCCTTTACCCAACGTAACGGCCAAAACCGGCCAGCGCTATTCTCAAAAATAGCCAATTAATTTTTAAAATATTTTCATTTTTTGTCTCAAAAACATAGGTTATGACCCCTCGTTGGAACGAGCTCGTCTTCAAGAATTTTTTTTGCAAGTGTCGTCTGCTTTTCGTGTTAGGTAAAGGGTTAAAAAGGCATTCAATTAGTAAGAAATGTGCCTGATGCAGTCCTAATATTCTCTGTTCATTCTTCATGAAAAACCAAAATCTAGAAAAAGAGATGAAGCTTTGATATGTTAGAAATTATTGGAATGTGTCTGCTGGCATCCTCCTGTAATTTGTAATAGAGCAAATTTGAAGGAACAAATGTCGACTATCAAAATAATTTAGCACTCAATCAGATTTGTAATATGGAAATCTGGGAGAATAAGTGTTGACAATTAGTAAGAAATGTGCCTGATACAGTCCTAATATTCTCTGTTCATTCTTCATGAAAAACCAAAATCTAGAAAAAGAGATGAAGCTTTGATATGTTAGAAATTATTGGAATGTGTCTGCTGGCATCCTTCTATAATTTGTAATAGAGCAAATTTGAAGGAACAAATGTTGGCTATCAATAATAATTTAGCACTCAATCAGATTTGTAATAGGGCAATGTGGAGGAATAAGTGTTGGCAATTAAAAATAATCTAGCACTCAATCAGTTAACCCTTTACCTAACGTAACGGTAAAAACGGGCCAGTGCTATCCTCAAAAATCGCCTATTAATTTTCATTATTTTTTTCGTTTTTTGTCTCAAAAACATAGGTTATGACCCCTCGTTGGAACGAGCTCGTCGAGCTCGTTCCAACGAGGGATCATAACCTATGTTTTTGAGACAAAAAATGAAAAAAAATAGTTATTCAAGAATTATTTTTGCAAGTGTCATCTGCTTTTCAGGTTAGGTAAAGGGTTAAGAAATGTGCCTGCTGCAGTCCTCTTATTCTCTGCTCATTCTTCACGGTGACCGAAAGCTAGTAAAAAGTGATGAAGTTTTGACATGTTATACATTTTTGGAGGGTGTCTGTTGACATCCTCCAATAATTTGTAATAAAAAAGTGTATGCCTGCTGTAGTCTCCATATTTGTTCTATTCTCTGGGTGAATCAAAACCTGATGATTACATCTGCTGTTGTCTCCATTTTATTTTTTCATTGTTTATGGTGAGCCAAAAGCTTATAGAAAGTGATTGATGAAGCCTTGATGTGGTGGAAATTATTAGGGGGGGGGGTGGGTGGTGGGGGGTGTCTGATAGCACCCTCCAATAGTTTGTAATAGAGCAAATTTGAAGGAACAAATGTTGACTATCAAAAATAATTTAGCCCTCAATCCAATTTGTAATAGGGCAATTTGGGGGATTAAGTGTTGGCAAATAAAAATAATCTGGCACTCAATCAGTTAAGAAATGTACCTGCTGTAGTTTGCATATTCTCTGTTCATTCTTCATGGTGAACTAAAAGCTAGTAAAAAGTGATGAAGCCTTGATATGTTGGAAATTATTGGAGGGTTTTTGCAGGCATCCTCCAATAATTTGTAATAGAGCAAATAGGGTGTTTGCAGGCATCCTCCAATAATTTGTAACAGAGCAAATTTGAAGGAACAAGTGTTGACTATCAAAATAATTTAGCACTCAATCAGATTTGTAATATGGAAATCTGGGAGAATAAGTGTTGACAATTAGTAAGAAATGTGCCTGATGCAGTCCTAATATTCTCTGTTCATTCTTCATGAAAAACCAAAATCTAGAAAAAGAGATGAAGCTTTGATATGTTAGAAATTATTGGAATGTGTCTGCTGGCATCCTCCTATAATTTGTAATAGAGCAAATAGGGTGTTTGCAGGCATCCTCCTGAAATTTGTAATGGAGTAAATTTGGAGGAACAAATGTTGCATATCATAAATAATCTTGCACGCAATCAGATTTGTAACAGCGCAATTTGGGGGAACAAGTGTTGACAATTAAAAATAATCTAGCACACTATCAGTTAAGAAATGTGCCCCCTGTTGTCCACAAATTCTCTGCTCATTCCACATGGTGAACCAAAAGCTAGTAAAAAGTGATGAAGCCTTGATATGTTATAAATTTTTGGAGGGTGTCTGCTGGCATCCTCCAATAATTTGTAATTGAAGTATGTATGCCTGCTGTAGTCCCCATATTCATTGTGGTATGCTCTGGGTGAATCAAAACCTGATTACACCTGCTGTAGCTTCCATCTTATTTTTTCATTGATTATGGTGAGCCAATAGCTTATAAAAAGTGATTCAATAAGCATTGAGGTGTTGATGAATACCCCGAACGAAATCGCTCAGAAATTCAACAATTTCTTTGCAAAAATAGGACAGGAGACATCAAAACAAATAACGAATCCCCGAAAACCTTTCGTCGAATTCATGAAATCTCTACTCCAACGTTGTCTTTTGAAATAATATCTTAACTAAAATGAAGCCTAAAGCAAGTCAGGACTGTCAAAATATTCCATCGAGTATCCTTAAGCATTTGATAGATTCGGTTGCCAACCCTCTTGCTCATATTATGAACATTGTCTTCAGCCAGAGAATAGTTCCCGACAGAATGAAAATTGCAAAGGTAATCCCAATCTTTAAATCAGGTGATGAAAACAACTTCACAAATTATAGACCAATAAGTATTTTGCCTGTCTTTTCAAAGATTTTATAAAAACTTATGTTTTACAGATTGATGCATTATGCAATTGTTAAAACATATCGCCGTCGAAAATAACAAAGTCAGTAAGGACACCACTTTAGCTATCTTTCTTGACCTTTAAAGCCTTTGATACAATAAGCCACGACATCCTTCTTCAAAAACTTGAACATTATGGAATAAGAGGTAACGCTATTAGTTGGCTCAAAAGCTATCTAAAGAACAGGAATCAATATGTATCGTTTGGTGATAGTAAATCTAATCTAACTAAACTGACACGTGGAGTTCCACAAGGTTCTATATTGGGTCCCATTTTATTTTTAATATACATTAATGACATAAGTAATTCAACTACATCAAATGTCTTATCGTTTGCCGATGACACAGAAGCACATAAGTCTGGAGCGGAGATAAATACCCTAATCTCAGATTTCAATGAGGAATTACAAAATATATTTGACTGGTGCGCAGCCATCCACCTAGTCCTGAACGAAAAGAAAACGAAATACATTTTACTTAATCCGGGTCACAGAGAAAGGAATGTTACTCATCAGAATGTATGTATAAACAATCGGGCAAACTGCAGGGTTGGCAGTGGAGAAAGTAAGAAGTCCTTAAAGTTTCTTGGTATAAATATTCATGACAACTTATCGTACAACGCCCATATATCTCACCTCTGCACGAACGTCGGACTTGCCAACTTCGTTCTCAATAAAGCCAAAAAGTTTCTCCCTCATAATGTTATGAAAACTTATATTTACTCTGATACAGAGCCACTTCATCTATGGAATTCCTTTATGGGGTGCGTCAAAAACCTGTGGTCGCCTTCAAAAACCGCAGAAACGAGCTTTACGAATAATAAATAATAAGAAATACAATGCCAACACTGACCCCCTATTTATCAAAGATAGTATATTGAAGCTAAAAGACTTATACAAACTACACGCCTTATTATTCTTGTTTGATTGGCATAATGGAAACCTTCCGGGTTCATTTGTAAACTTCTTCTCAACTAACCAATCCAATATGAACACTCGTCAGGCAGGTCTTTTTCACAGACACAAAACTAGAACTAAGACTCTGGATAAACTACCTGTCTTTGCGCTACCAAAGCTATGGAATGAGCTAGAAGTAGACATCAGAAATACAGAGAATAGAAAAGAATTCAAGAAAAAGCTAACAACAATGTTTTTCTCCTCTTATTCCGAAGACATTTCCTGTTCAAACCCTTATTGTCCGGATTGTCTCCGCTGATCTGGATGCCAAACTAATCAAATGTCTAGCACCTCTTACATTGTCTTCTTGGCGTAGTAAAAAAAATAGTTTTTGAAAAACTGTACATTCTCATCCTTTAATTCATTGACATAGCTCTTGGGCCCACATTGGCGCGATCTCAACGAGATCGTTACAGTGAGGGACCAAGTGCTGTGGTTTTGAGGCAGAGTGCGAAAACAAACAGAAATGTGAATAGAGATTTCTATTAAAGGCGCGGGGTGGTTTCGGAGGTTACGTTGGTAAATGGTTAACGATTTGTTGTCCTCGACAGTAATTGTTGTCTGGTATTCTCGTCCATGTCGCCTCTCTTTCAGCTCCCACCAACCATTTCGTAGATCTTCTCAAACTCGTACTACTTCCATGCTAACGGGAGGAATGGTGTCAGCAGAATTAAGAGAGCGACATTTCGCTGTTGGCCATCAGTGACACTTTGCGCGTATGCTGTATGAGACCCAATCAAGACACAGTAACTGGAATCCTCAAATGTTGAAGTGTAATATCCACCTCTTTCTCTTTCTGTTGATCTTTCTTTCTCTTTCGTTTTCTTCCAACTAAGGGAAGGGCAGGAAGGCAGCCAATCTGGCTATGCCTTCCCCTGCCAGTACACAATGCAACAATTAATTGGATTTTTTTTGTAATTTAATATACAACATGCAATATTTCTTCTTGTTGAAATTTTAATATGTTTACTACATGTACTATATGTATATATTGCTATATTTTAGTGTACTGGCAAATAAAATATCAATATCAATATCAATATTCCAAGGCAGAAATATTACAGATGAAGAATCAAATTTTAACCCTTTACCCAACGCAGACGATATCAAAATTTATTATTTCAAATATAAGTCTTTTAAATTTTTCCCAAAATTTCAACAAAACCATATCATGTGACCCCTCATTGGAACGATCTCAATGAGATCGTTCCAATGAGGGGTCACATGATATGGTTTTGTTGAAATATTTTGAAAAATTTATTTTTTTTCAACTGATCAATTTGCATATTACGCGGGCGGATGCGGGCGATTCGTTAGGTAAAGGGTTAAATTCAATGTGACAGATGCCAAAATATCGAAATGTATCAATAAATCACCCGTCAAACATAATTCACAAGAGTATTGCTGCTGTTGAATTAAGTATTTTACCAGGTGTCTATGCAAATGGTGATCATGCCATAGATGCAATGGAATTAGCAATTCATGAGAAACTTGGAGATATATTTAAAACATTCAATGTATTATTATCCCCATGCAAGGGAGGGATAAAGCGAAGACCTTTGTCCATCTGTCCATCCATCCATAAGTCCATCTCTCCAAACTTTGATTATGGCATAACTTGAACAATACTTTATGGATTTCAATTCTTTTTGGTTTATGTCTCTATAGTAACAATATCTGCGTCCAGATCGATGACCACCGATATCTCTTGAAAATTTAGGGAGTTATGGCGCTTTGTTATAAAAATATGCTGTAAAACTTGTGTATGGCACAACTTGAATAATAGGTTATGGATTTCAATTCTTTTCTATATATGTCTCTATAGTAACAATGTCTACGTCACGTGCGATGACCACCAATATCTGAAGAAAATTATGGGAGTTATTGCCCTCTTTATTTAAAAAATATCATGTAATGCTTGTTTATGGCATAACTTTAACAATAGTAAACAGATTTCAATTCTTTTCAGTATATGTCTCTATAGCAACAATGTCTGCATCAGGTTCGATGATCAGAGATATCTGATGAAAATAAATGGAGTTATTCCCCTTTGTTTTAAAATATTATGTAATGCTTGTTAATGGAATAACTTACACATTAGTAACCGAATTTTAATATTATTGGGGTATATATCTTTTTAGAAAAAATGTCTGCCTCAAGTTCGATAGCCACCATTTTCGATAAAAATTGTCAGAGTTGTTGCCCTTTCTTAAAAAAATATCGAGTAATGCTTTTTATGGCATAACTGTAACAATAGTAACTGGATTTCTATTCTTTTTAGTGTATGTCTCCCTAACAACAATGTCTACATCAAGTTAAAAAACCACCGCTATCTGATGAAAATTGGGGTAGTTATTGCCAAAAAATATCGTGTTAAGCTTGTTTGATTTGTTTTCGAATATATTTGTCTGCGAGAGGGAGGGGGATAGGAATCACCTTGTGATGCTTTTCTTCTTTCATCTGGGATATCCAGCTCGAAAAAATCCCATGTAAAAACTAGATTATTATTTTGAAATCGCAAGCTTATTTCCAGAAGTCAACTAACGAAACATCAAGTGGGTATCTGCTTAGATGAAATTTTGTTTGTATTTTAATGTAACAAATGCCTTTTTAACTTTTATTAAAATGTTAAAAAATTGCAATCCATCGAGAAAAAATCAACTATCTGTTATTATTTTTTTGAGCTGTACAACATACAAACATCTCCAAAAATTTCGCTGCATTTGAATTTTGGACTTCTGACCGCATCTGACGTCACGTCCGACTTCGATCTCCAATAACATCATGGCGTTAACAATTTTCTGAAAATTTGGATGAAACTGCGCAGAAATTGCCCTCAGCTATTCCTTTTTCGACTGTGATATTATTCTAGTGCTATGTGCTGTAGTTTGGAGTTAGATCTGTTACCAAATGGAAGAGAGTAACACGTGTCGGTATTGACGTGATATTTCGGGAACTTGAAGTAAGATTTTCAAACGTTTTTCAGATTGTTAATCAGGACATTCAGTATTAAAAGTTCTGTTGATTTGAACTATGCAGTGAAATTTAATTTTGAGAACTCTCGACTCAGATTGCCAATAACGTCATTGCATTAATAATTTTTCGAAATTTGGATGAAAGTGCACAAAACTTGCCCTCAACGTTCGTCTTGCCGACCGTGATATTATTATAGTGGTATGTGATATAGTTTGATGGTGTGTGTTTGAGGGCGGGGGGTGGGGATGGGGTGGGGTGGGGTGGGGGTTTGGGGATAACACCTGTTGGTATTGGCATCGTATCTCCGGTATTTGAAGTCGAATTTTCAGAGTGATTTCCACTTATTGTTCGAGAGGTGAGTACTAAAGTGACCTTGATTTAAAATTCATGCACTAAAATTCCAATTTGACGTTTTCTGTTCTCGATCGGCATTTCCATCATAATGTTAAGTAATTTTCAACAATGTTGAAACAAATGTCAGAAGTAACGCCCGACACTATTCCTTTTGCTGTGTGTAATATTATTATAGTGCTATGTTATCTAGTTTTGGGTGTAGGGCTGTCATCAGAAAGGAGGGATGACCCCTGCATGAAATAAGGTCATATTTCCGGTACTTGAAGTCGGATTTTTAAAATCTTAAAATGTATGCATTTATTTTTCGAGCTACAGAACATATTAAAAATTGCATGAAAATCGGACGAAAAAGGTAACCCTAGAAGTGGCCCATAATGACTGATAATTCCCAAATTTGTACCACATTTTGAAATAGTTTTTTTTCCGAGAATAGATTGACAAAATTTGAATTATGGAGTCTTGATACAGGCCACGATATTGAAAGATGAAGGAAATCGCGTTAACCATTTACCCATCGTAAAGGCCAAAAAGGGCCGGTGCTATTCACAAAAATCACCATTCACTTTTAATTATTTTTTCATTTTTTGTCTCAAAAACATAGCGTATGACCCCTCATTGGAACGAGCTCGTTCAAATGAGGGGGTCTAAGCAATGTTTGTGACGCAAACAATGAAAAATAGTTATTGAAGAATTCTATTTTGCAAGTTTCGTCTGCCTTTCGTGTTAGGTAAAGGGTTAATTGGGTATTGTTTTGGACAAAAGGTAGAATATCAAACAATAATTATCACGATCGAGAATTTATAACTATGTAGAAATTTAATGAGTGTATCTTTATGTACAGCTAAGAGAATCCATTAACGTAATGCAGTGAAATTCAATTTAACTTTTCCCAATCTCTTTCGACATTAACGTCATAACATTAAGCATTTTCCGACAATGTTGAAATAAATATCGGACATGACGCCCTAAACCATTCCCTTTGCATCTGTGATATTATTATAGTGTTATGTTTGTAAGTTTTGGGGGTATGGCTGTCAGCAGAAGGGGTGGGGATAACTCATAACTGAAATGACGTTTTATCTCCGACATTCGAAATCAGATTTCAAATTTTTTCAACTTGTAATTTAGGACGACGAGAGCTGAAATTACCTTGATTTCAAGTTTATGGCGTGAAATTTAAATTTGATGTTTTCCGACCTCAATCAGTATTAACATCACAGCGTAAAGCATATTCCGACATGTTGAAAAAAATGTTGGAAGTAACGCCCTTAACTATACAATTTTTTCTGCGTATTATAGAAGCATGTTGTTAGTTTTGGGGTAGGGCTGTCAGTGGAAGAGAGGGCGTAACTCCTATCAGAAATGACGTCATATCTCCAGTATTTGAGCTCTGATTTTTTTTCAACTTATTATTCGAGACGACGAGTGCTATAATACTTTGATTTCAACTTATTGCAGTGAAATTTCAAACTGACGTTTTCCGACCTCGATCGGCATTAACGTCATAGCATTAAGTACTTTCCGATAATGTTGAAAAACTGTTCTAACTTAGGCCCTAAACTATTTCTTTTGCCGTCTGTGATATCATTACCGCGCTATGTTAGTTAGTTTGGGGGTAGGGCTGTCACCCAGTAGGAAGGAGTATATTAAAAACTTAAATGACGCGAAAACTTTGGAAATGACGTAATTCAAAACATCTAAAACATAAAATGTTTATTTTTTGATCTCTATAACATACTAAAAGTTCCAGAAAATTGGACGAAATTCAATTTTTTGCGACGGTGTGAAAAGGGTGACCCGTGAAATTAGCCATAACGATTGACAATTTCCCCGTCGGTAACACATTTTTAGATATCATTTTTGTCAGAGAAGAGATTAACAAAAGGTGAAATAGGAGGTTTGATGCAGGCCTCGATATTACAAGATGAAGAAAAACGCGTTAATTGGGTATTGTGTTGGACAAAGGTAGAATATCAAAAAAGTAAGACCCGCGATCTTGCGCATCTTGAATCATGGATAAATGTTCCAAATTTCATGATTGTAGCTTCATGTGTGGCAAAGAAAATCCAAGTCTGAAAAAGGTGACGATCGCTGTAAGTCAATCCAACTTCGAGGGATCGCTCAATAATAGGGAATAGTATTGGAAAAGTAGGTATTGAAATATTACTAAATTTATTACAAAAACTGGAATGTAAAAATATTTTTCGAGTAATTATTCCCAACACGTCAAGAGATACATTTAAATAGGATGCAGATTTAAATGTTAATTTCAATCAACGCTTTATTTGGTCTGACATAGCAGACGATACATTTCTTGGTGACCATGAAGCACCAATGTTACGAGTAATACCTTTTAAAACACGAAAAGAGTATCAATACACTCACAAAGAATAAAGTGGAAACACTTTCAAACGTATTCAGTTTGTCAGTGGTGAGACTGTAGTAAAGTTGCATTTCAGAGAGTGTAACAAATTACTTTTATAAAAAATGATACCATTCTCAATGCTGCACGAACACAATCCATCAATATGGGTATGGGTTAGGTTCGTGCAGCATTGAGATATGGGTATGGGTTAGGTTCGTGCCCCATTGCGAACGGCTGCACCGTTATTACAACCAATGGGGAAAATGCATTTCGAATTTTAAAGAGAGAAGGATTGATACATGGTTAAAGATGGCTAAAGAACTTTTAGGAAAACGTAAAGTACATAATTTTTTTTACTCTTTCATTGAAAAGATCATTTGGAATCAGTAGAAAAATCAACATTACGTATAAAATGCCAAAACGAAAAGCAGTAAATCATGCTAAGAAAACATCTGGAAGAGGAAAGACGCAAAGAAAAAGAACTCCTGTAAAACGATATTCAAAACCACTTGATATATTTGATTAAAAACAGTCACGATGTTACACGGATCATGCGGAAGTAGTTTCGATCCAGAAAATGTATCACTAACATCAAGTGGTACAGGAAAATATTGGTGAAATTGAACAGTTTCCAATAACATTTTTAACAATTCTTCAACAATAGAATCTTCAATTCCAAGTCAAACAACCAAGTGGTTAGATCTTGCAACATGTAGACTTGAAGTACAATTTAAAACTATCAAACAAGAAGGTTGTGTGTTGGTTCTAGATACACCTTTAACCTGGTGCAATAGGAGAAATATTTTTGAAACTCTCTTTCTTATGACCCACCAGTGACAGTAATAATAATAATAATAATAATAGATTTTGTATAGCGTGAAACCACCGAAGGTGCTCTAAAACGCTTCACAATCACATGAAAGGTACTATGGGAAATATGATTTGAATAAATGAGTCTTAAGATGCTTTTTGAAAGTCGATAAATTATTTTGTGAGCGAAGGTGCTCGGGCAATGCATTCCAAAGTCGTGGTCCAGCAATCGAGAAAGCCCGCTCGGTCGCTAAAGCTGATTTAGTGAAGGGTGTGGTCAGTAACAATTGATCTGAAGAACGAAGCCTACGCGTCGTGAGGCGATGAGAGAGAAGGTCCCTCGGGTAAGCAGGCGCGAGACCATGAATGCATTTAAATACTAGCATAAGAATCTTAAAATGCATTCTGCTTTGGATTGGAAGCCAGTGAAGATCCTTCAAGATAGGGGTGATATGATCAAAGCGCTTAGCCCCGCTTAGGATTCGAGCAGCTACGTTCTGGATATTCTGTAACCGCTGTAGTAGTGAAAGTGGCAGGCCCAGAAAAAGTGAATTGCAGTAGTCCAAGTGAGATGTGACGAAAGAGTGAACCAGTTGTTCTAAAGCTTTACCGCTGATAAATGGGCGCAGCTTGCTCAGCTTTCTGAGTTGCCAATAGCATGTTTTACTAACTTTTTTAATATGAGGCTCAAGGGTAAGATTGGTGTCGAAGAGTACTCCTATATTCCTAGCAACGTTAGAGACCTGATCAGTAGAATCACCAACGTTGATAGTTTGTATAGGAGAGGAGAAAGTTGTTCTTTTCTTTGAGATGACCATAACTTCTGTTTTTGAGTCATTCATTTTCAATCGGTGACTGGATATCCACTGTCTTACAGACTCAATACAGCTTTCCATTTGAGACAAAGTACCTGCTGTTGCGGATGTATCAGACGGATTGAATACTAAGTAGAGCTGCGTGTCATCAGCATAAAGATGATAAGGAACACCCAGATCTCTCAGCATTCGGCCAAGTGATGGTGTGTATAATGTAAAGAGTACAGGGCCGAGGACCGAACCCTGTGGTACACCACAGATCAATGCTTTGCTTTTAGATCTTGTATTATCCACATTAATTTGCTGAAAACGATTTTCCAGGTAACTCCGAAACCATTTAAAAACGGTGCCAGTAACTCCATTCTGTTCAAGAATATTCAATAGAAAGGTATGATCAACGGTGTCAAATGCCGCGGAAAGGTCCAGAAGGACCAGGAGTACAGCTTTCCCTTCCGATAGAGCAACGACAATATCATTGTGCACACGTAATAAAGCAGTTTCAGTGCTGTGATCAGATCTGTATGCTGACTGAAAAGGTTCGGAGAGATTATTAGCAGATAAATGGCTGTTCAATTTACGCACAACAATCTTTTCAAGGACTTTTGAAATGAATGGCAGGTTTGAAACTGGCCTGTAATTTTTCAGATTATTGGGGTCAAGTGTAGGCTTTTTAATGAGTGGGGATACCAAGGCTAGTTTCAGATCATCAGGAACATGACCTTCAGACAATGAAGTTTGAATGATGTTAGTGATGATTGGAACAAGAGACACAGACATCGACTTAAGGAGCGAAGTCGGAATAGGATCAAGGTTATTTGATTTGCTGGGGCATGAGAGAATACATTTTGATATTAACTCTTCGGACACGGGAGAGAATTCTGAAAAATAACATTGTATGGAAGGATTGATCGGTTGTGGTGGATCAGCATCACCGATACCTTCCTAAATATGCTTGATTTTCGAGATAAAATAATCACTGAACCTTGAAACAAGTTCATCACTGGTCATGTGTTCGGGAAGAATCACATGTTTTTCACCACCAAGTAACTGACTTGTAATGTTAAAAAGCACTTTACTATCAGATGTATTGCTGATTAAGTCATTACAATAATCACTTTTAGCCTTTTTTATTAGGATGTTAGTGATGTTTCTTTGTTGTCGTAACATTTGATGGTGTATTTCAAGTTTAGTTTTGTTGTAAAGGCGTTCCAGCCTACGCCGCTTCTGCTTTGCTTCCTGAATATCATTTGTAAACCAGGGCGCGTCTTGTCTTGGGACGACTCTCTTTACTTTCAGTAGTATGTCATGTAGTCCTTCACCCCTTCTGGGGGATCTCATGTGACGTCATAGTCACGTGGCCCATTGGCGTCATGTTGCGTTGTCATGGTAGCCCGCGTAAGCGACCATATTGTGACATCATTACCATAGTGATAGGTGGGCTTAGTGCTTAGTGCACATGCGCAGCGGGTGTTACGGTGACGCGTATTTCCGTCGTCCATTTTGTACATTTGAGGCCGTCATCTTGGTCACTATGGTAGCACGTGGTTGCTAAGAGACCCATTGGCCTACAATAAGACGGGGGAGGGGGAGGGGAGATGTTCGGAAAGCGTGTTCGATTTTATAAGAGTAAATCTAATTACTCAAATAAACCCGATAATTTCCCCAAATCACCAAAAAAACACCTAAAACTACCGAAATGGACTTTATTGGGTATGAATTTTCCCAGAAGCCTCTTTTTTCCAATAAAATGCGCGTTCCTTCGTAAAAGAGTCAATCTAAATACCCAAATGGACCCGACACTCCATATCACCCAAAACTGTTTAAAATCACCGTAACAGACTTGGCGAAGCTCCATTTTGGGCTTGCAGTAAGAGAAGCACGTAATGCTGTAAGGAGCGTTCTTTTACACTGGGTTACTTTACTGGTTCTGATTTGCCTAGAATACCAATTGTTCTGACTATTACAGACGCTATTCCAGCTACTCTAACCCTAGTAGTTCATCTATTCTTGACTAACCCTTCCCCTTGTTACAATCTGTGCCCTCGTCCTAGTCTCATAATTATAGTCAAATTGCTTGATTTCCGATAATCTGTATCTAACAATACAGAGTTATCTCCCTTGTGTATAACAAAGGCCTCTGTGATCCTCAAACATAAAATACAATAGATTAGGGTTAGGTATTGCTAGAATGACTCGAATCTTATTGAGCAAATGATATATCGAGCAGTTACTAACAAGTCATTGCTCGAACAACTAGAATCCCATCGAGCAAATGAGCTATCGTGCAATTGCTCGAACGAGTGACTCCACATACTACCCTACGACTCATCTTGGTTTTGAGGATACCTAGGACATGGTATTGTACTATTCAAGGATACCATTTGAGGATACCTTTTGCGTGATATCTATCTGAAGATACAGCTCCTGACTTCTAAACCATCCATCACCTTTATAGCTCCAAGGCCACCACTTGCCCATAGTCACCACCATCTGTCCTTTGATCAGGGGATATTGTATTCACCAAATTTTATAGTGTTCTATCAGCATTGCTGCCTTGTACCATCAGGACCTTGTACCGTTACTATTGGCTACCACTATTCTGTCCTGTGTCTCAACCATTACTAACTTGTGGTACTACTACAGGTCTTAGTACATTAATGCCGCTACGGATCCCAGTTCACATGACTATCATTCAGCTACTGCTTGCCTGAACAACTAACTTTTTCATAGATATTCCAAGTTCCTCTAATAAGCTATCGAGTGGTTACTGAAAAGTCATTACTCGAACAACTCGAATCCCATCCAGCAATTGAGCTATCGAACAGTTGATCTAAGAGCAAATGCTCTTGTGACTAGAATCTCATCGAGCATATGAGCTCTTTAGCAATTGATCACATAGGACTCCACGACTCATCTCGGTATTTGGGGCCTGAAGACTATGGTGATTTTGAAGTCTTTTGGAGGATACTTGCTGGGGCTTCTTCATCCGGGAACGTCTATTTTGTATTTGTTAAAAAACATGAGAATATATAACATTTCATTCATTTTTCTTCGGTTCACAGTATACAATCACTTTTACAGTTCAATTGCCCAAGGCACCTTCTTCGCCGAATATATCTTTATCAAAATGACTCTCCCTCCAAAAAAGTCATATTAGGTTTTTCCTTCTCCTAAACGAATTATTCCATACAAAGGGTCCTGTTGGGTATAGTAAATACAAACTGTAGGGGTGGGAATTCATTCAACCTATCTCCATTTGGCAGAGATTTGTAGTCTGACCTGTTCCAAGCCAGTATAAAATGCTGATGGCCATATCCTATAGTTTAATGATCAAGATTGCAGTTTGATCCTTAAACTATAGGATATGGCCCTCTGCCTTGCTTGACTGCCGATTGTACGCTTCTTTGTTCATTGATTATCGACCAGCCGCCGTCATTATACTTGATTAACCCCCACCCCATTCAGCCCCATTGGCATCGATACACGTAAAACCGTTAACACGAATACGCGAAAGTGTCTCAGTAACAGTTCTTGGAAGGTAAAGTAAGAAGTTCTTAAAAAGCCCTTGAATGATCTCTAGGATGAAGGGATTTAGCGTTGCGTTATCTGTTTTGAATATTGGGTGTAGATTCCATTTCCCATTGGTGTAGTGGGTGGAGAGTGGTGATTTCGCGCAACCAAGAGTTTCGTTGGGAACTTAGAGCTCTTTTACACGATGGTATATTTACGCTAAAATAATAAATAATCCTCAACTGCTACATACAATCAAGACGATTTAACGTATTTTACAGGGACAGGCAGGGCGAAGCGAAGATGACCAACCCGGGCGTGGTGGCGGGGAGATGTAAAATTAATTTGTTCCGACCCGAGTGATAAAACATTCCAACTACATCATCAAGGCATTCATGCGTCGAAGGCATGCCCGGATGGTGTAGTTGTTGGAATATTCGTCAGGAATAGGAATATTAGTAGGTTGGGATTATCGTTCAAAAATCCCCGATTTCTTGGAAATGTACTTGTATAAACTATACATGTAAATACACAGAACGACACGCGTGAATTTACATGGGTAAATGCGGCCTCTCGTTCTATCCTTCCACGCTGGCAATCGTGCCATATCGATTAACCCATTCACACATGCGTGTTGTTCTGTGTTTATTACACGCCTTCACGTCTATTATTACTAGAAGGATACTCAGCATTTCATATGACAACTATCAACAAAAAGAATACATTTTATCGCCAACCAAATTCGCGAGAGGAAGCCGTGTTACTATTTCGTCCCCTGAGTTCCAATGTGTTCTATATGGCTACTGGCACATAAAACACATTGAAACCCAGGGGACGATATTTAGCTATGGCTAGCGATCCAAATTGTAATTACGGTGCCCGATTTATAGAAGATTACAGTGAAATTTCGCTTTTTTTTATAAAAATAGTCTGTCAACGATGTTTCATTTTCCGCATGGTTTTGTGTTGCTGTAGATATGGATTTCAAAGAACAGGCGTGTAATAAAAGTCGAAATGCAACTTCTTATATAATTAACTGGTAACATAATCCAAAATGATCATGCTGCCCCTCTCACGCCCATCATAGCCGTCCATTTAAACAAGCACCATGTGTGTGTCACATGAGTCCAGACATCAAATGTGGTCTCTTGAGACAATGCATGGTTATTAGCAAGAACGGATTGACTTCGTTCCCAATCCAGACGAAAATAATCCCGGCTGGAAAAATCATTGGGGATGAGGGTTTTCGTCCTAACCCTTCGCCGAGGACAGGGGACACACCCTTTTAACGTGGATGGGGAGTGATCGAAACCATAATAACTCCGAGAGAAACCGGCAAGCCATATCAGTAGTATGGTAGCGATGAAATGTGCCCCTTTACCCGGAACTTTCAATTCCCATAGGACCCGGACTTTGCCGGAGCAACGTTTTTTTTCCAGTGCAAAGCTTCGGCCCCAACCAGCCAGGTCCGGCAAGTGGTACACGTTCTGCATATATAGCATGATATGATATATATGGTGATATATGTACACTCAGAGCTCTGGGGATATAGTCTGGATATGTGATGGAATATTGATGGGGAAGTTGGGTTTCTTGAAAGTTTTTCTCCCGAAACGGTTGGCGTTGCTATTGACGTCGGGACCTCATGATGCGCACGCGACGTCATAGAAACGTTGACCTCTGTGATTGTCTTTTCTACAATCCGACATAACGTTGTTCGAGTAAGGGTATGTTTGGGCCTCTCGTACGGGAGTGATATGATAGTATAGTTTGGGCGTTCTATACTCCTGCAGGTCCTCTGTCAGCCCTTGGTACTACTAATCGATCTAACACTTTATATTATCCTATGACTGGCATAGGGAGCAGGTCATGCTAGGCCAAGCAATTGTATGCGCTGAGGTGGGGTTAACGCATGGTTGTCTAGTGCGGTAATTTAGGGCGTCCTGTATGTAGCCTGTTGTTCTACTAGCCTTGTGGGGTGGTGGGCATGTTTTGTTGTCAAGTACGGTAGTATATGTTGCACTGTAGGTACCCGGGTGGTCTACTGTTATTTCTACAAAACCACCTAATGGGTTGTACTATCCCTTTGGTAGTTCGGAATACTAGGTCGTGAGATTGTGTGCTGTATGCTTAGTTTCCAGTATCGTAGTAGACTGGACTTGTGGTCTTATGGACTTTTTAAGATTTGGCCGAGGGTGGAGGAGGTCGTGATCAGAGAAAGCTAGCAAGCCTGTAATAGTGTTACAAGTCAGTAAGGGTGGTAGAAGACTATAGTGTTGGGTGAACACAGTGGAAGCTAATCATAGGATAGATAACCGAAGTCGAAGTCGAAGCCAATTGGTAAGACTACCTGTAAAGGAACTTGTAGTCGCACTTATGGAATCCCATTTATGGAATCCCTTTTAGGGAATACATATATAACCTCCTTTTTTAGGAAAAGTCTGTAGTTATAGAATCACGCTTTTTTCGAGATGTGCTTTGTTGCGATATCTGGCCTACGGTGGCAGATTTTATGATAGGTTAAAGCGGCCATTAGAGCCTATAGTAAATTATAATAAAATAATATAAGGTACATGAAAGTAGTCGGCAAACAGAATATACTCGTATAGAATAGGGAAGCTTTAAATTATGTTGTACTCTGAAACATAGGAGATCTGATGAGAATTGCAAGCCATGTTATTACCAGGGTTCGACATTAACGTTTTTATGCACCCGACATGTCGGTCTAGTCGCTTCAAAAATTACTAGCCCGGACCTGATTTGTACTTGCCCTGACCCAGTCCACGGAATTAGAGAAAAACGGGGACATGACGGTAAAAAAAAATATATCGTACATTGGTTTAACTTTTGCAACTGAACCACAATTTCTTTTTATTATAAACTATCGGTAAACTCAACTTTGCTTACTGGTACGGTCCTTCGATTTTGAAAATCCAGGTGCGCATTTAGTTGCTCGCTGCGTTTGGGACTTAGGCACGCACTTTTTGTGGGGCGTGCTACATATAACATCAGAAAATGAGCGTGAAACAATACATGTAGTTACTATCATTTCACGTCCATTTCCTGATGTATCGTGCCCCCCAAAAAGCGCGTCTTGTAAGTTGTAAGTCAACACGCCTATTTCCAGATGCAATATTATCATGGATTGATTTGGTCCATAAAGAAATTTTAGAAAACTCACCTTGATATTTTGTTTCTCATTTCGTGGAATTGTCACTTTCCGTTTCGGCCACCACATTTTCAAGAAAAAGTACTGTGTAAAGACTGAGATTTGTACAAGTCCAATAAAACCGTGCACATAAGTTTCAGGTTCAAATAGATTTCGAGAAGTTAATTTTCCCAGCGAATTATCGAATCATAAGAGAATATTATTGTATTCCATTTGCACACAAGAAATCACGTTAATTCACAGTATATTCCAGATTCAAAATGGAATTTCCCACACACTCTGACAGTCACACTGACACAGTTGAAACTTGATGACGTCACTCTGATTGACATATTGGACACACCTACAACGCTGTCTTTTATTCTCTGCATAACAAATTTTCAATTTGCAACAGGTAATAACTCAACTAAAACTGACAAGATGGCATTGACCACGCCTCTGACCATGTCCAACATAATGTCACATCACTGTACATTGTATTGTAATGTACTGTTGTACGCACATGTTAGTACAGTTACGCGCACATGGTCATCTAAGATGATCTTCAGAGTTGTCAAACTTCAAAGGGTTGAAAGCTATGAGTCATGACGTCACAAGTTTCCGTGTTTCATTCAGCACAGTGCAGATACGAGTCGACTCGAGTAGATCCCTTCTTCACAGTTGTGACAGGAGATAACTTGACATTATTATCATCACAGTATGTTTCAACATGATAATAGAAGGAGATAGAGTCGGATCGGCACACAAATATATTATATTTGTGTGCCAATCCGACTCTATCTCATTCGGTCTCGCCGCAATTATTTATTTATTTATTTATTGATGTTTAAGGTCACATATTTATGCACAATGGCTAATCATGACCATGACAGTTTTACGGGTGAAGGAAGCCGGAGTACTCGGAGAGAACCACCGAGCAACGACGAGCAGCTGCCAGCTCCCCAACATCGTAACCGCGCACTGCAGCACAGGCAGGGTTAGATTGGTTGAAGACATGCGTACCATCGACATGCAGTACGCCTTAGTACACGGCGTCAGCGTGCCCCCACGCGGGCAATGGAGATGAAGTGTCTTGCCCAAGGACACAACGCGGTTGCCGCAGGTGGGATTCGAACCGAGGACCTCTCGGCTTGCAGCCTGCACCTCTACCTACTGAGCCACCGCGCTACCGTCTCGCTGCAATAACAAAAGTGATAGTTTTTTTCTCAATTAATCAGTTATTGCCCTAGAAAAATGAGGACGACCAGTCGGGCAAGTTTGACAGAGAAACAGCACGACCGGACCAAAATCTACTAGACAATGTCGGTCGGACGTGGGTTAGTGTCGAACCCTGGTTATTACTACCTATCAATAAAAGTACCCATTGTTCTAAGTAGATGCCAAATGCGCTTGCAGGTGTACATTCCAATAGATGAGAATTATATACAAAACTACGCTTTGACGAAGGTTAGGAAAGGCCACTCTCTCAAATGTCATTCACGCTCAGAGGAACCAAAATTGTACTTTGATAGTGACGACTATCGGACATTTTGGGGCGCGGTGGAGATGCGGTAACGGGTTCTCGTTCGATCACCGAAGTTAAGCAAAGTTGAGCCCGGTCAATGGGTGCCTCTTGTCAACTAATCTGCTGGCTGCCCTAGTCGAGGTCTCGTGATGCTTATTGAATTCGCAATTCTGCTCAAGACCAGTCACGTTTCACTGTGTATATGACTGTGTGTATATAACTGTCAGTAGAATTTCAGAACAGACACCCCGGTCACAATCGTAAAGATTACGCCGTTAGGAATCCTGCACACATTAAATGAAACATTCGGCGGGGCAGTAAGCCTTGATTGTCCCAAGGGAAATACCGTTACTACAGTAAAGATGGCTAAGTGTGATAAACTTTGTTAGAGTTTGATGCTTTGAGACCATTTTGATATTTTTGACGTAAGAAACTGGTGAAGTTCTTAAGACTTTGCATTTAATAGAAGTATTGATAATCGGAAAAAGGAACTGTTTGTCCGAACTTGTCTTCTACTAAGAAGTAACACGACAGTACGCGGGTGCCAGGACCACTTCAATCTCAAACACATTGTGGTAGGAAACTGAAGTCTGAACTGTATTACAAAACCACTACACGATCATTGAACCACGACCATTAACGCTCACTATGCCACGTACATAAGAGTCGATGTGAAGTCACTCGTTAGAGCAATTACCGGATGGCTTATTTGCTCGATTTGCTGCTTCGTTAGAGTCGTTTGAGCAATCTGAAAGAGTTAGCAAGCCTGTAGTCGTGCTACAAGTTAGTAGTAGTGATACAAGCCTGCCAGGGTGGTAGAAGACTATAGGATTATGTAAATATAGCAGAAGCTAATTTATAGGACTGATGATGGCGATACTGACCTATAAAGATGAGGGGTGATCTTGGAACCAGATGCCGTACTAGAAACCATAACTATCATCGAATAGATATCCTCCGTTATATATCCTTCTTATGAAAACCCACCGGGAGAATCCCATTTGAAAAAAAACGTCCGTGGACAAGGAATCTCTTCTTCCGAGATGAGCATAAGAGCAGTATGTGGAGTCACTTGTTCCAGCAATTACTCGATGGCTTACTTCCTCGATTAGATTTGAGTCGCTCGAGCAACCTGGGATAGTTAACATGCAAGTAGTAGGTCTACAAGTCAGTAGTAATGGTACAAGGTTGAAAGGGTGGTAGAAGACTTTAGGATTGGGTGACTGAAGTAGAAGCCAATCATAGAAAAGATGACAGTGGATATGGACAAGCCAACAGAAGTGTTTGTAGACCTGTGATGGTGTGGGTGGTCTTGAAATCAGAAGCTGATCAGGTACTAGGGTAATAACTATCCTCGAATAGATATCCTCCAATAGATATCTTTCTTATGGAAGCCTATTAAGAGAACCCCTTCTATGGTCTGACAATGTCTATAGAATCCCCTTTTCAGCGTATGTGCCAATGTGTCGTATGTGATGTACGCACATTGTGCACTAGAACACAAGCAAATATCCGTACATCTGTACATCACTTGGGCACAACAGCGGTCAACCATTGCGCGGGGTAAACTTTAAGAAAGCTAACTTCCCATCAATATTTCATCACATACCCATACAAGTATATCACTATACCACCGCTTATTATATATGGAGTACGTGTATCACTTAGCGGATATAGCTGGATGGAGCCGAAGTTTTGCAACACAAAAAGTTGCTCCCACAAAAGTCCGGTTCCTATGTTAATTTAACACTGGCTGCTCTGGAAAAAGTCCGGGTAATGGTGCACGATTCATCGCTACTATAATACGCATAGCATCACTATACATGCAACTTCTGGCATCGAAAATTTTCAATGTTAGGGTACACGCAGTCTGTCTGGCGGTGGAGATTCAAATTGACTTCTGGCCATTTAAGTCACTAACAACTTTCACTGTCATGGTGACATTTATGATCATTTCGAGTAAGTTGCTGGGCCATTTTTCCTGGTTGCGACCTCTGAAGTTTGTAGAGCTAAACGGCGAGTGAAGTCTGAGCAACCTAAAATGTATTTTCAGCACACGATGATTCCTAACCGTGACACCTGTCATTCGGCTCCCAAATGTAAAGGGCATCTCTAATAGCCAGAAGGACGGGGAGAGGCACATTCCACAAACGTCCTAACTACCGTTGTTGTGGGTACCGAGTGTTCTTTTTAAGCTCGAAGATCCCATAACCGTGGTACTTGTCATTCGGTCCACAAAATTAATGCGCATCTCTTATAGCCGGAACGACGAAGAGAAGCACATTCAAGAAACGTACTAACTACCTTTGGTGCTGCATTGTCTTTAACCAATCCTAAACCTGCTTGTGTGGTGTTAGTACGTTGGAGAACCTGACAGTTGCTCGCCGTAGCCCGGTGGTTCTCTCCGGGTACTCTGGCTTCCTCCATCCGTAACACTGTCCGACACGAAGTGACCCTGACTGTCAAAAAGGTCGTTGAATCCCAATAAATAAATAAATAAATAAATAAATAAATAAATAAATAAATAAATAAATAAATAAATAAATAAATAAATAAATAAATAAATAAATAAATAAATAAATGCGTGGGTAGCTAGTGGTCTTATTGAACTTATGAAAAACAGACCGATTGTTACAACAGTCAGTTGATCTGAGTCGTTCGACTCCGCCTAGTTGACGAGACCAGGGGCCAATACTATAAAACTTTTACAATTGCATTTTCTAGAATTATATTTTCTACTTATGGCTTTAAATGGGTTGAAACGAACTATCAGCATTTTCAAAGATGTGGCAATTTGCCTGATGTAAACGTTTTATGATATTGGCTCCAGGAGATATTGAACTTTTACAATTGTAGAACTATAGAACATTTACAATTGTATTTTCTAGAATTTTATTTTCTTCCTGTTAATATAACTGACTAACATGAATCATTAGCATTTTAAAAGATATGACAACATGCCAACTGGCAAATTGCCAGATCTTTGAAAATGCTAATGATTCATGTTAACCCATTTAAAGTCATAACTAGAAAATACAATTGTAGAAAATACAATTGTAAAAGTTTTATAGTATTGCTTATTACATGGCAGCGGATTTTTACGAATTAAATACGACACCTGAAATGTATACAAAAAACAAAGCATGGATGTGTGTACAGAAAATTCAGCGCAAAGGCACAAGAGTGTTTATTTCTCCGAACATCAGTGGCGTCACGAGGGATTCGATTGATGTGGATTTGGAAAAAGTTGAGATTCTCGTTTTCGGAAGAACCAGAATTGATGGGCAAACTACTGCGGTATTGATGGAATATTTTTGATAGCCATATAATAAAATGTTGCTAATTTTACTTATAGGGTGATATAACTCTTCCGAGCAGAGAAGCTATGTGGCAAGATATAATTAAGCAACAAGAATATTCGTCCTCGCGCTACGCGAAGTCGAGGCGTCAGACGATACTAGCTGAGTTTGTTCCCTACCTGGATGAATTAGCTGAATTGGCAGGTTGTAGTATAAACTTTAGTAAGTGCACGTTATTTATTCGACCCCCCCGCCCCCCTTACAACTTTCTCTAAGAACATTGGCGAAAAGTGAAGAGTGGTCGTTAGAGGACAGGGACTTAGTTGGATTATCTTGGTCCGTGATGTGTGCTACCTCTGAATATCCAACTGTATTCCCCTCCCCCAACCATACAAGCTGCCGAACATTCAACGTTTTGAGAAAACCATTCGCACCCCCCCCCCCCTTCCCTTTGCGTGAGAATATTCCAACTGCTACCTGTGAATTTCCAACTGATGAAGAAATTAGAATGTACCCTCTCCCTCTGTGCTCAAATATGTGGCCATTGAGCTCCAGAGTTGGAAAATAACAGCGCTTGGCATTCTCAAGGAGGGCTGAAGGGCGCCATCCGAGAGCCCTTTTTAGGAGGGCTATTTTTAGCTCTCCCTCATCTAACCAATTAAATACATCACAAATTGTTTTTCAGTATTACTTCTATTTTATGTGCACAATTTCTACGCCTCACTTTATCCATATGACAAAAAGGAATATATAATTTGCTCAAAAAATAAAAATAAACTTCACCACTGGGCGTCATGGTCAAACATTCTGTCACATTCATGGTACTAATGTTATGTGACTCCCTGGTAATGCCTCCAGTTAGATGTAGAACACTATTTAATATTTGAACATTTGTTGGGGAAAGTACAATTCTGCCTTAAAATGCTGTTCGCATCTCCATAAAATACTGCTGGGGATAGACTTTGTCAATCTTGTTATTCTAACACTTACTGTATGAAGAAGACTTCCTTAAACACGTCACATGTGTTCTATTCTGTTTTATCTCACTACTGGGAGATAAAACAGAATGGAACACAATTGACGATGAGTATCCTGACGAGAGCATTTGCCCTCCTGGGAGGATTTAGCAGGGCAATGCTTTCGGCTGTTATTTGGTTAGTCAATCAAAAAACCGGAACGGAATGGACGTAATCTCTGAAGCGGAAACCCTTTGGGCTCTTCTTCTATCACCAAGCTTCATATGGAGGAGACTTTATGATAAAGAAGAGGTGAAGAGGACACACTTGTTGAGAGCATCTCGACAATTATAAAAACCGGGGTGATTTCGAATTGAATCGAAACCCGAAGCTGCGCAGGTTTCTAGTACTGGGGTTCAATTTCCTGTTCCTGCAAATCTTCACGTGCGCGACTGGATGTACGCGATCGGTACTCTATGATACGTGTTACTTCTTAAAATGCACTTCCCTATAAAAAGGCACCATCGATGCATTTTACCTTAAAATTTGTTCGTTCTGTTCGTGATCTCGGGTGGATGAGAGAGTTAGGTATCCAAATTCACAGAAAAGAAATGAAAAAATAAAAACACAGTTCTTGTGTCTGCAAAGTGTTTTTCCTATCATATCCCCCATACCCACCCCCCCCCCCAGGAGCGCGTGAAATTGAGCCTCAGTTGGAAATAAGGGGCCCGATAGCTCACCCCGAAATAAATCAATGGGTTGTTTTAGGGTCCTGCGAATATTCGAGATTCGATTTGATATCGATACCATACGTCTGCTTCGAGATCGATCCCGAATCAGTCTCAGGATCCGATTTTTTTCGACTCTCTTGCAATAACTTCAATTTGTTACATTTCCAACAAAAACTGGATAAAATTGACATTAGACAATTCATTCATGTAAGCTCAATTTATATTTAATTGAGTAATTGACAAAGGTTAATTGTTAGGTAATTAGTGAATTTTGTCGGAACATTTTCCATAGTTTTAGTTTTTAAAGGCTTAACTTGTTACTATTCACGTTCTTAAGAACGCGAATAGCAACAAGTTAAGCCTTCAAAAACTAAAACTATGAATAATAGGCCTAGCTGTTTCAGCGACTGTGCTACTGAGAATATTTATTATGATATTATCATCACAGTGCACCGTACCTTCAGTTTGGTGCAATATGAAAAAACTTGTCAATTAAATTTCGATTCGAGATTCGATTCGAAAAAAATGTGTGATTTGCAGATCCCTAGTTTGTTTGTTTGTTGGGGTTTAAGGAAGATTTCAACAGCCAGGGTCGCGTCGTGTCGGACAGTTTGACAGTGGAGGAAGTCGGAGTACCCAGAGAGAACCCCCGTGCAGCGGCAAGCAACTGTCAAACTCTTCAACATACTAATTCTGCACAAGCAGAGTTAGCTGAAGTTGAAGCCATTACACCATCGACGTGCAGTACGCTTGAGTACACAGCACCAAAGTACCCGCATATTTATTTATTTATTTATTTATTTATTTATTTATTTATTTATTTATTTATTTATTTATTGGTGTTTAAGGTCACATATTTATGGCTAATCATGACCGCGACAGTTTTACGGGTGGAGGAAGCCGGAGTACCCGGAGAGAACCAGCGAGCAACGACGAGCAGCTGCCAGCTCCCCAAAATCGTAACTCCGCACTGCAGCACAGGCAGGGTTAGATTGGTTGAAGACATGCACACCATCGACGTGCAGTACGCCTTAGTACACGGCGTCATCGTGCCCCCGCGCGGGCAATGGAGATGACGTGTCTTGCCCAAGGTCACAACGCGGTTGCCGCAGGTGGGATTCGAACTAAGGACCTCTCGGCTTTCAGCCTGCACCTCTACCTACTGAGCCACCGCGCTCTCGAGCACCCGCATATGGGCAGTTGGTATTAACTCTTTACCTAACATGAAAGGCAGACAACACTTGCAAACAAATTTCTTGAATAACTAATATTTTACCTCAAAATAGTTTTTGTAACCCCGCATCAGAACGAGCTCAACGCGCGCGTTCCAATGAGGGATCATAAGCTATGTTTTTGAGACAAACAAGTAAAAATAACGAAAATTGAAGGGTGATTTGTGAATTGCGCTGGCCGATTTGGCCGTTACGTTGGGTAAAGGGTTAGCGTCTTACTCAAGAACAGAACACAGTTAACGCTGATCATTGATCGACCTGTTGACCTTTTACTTTAAAGTACAATTCTCTAACCACTGACTAACCGCGATCATAAAGCACTAGGTGTAGTCAATCTTCTACACTAGAGTCTTGAGTATGTTTTCCGGAAGACCACAAACGCTGTCGTTTTCTACCAGATCCTATTATACAAGTTTGCTTGTTTATTTGGGGTTTAACGACACTTCCAACACCAGTGTCAAATCGTTTCGGACAGCCTATTGGTGTAAGAAACCGGTTTACCCGAAGAGAACCGTCGACCAACAACGAATAACTATCGGATTGGACAACATTCTATCACGGAACAAGAAGGGTTAGCATTAGTTGAAGCCACTTTATCGCCGACATGCCGTACACCTCAGTACACCGCGCCACCCTGCTCCCAGTTAGGCATTCTGTATTAGGTTTCTTAAGTATGTTTTCCGGAAGATCATAATCGCTGTCGTTTTTTGCCAGGTCCTATCATACAAGTTTTCTTGTTTATTTGGGGTTTATGGACACTCCCAACACCAGCGCCATATCGTGTCGGAGTCTCGGAGAGTCTATCGGACAGCATTATGGGTGGAAGAAACCGGTTTACCGGAAGAGAACCGTTGAAGAGAAACTGTCTGTTTGGACAACATTCTATTCCGGAACAGAAAGTGTTAGCATTAGTTGAAGCCACTTTATCGCCGACATGCTGTACATCTCAGTACACCGCGCCACCCTGTTGCCAATTAGGCATTCGTTATTAGGTGTCCAAGTCACAACGCTGATGACGCGGGGCAGGTTCAGGCCGTCGCTACCATTCGGTCTGAAATCCAATGCGTTGACCATTGAGCAACCCCTCTCCCTAATGTACAAGAAAAACTTGCGTGTCTGAGTAAACAAAAACTACTACACCTTCGGGGCTTTCTCTTGAGCATCTTAATCTTTTTTCGCCGAATCAAATGAAGGGAACGAGTTTTGTGACGAGACATCGCTTGTCCCGCTTCACTTTTTATAGAAAAGGTCGATAGGTGATTCGTAATTCATCACGCATACATTTACTCTTTTTCAGAAAAACTGTTTTTGACAGATCCAAAACTTGCTTGGCACATGATATTCGGACCACCATCGTCTTACCAGTATCGCTTGATGGGGCACGGAAAGTGGGAAGGAGCAAAGGAAGCCATACAGACGCAGTGGGCAAGAACGTTTTATCCGCTCAAGACGAGAAAGGTGCCCAATGACGAGACAAAGTCAGTGGGACTCAGCCGTGTATTTTTCATATTCGCATCACTAATCCTGGCTATTACTACCACTGTTCTAACAATGTCAGGGTTGTAATGATATGGAGTTTCCAGGGATAGTAAAAACAACCCCACATGCATAGATTTTCACGAGTCTGACTCAAGACCAAAACACTTCGAATTAATCGGATATATTATTACTCACACAAGAAAATTTTCAGAAACAATGTACCTCTTATTTGGGATTCACCCTAACGTGCAGGTACCTCAGCTTAAGGACTTCATTTTTCGTGGACGTGCTTTACATTATCTTTAAAGTGAAATTATTTTGTCATAAGCACGCCTGACAATAAGCAGTCTGACATTTGCAGAATGAGGTCCCCAGAGGGTGAATTTGATGATGCTATCCCATGCAGTTTGCCAATTTATTCTCTGGGTACCTCTTTCTGTTTAGTTTTGAGACCCTGATTCAGATTGAGGTTCACGGAGAATAAATTTAGTGATGCTACCCTGCTATGCAGGGTAGCATCACTAAATTCACCCTCCGGGGACCTCATTTTGCAGATGATAGTCTGCTTATTTTCTGGCTTGGTCATAAGGAATTTGCCTTGTTACAATTTAAGGGATAGTGCCAATTGTGACAAGGCAAAGACATGTGAACAAATTTTTACAACAAATAATGTAGCACTATCATGTGACACCTCGTTGGAACGAGCTCAATGAGCTCGTTCCAGTGAAGGGTCACATGATATGGTTTTGTTGAAATATTTTGAATAAATCTTTTTGTAAGCAGATGCACTTACCAATAACAATTTTTTCTAATCAGAAATACGAATCAGTGATATTGCTCAAGTGTAAAAATTCGCATCTATAAAAACAATTATTAGGACACTCAGCAATTCATTTGACATCCATCAACACAAAGAACACATTTTATCGCCAACCAAATTTGCTAGGGGAACACGTGTCACTATTTCGTCCCCTGAATTCCAAAGTCCTATGTGCCTACCCCAAGTTGAAGAACCCTCTCATTTTGGATTTGGAACTTCGTGAAAAGTTGACTACTCTCATGTCTGACCGATATGATATTGTGTTTTGCTGATTACGTAGACATTTTGGTATCTTCAGTCACACCAGGGCAGACAGTGCAGCAAGACAGGCCTTCACCAAGCCTCTCACTGATTTTAAAATTCCTTTTAATGATTTTAAACGTCATTCTGACACGATGCCATATCGGTTATACAAGACTAACGCATTCCCTTTTGTTAGAGCGTAATATGAGCCCAGAGTGTGTTCCTTGTCAACAGGTGTTGAGAGTGGAGCACCTTCTTTTGCACTATACCGATTTTAATCTCGTCATACTGCAGTATTTTAATGTTATGTCTCTTCGAGCCATTTTTTACAATACAAATTATCATAAAATTTTTAATAAACTTTAAATTGTTTTTATTGTTTTAAACTCTCATATATTCAACAGGTTGATTTACACAGCATTCTTTAAACAACTAGTCTAATTTTCTCATTACTGTGTTCACTCCTCATTTTTATTCCTCATATTTCATCGACTCGTTTTTATTGACTTCATGGAAGATAATGACCTATTTTATAATACATACTTTCATCGCCACGATATTTGCTGTTGAGGTGGCGTAAAGCACCAATAAATAAAGTTAAAGATCGACACAGAGGCGTTGGCACTTTTTAGCGAATCATTGCTCCTTTTGCGTACGCACCATTTCCCAGAAACACTGAAGAGAGAGAGAGAGAGAGAGAGAGAGAGAGAGAGAGAGAGAGAGAGAGAGAGAGAGAGAGAGAGAGAGAGAGAGACCAGGTGAGGTGGGCCCGTCACGACTCACATGCAGTTATCTGCAACCTTCTATTTCTCTTATGGGTTTGCGCCATTGCAACTCTATTGGGGATTTGCAGGACTCTTTACTCTTAACCCTTTGATTCCTAATGGTATATTCCATGTCAGTTCAGAACCAATATTCAAGTCAATATTCGTTACGTGGGGGGGGGGGGGGGGGGGGGAGACCAATTAGTGCCTTCAACGTGCAGTCTTAGAGCTGCATGTTGAAAATCTTGATTGGTCTACCACACAATTTCACAGCTGTCTAACTATCTATCATTTGAATTCAGGTCGTATCACTACGATCCTGGACCGGAAAGCGGTCTTTCGGGTTGAAAGGGTTAAGATGGGGGCGAAAATGGCACTTACAGTCGAAAAATGCACATTTTGGCTCCACATCTCACAACTGGGTATTCGTATGAATGTGGAGGCGCGTTAGTCCCAAGCGGAGCTTTTGTGTTTTGTATTCCTTCAATGCCATTGAGATACATTGGCCACCACTTGTGTGAATCCGCGTGTGGCTTACTTTTTAAGACCGTACCCCCGCCCCACGTCCTGTTCGATATGCTTCGTACAGCTCTCGATCGATACCATATAACGATCCAGAGAAAGCAGTGATACAAGGTATCGCGACACCTGACCTGTTTGTGCAAAAATGAAAACGTGCAGTTATTCTGTAAAGTTCTTTGTAAGCATCGTCTCCTGTTCATTACAGACAAAGAGCTAAGAGGGAATTTCCTTTTTCAGCATTGCTTGGTCTCGCTAATTTGCCCTTTTCAGCCCTTAGGTTCCATACGGGTGTGAAAAATCGCACCTCTCAATATTATGTCGTGGGATGCTGTTTCTATAGTCCTAACTAGGATCCTCCGGTTATTAACCTGAAGTGGTAGGAGAAGGGAATGTCTGAAGAATCCTAGTTTGGACTACTATTTCTGAATCCTAAAATGAGATATGTTTAGGGGCTGTGCACTCTGGCGAGCGACAATTTTGTTTTAAGTTTTGGTGCCAGGTTCTTGAAGACACACTTAATTGTGGCTATTTTTCTGAACGTTATGTGAATCACCCAATTGGCTGATAGTAACTGTTCGGTGATTGACAATCCACAGACGTAGACATGGAAGTTCAGCGGGTACTTGTTGGGTCGGTGGGTGAATAATGTGATAGAATTGATAGAAGCCAATCTCCCCCTTCACACCTTTCGGTCGTTATGGAACAAAGTCCTCCCAGGAAGACAAAACCTCTCAAGGCCCGAGTTTAGAAGAGCAGTGGTTCAAGAATTTCTTAACTCTTTATCTAAAACGAAAAGCAAACGACTACTGCAAATAAAAATCTTAAAGCACTAATTTTAAAATTTTAAAAACATAGCTTATGACCGCTCATTGGAACAAGCAGGGGTCATGAGCTATGTTTTTGTGACAAAAAATGAAAACGTAATATAAATTGAATAGTGCATTTTGTGAACAGCGCTGGCCGGTTTTGACCGTTACGTTGGTTAAAGGGTTAACTCATACCTCTCAGTTCTCAACTCCACCAATCCATGGTGCTCGGACTGCTCCTAAACCCCCTCAACCATTGTGAAGTCAGGAAACCATGTGTTATAACCTTGTATTATACCATGTGTTATAATCATGTGTTATAATTGTTATACTATCATAGAAGTGTCACCCTACACCCCAAATACTACAGCTTTCTAAGAAATACTTGCTTCTGTATACTACTTGGCACATCCCTCCTCGGCTTCCACTTTATGTCAGTGTACAAAACTGGTGTTTACTTTAGACAGGAGATTTTATAGTTAAGCGGTGAACTGCATTGCGGGGGCGGTGCAGCGCTAATCTGGGCGTGGGCTCAAGGGCCGAGCCTATAGGTATGCGGCGGCCTGTGAGAGTGAGTGGGGTTTCTTCTGTACTGAGGTGCACAATGTGGTATTTCCTATGCTCTGGAATGCGGGAATCCCCCACCCCCACCCACCCAGTTCGCTTATATATGCGTGTACGGGCACCGGGTTTCCCATAATTGTAAATTGTAATACTACGATATATAATCTATCGAAATTGTCCATTCTCGGTTGAACATAGGCTGCACGATTTAAAGTTACCAAGCTCGCGTGTGTTGCTGCCAGAAATAAGCTGCATTTTCTCTTAAAGGAAGGGCTGGTAGACAGCCTGCTCGGATATACCCTTTCCTTGCAGCTTATTGAACAATACTAATTGTAATCTTCATTGTTATGCGCTGCAAATAAACAATCTTGAAGTGTGACGAGAATAAACGTTTCAATAAGTTCACCTTATAACAACGAGTACTTAACCCCCTACACTCTGATGTCAAAATATCAAAATTTTAAGTTGTCATATATCCCATAATGCATCTAGAAATTTAGCCAATTCAATCTTGTTTGACAGAGCTCAATGAGCTTATTAGCGCCACGTAATTTTTAGTTATTAAATTGGAACTGCAATTTAGTAAACTGTACCTGCAATTTAGCTAAATTGTACCTGCAATTTAACTAAATTGTCGCTGCAATTTAGCTAAATTGTAGCTACAGTTTAATAAATTGTAGGTGCAATTTAGCTAAATTGCAGCTGCAATTTATTAAATTGTACCTGCAGTGTACTAAAGTGCACCTGCAATTTAGCAAAATTGCAGCTACAATTTACTAAACTGTAGCTAAAATTTAGCATATTCACTCTCATTGCTCAAGCTAAATTGCAACAGCAATTAACTCAACCAATTAGGGACACTGGCACGTTATTTGACCTTATTTCAGTATTTGAGAAGAGCATGTTTCAAACAGCACTTTGACTGCACTTTCGAGGACAACATAGATGTTGGCATGTTGGCAACCGGATACTCCTTTGGCTCTCCCTTCCTTGAAAAAGGTCTACTTGATGTAACAGAAAATAAATTTGAGCTCTTTAAAAACGTTTTCAATCCAGATTTGGCTAGGCAGACTTTGGCGGTGATTGGGTATATTCAGCCTTTGGGTGCCATTAATCCGATTTCAGAACTTCAAAGTAGGTTAGCAGCACAGGTTTTTGAGGTGAATACTAAACGTATCGGGTACCCGTTGCCATGATGATTGTAAAGTCTAGAGATAATGCCTTGTATTATATTCCTATTATTGTATCTGAACGAGGTGCAGGTCGATTGTTGATCCCAATTCTTGAAAATATAAACACAGGCTGAAATTGCATGATTTATTTCTAAAACAACGTGACAAACCTAACCCACCTTCTGTGTTCTCGTTTCTTGAGAACGGTACTGCAAAAGAAAAGAGTGTTAGCTCCCTTCAGTTGGATATGAACACTGCACAGACACACCCCATTTTATCCAAACTAAATAAATGTCAAGAACAATTAAACGCATATAAACCAGTTACTGCAACCAGGTCTTTCAAATAAACAAGTGGTTGCCTCTGATATGATGGATACCTTGATCCAGATACTGCTGGGTTTTGGGTATTATTTTGGGTATTCCTAGCCTGGGATCAGTTAAAACTATCAAAATTACTCTCATTCTCAGAATAGACTTTGGACTCATGCATACTATTTTCTTTGTTTCTTAAACATGTGACTACTCTATTGGTGTGTCACTTTTTACCATTACAAACAGTCAAAACATTGTTTTTGATATCAACCATATTGGTTGGTTCAGAAAACTTTGAACTTAATCTGTGTCCATGCCTAATCATACCAAGTTTAATTCTCACTAAATCACCAACATGGAATTTATGCTTTTCAACCTTATTGTTCAAATCATATTTCTTTTTCAAATTCAACTTTCTGACCTCAATAGTTCCATAAGTTCTGGTATCCGAAATTTGAGATCTTCTAGGAACTAGGTTTGAATAAGGACAGTTTTGTTTTCATCTCTCTCCCAGTCATTAGAACATGTGGGGTCGTGTTTGTTGTGAAACGAAGGGTAGAGCTGTGTCATCATTATGCATTTGAGTGACTCTGTCCAAGAAGCAGTATATTTGATGTTGGTTTGGAAAAGGGATTTAATTGTCCCATTAAGTCTTTCAATACAGCCATTGGCCATGGGATGGTAGTTTGGTGTTCGAATTTATACCATGCTCGCCTATGTTACTAACTGTGAAAAGCCTGTATGTTAAATTTGATCTTTTAACCCCACTACCTGTGTAAAGCTTCTACTGCGGGTAAAATATTTTTTACACCTATAGTAGGAAGTTCATCCAAATTGACCCTTGACATGACGCAATTTGCCAACTTCGATACATTTACACTTCGCGATGTCTCATTGAAACATACGGCGTTTTGCGGTTCTATCATCTACATGCAAGGACTTATTAAGTTTAAAATACCTACAATTAAATATTTGAAATAAAACTTAAGAATTATTAATAATAATTTGACTGAAAAAACAAGGTAAACGGAATCAACATTGACTATGTGTCAGCTATCAATCAAGCATTCACGTGCAGCCGGTAGTACGCCCACCGGCGCAGTTGTAAACAAAACAAACCCGTGTGTTTGCGATAGAAAGTGTCGTTTTCTTCTCCATTTCAAGTGACAAAGATGATTATTTATTAAGATGGTATAAATAAAACAAATAGGTACTACGGACGGTAATAAGATTTAAACCACTCGTAGAATAAAGGTTTTGACCACTCGGCATCAGCAAGTCGAGTGGTTAAAACCCTTATCCTGGTTTAAATCTGATTACCGGCCCTAGTACCTATTTATTCTATATATGTTTTATTGCACAAGACTGAAGAAAACTTGTAAACTTGTAAACTCATGTCTGGTAAATAGAGTCTCATTGTGTATACTTAACATTTGCTTTCAGAAAGTCAATAATTTTGCTGTATGTAATATGATAGCAAAGAATATTCCAGGCCACTTACTGAACAAACTGCGTTCACAAGAAAACACATACAATGTGATACTGACTCAAATTGACCTCGGATATCCTTTGCGAAATTCTGCCAAGGCTTTGCAGGAATCTTCCTTAAACTGGGAGTTACAGTAGATGATTTTACACCTTTATCACTATCTACACAATACATACACTTTGGAACAAATGTCTATATCTCGACTCATACCTGGCCAAAATGAAAAATCACATAGGCGCTGCTTGGTTTTAAAAATACTTAAGTGGGCACGCTGCTCAAATTGTGAAACAGTACTGTGTAAACTTGCAGCATGACTCTATAGTTAGCATAACCTATGCATTGAGTCCCAAATGTAAACAAATTATCTTTCATTTTGTAGTAGGGTAGGCACTCAACTGGAATTTTTGACTTTTTGGCCAATGAGTATTAAAGTAGTTGGTAATTTCCTTCAAAACTGGATTGCCCTGAGTCTCAGCCAACAACACTTGGAGTGAGATGGATGTTGGTTCAGTAAGAACAGAACACCTAGCTTCCTCATTCACAGCAAAGCAAACATGAAAATGAGAATGGTCACTATCGTTTGACGTTTTCAAACGAGACAAGGCATCTGCTACTACATTTAACATGCCTTTTTGATATTGCAATTTAAAATCATATTCGAACAAGATAGACGCCCATCTAGCAATTCTTGCAGGCTTATGGCCATTATCCTGTGAACATTCAAGTAAACTAACTAGGGAATTACTATCAGTCTTAAGTGTAAGGTGTCTGCTCTGTAAATATCTACCCCATTTGCGAACTGCCTATACACTTGCTAGAGGTTCTTTTTCACAAAGACTGTAATTACGTTCACAGGATGTAAGAATTTTGGATGCAAATGCTACCGGGTGCAGTATCCCATTTTCATCAAATTATGACAATTCAGCGCCAAGAGCGTAGTTTGAATCTCAGATGACACAATTGTTGGTAAATCATGTCTATAAAGAACTTAAACAGAGGAATTTGTAACCAATCACTTGAACTCTTGAAAAACTTTATCTTGGTTTCCACCCCATTGCCATTCTTGACCTTTTCTATTAAGCTCAGTAATTTCTGCTTTGTTATAAATAAAGTTAGAGTAATGATGGAGTAATCCTTGCACTTATTTATTATTTATTGGTGTTTAAGGTCACATATTTCAGCACAATGCCTAATCATGACCACGACAGTTTTACAGGTGGAGGAATCTGGAGTACCTGGAAAGAACCACTGAGCAGCGGCGAGCAACTGTCAGCTCCCCAACATACTAATACCACACAATCAGGGTTAGTATTCGTTGAAGACAGGTGCACAATGGACTTGCAGTACGCTTTAGTACACAACTCCACTGTGCTACCACGGGGCAACGTGGGTGGAGTGTCTTGCCCAAGGACAGAATGTTGTCGCCGCAGGCGGGAATCCTAGCACTTGCTGAACTTTCTTAACAGAAGTAGTTGTAACCCACCCTGTGACAGCCTTAGTGTTTTCGGGTGACATTTCAATTCCTTGATCAAAAATGATAACCCCTAACCATTCAACTTGAGGTTGCTTAAACAAACATTTGGAATCACTTAAAGTGACGTTATTGTCTGAAAGCCATTTCATAACTGCTCTCAAATTTCCATCATGATCTTTTTCATCTTTCCTCATAACGAAAATGTCATCAAGGACACTGAATGTTCCAGTACAACTCTTTAAAATGATATTCGTCATTCGTTGGAAGCCTCCTGGCAAGTTACCTAGCCCATAGGTTCCACGCTTGAATCTGAATAAACCAAACGTGAGTTCCATAGTAGCAGGATGCAGAGGGAATTGATGGTATGCTGAATTCATATCAAGTGTTGTGATCCATTTAGCATTTTGAATAGATACAAAACGTGTTCGATATTTGGAAGAGGATATCTTGCATGTATAATATTTTGTTTACAACTCGAAAGTGGACACACAGACGAATTTTCCCGTGTTTACTGTGGGCAATAACTACTGGACTGACCCATTCGGCATGTTCTACTTTTTCTATGATATTGTTATCAAGAAAACTGTTGATTTCATCTTTGACGCTATTGAGTAAAGCGAAAGGAATTGGTCTTGCTTTCAGAGCACTTGGTATGCAAATCTAGGCCCATAAGTCAAGTTCCTTTGTTCACAACATAGAATTTTGCTTGCACAGTTCTGCCTTTAACCCTTAACGCGCTGAGTATTTCCAAGATATTTTCATCAAATATAGCCATGGCTGCTGTGAGGCAGCCATGATTGGATTTGAAGAAAAGTATCCTATTTAAATCAAAAAATCATTAGTCAAAAGCTCCACTCAATTTACAGGGGGAAATGTGATTAGTGTGCCCAAATTATCCTTATTGCACTGCCAAGAGAAATATCACCCTCGGTAGGAATATCCACTAGCAGCATGTAAGAAGTTAAACTGAATGGGTAAAAGTACTGTTCCTTGCATCTCAATTACACTTGTGTCATATGTATGGAGTATGGTGTCAGTCGTTTGAAGATTACATTTTGAAAAATGTCTTTGGTACACATCATGACTAATAATGGATATAGGAGAACCTGTGTCCACTTGTATGCCAGCAGAAATGTTTGATAATAAAATCTGGACAGTAAGTCATTTCATACCAGTGCATGTGAAAATTTTCCTATCATTTGGCACTACCTGTACGTGTAAATATTTTTCTGTCATTTGACAATGATTGAATTGTAATGTCTTCATCGAGCTGATATACATGTGCTTTCGACTTGCATACCAACTCAAAATTGCCACGCACATGATCTGCAGATTTTGTTCTGGGCTGAACGTTTGTTGTAATTAGCTTGGTATTGCTTGCTTCCGCAGCGATAACAATGAACGCTGGCAGATGCTGGAAAAGTTTCTTTGTGTTGAAAAATTGTGGAGTTCGATGGAGGGTGTTTATTTTGGTAAGATCTGAATCTCCGTTTCTGACAAAAGGTTATCTTATTAACATCAGAATTGGATGTTTGGTCCTGTGCAGACGCACCAGTAACTGGGAAATCATGATTCTGTGCAGCCAAACATTTGGATTCAGTTATTACCATTTCTACCTGCTTGTGCTATTGTGATTGGATTGGTTAGATTAATTTCAATTGAATGTCGTTTACATATGCTAGGTCCATTCGTTTTCTCCATGATTAGATCATGGTCATGTCATCAGCAGACTGACTGTATTCACATTTTATAATTAATTCACAAAAGGCTGTTACAAAATCTTGTACAGTTTCATAGGGCAACTGGTTGCAGGAACGGAAAGAACAACCCAACCTGGGCAATGTGAGAAAATTTATTGTCCTTTGGGACTTAAGCAATGAAGAGGTAATGCACGTTTCCGGGAATCCTGAAATTCACTAGAATTTGACACAACTAAATAATTTTCGAAAATAGGTTTCCAACTTTCCCAGGCGTAGGTCGGTTTGACCCGAAAAAAAATGGGAATGGAATGTTCATTATCAGCATTTAAAATTCAAGACTTGCTTTGAATAAATCTTAAAAATATGTAGAAAGATGAGCGAAAGTAGTTTTCATCCTGTTCATCTCCACTATATAGTATCTGAACGAGGTGAAGACGGATTGTTGAGCTCAATTCTTGAAACTGTAAACACAGGCTGAAATTGCATGATTTATTTCTAAAACAACATTATAAACCAAATGTAATTTCTAAATTCTATCTTTCTGGAGAACTGCACAGCAAGAGAAAATAGAGTTACCCCCTTCAACAGGATATGAACATTGCACAGCTGTACCACACCTACCATGGATATGGATAGGATTTTGGTCATCAAATCTATCCTGGAGCCAATACTATAAAACTTTTACAACTGTACTTTGTAAACTGTATTTTCTATCTATTAATATAACTGACTAAAATGAATTATTAGCATTTTAAAAGATATGGCAATTTGCCAGGGCATCTGTGAAAATGCTAATGGTTCATTTCAACCCTTTTAAAGTCATAATTAGAAAATGCAATTCTAGAAAATACAATCGTAAAGGTTTTATGCTATTGACCCCTGCAGTATCTTATGGAATGTAATGCTGGCAAACTGCAAGCAGTGTGATACTGCAAAATCGAAAACGAGACTGGAATTGTGTCCTCTTCTTCTACCTTTCTATGGTCCGTTCTAAATCCACAGTCCAACTATTAGGCCAAACAAAATTAAATAATTGATTCTCAGGCATTTAAAAAAAAAACGGATGAGGGAGGGTGGTTATTATTTTTATTCCTGATGGAATGGTCGACGATGCCTAAAATCCAGTTGTGAGAGCCTAAAATTACACACTGGAGTTTCCATGTTGATTTCACTGATAGTTATTTGTAACAGTGATCATACAACACAAAATCAATATAGAACAACAAAAATGGAAATAAAAAATAACAAGGAGTTTTTTAACTGGTTGAGTGCTAGAAGCCACAATCAGACCTTTCAAAAATGAGGGTACCAGCGCAAAACCCAACATGATTCGTATTCATCCAAACGTAAATAATAGTTTGTTTATACAAATTTGTTCTATTACAAATTATTGGAGAGTGCCTGTTGGCACTCTCCAATAATTGTAATAATACAATTTTTGATGAACAAATTCAGTCCGCCAAAACTAATCGAGGTCTCAACCAGTTAAATAAATATTTATTTTGTACATACATATAAGAATCATGTCGCATTTCGCGAAGAGAATAACAATACTATATCAATGTATACGACATATTGCATCACAAATTGCGATGTGATACCGCTAAAATCATACCCTATGGTGGTTGTATACATTTTGAATTTTGCCTCCGAAATAAATATGACAAATGCAGGTCTAAAAAACGAATATACCAGCATGAGAATCAAAAGTTTAATTTTCTTTAGCCTTAATTATGATTTTTATTTAAATTCATATTTTTCAATGCAACATTTTATTTTTCGATGACTGTTGTCGAAGCTACATTAGATTTCTATCAGATACACAGAGATGATGAGGCAGGTCGTGTCCGCTCAGCGCCCGGAATGGAGATAAAGAACACACTGTTACAACAACTACAACAAAAAGTTGATAGTTGCTCGCCACTGCTCGGAGTTCTTCCAGGTTCTCTCCACCGTAAGTATCGGAAACGATATGGCCCTCGCTGTTAAAAGTGTCATTAAACCCACAATAAACAAACAAACTGACTTAGGTTTTCAATCAGCTAGTCTTTTACTTCTATGTCTTGGGTTCCGAGCCGATTGATCAGCGGCAAACCTCACAACTGAACTTGCAGGAAGTGGCATCATTTCGTGTTGAATAATGGATGTAACAGACCAGGCCTGGACCCTCCGAATCTCTCGGTCTCAGTGTTACCACCCCACCTGCCCTCTACGTCTAACCGGACCTGGTTTTACCTTACTTGGTGGATCAAAAAAATTCAGGCAATCCAAGCATAATGTGGTCGAATGTTCTGGCATGTTTCATTGTACACAAAGAATTCTTTCTTTAATATACAGCAAGGGCGTCAACCTGCATTTATTACATTTAGTCGAAAGTAACAGAAAATTGTTACATATAACGTAATTACATCGCAGTTTCCCCCACAAGAATAATACCTACTTACTGAGATGAACAAGTTGTGTTTTACAGGTATTTTGAGACTCGGTGACACACGCCTCGATCCTGGCTTCTCCAGTGTGGAAATCATTGGCATAAACAGTTCGTTTACCCTTTACCTGACGTAACTGCCAAAACCGGCCAGCGCTATTCTAAAAAATCGCCAATTAATTTTCATTATATTTTCATTATTTGTCTCAAAAATATAGGTTATGACCCCTCTTTGGAATGAGCCCGTCGAGATCGTTCCAATTAGGGGTCAAAAGCTATGCTTTTGAGACAAAAATGAAAAAAATAGTTATTCAAGAATTTTGTTTGCAAGTGTCGTCTGCTTTTTATGTTAGGTAAAGGGTTAAATATGACCTAATAGTGGTTGGTTGCGATAACAATATCGTCAGCAAAGTTGATGAAAGTAGCTTGGATTCCCAGTAAGCATATAGCACAGCTCAGAAACAGAAAGCCTATCTTCGTTTTCGCAAATAAAATATGTGACACAGCATTCAATCATTGAATATAATTTTGACACAACATATTTTTGCGTCCGAACTATAATAATGGATTTTAATGATCAAACCCCTTTTCTAACCATTTAGCCCCCTCTTTAAAGGCAGCAACACACGATCAATTAATGACATTCCGGAAATAGACCACGTGTAGGCAGTTGTATTCTTATGCGATCTTTCATCTTTAACCACTTGTACTTTAATGACTTTTTGGTCGTTTGGAATAGTCGCTTCAAAACTATTATATTAATGGATGTTTCAATTTTTTTCCAGTACAATTTTGGCTATCATGAGTAAATAACAGAGGCTGCGAAAATGAGAAAAACTAATACGTGTTTCACTACACTGCAAAAAATATAGGTTCTCTTTAGAACCAAAACTGGTTCTAATCTTGTCCCTGAGATGGAACCAGTTCTGTTTAAACAGTATTTATTTCAAATCAAATAAATTTATAAACATTAACTTTAAATATTAACAGAATTAAACATAAATTGAGGGGGTTTCAGCCGTAAGTTTAGAGCTTATACGAGGTTGTCTCAAATCATTATTAAGCAAAGGAGATATGAACAGTTGGCATATCGAACCAGTTTTGGTTCTCTTCAGAACCAAAACTGGTTCGATATGCCAACTGTTCATATCTCCTTTGTTTCAAAAGGTTTGGCGACTGCGTTGAATAAGCTCCAAGTTTACTGCTGAATCTACTTCAGTTCATGTAATATTCTTTTAAAATTGAATGCTAATTTTGGTAAATTTATTTGATTTGAAATAAATACGGCTTAAACAGAACTGGTTCCATCTCAGGACAAGATTAGAACCAGTTTCGGTTCTAAAGAGAACCTATATTTTTTGCAGTGTTGGGGTTGACCGTTGACCGCCGCGAATGGGGTTGGTAGGGATGTAGAGGGAGCTGAGAAAATAAAGTAGTTCCCACCAGCAAACAGAATTAGTGGCCAAGTTTTTTTGTTTTTGTAACTGCGACCAAACGTAGATCTAACAACAACAGCGTGCATGTGCAGTTTCATTTAGCACGCGTGTGTGTTTTATTCTGGGATAATTCTTGGCCCAGTTAATGCCGAATTCAATTCTCAGTTTTATTTACTGGGATTTAACGCCACTTTCGACAGCCATGGTCACTTCGAGTCGGACAGTTTAACAAGTGGATGAAGCCAGATTACCCGGAGAGAATCACCAAGCAACGGCAAGCAAAGTTCTGCCAGACTCCCCAACGTACTAACTCCACACAATCAGGGTAGGCATTGGTTGAATACAAGTGCACAATCGACGTCCAGTACGCCTTAGTACACATCTCCACAGTGCCCACACGCGGGTAATGGGGATGAAGTATCTTGGCCAAGGACACAACGCAGTTATCCGTAGCGGGAATCGAACAGTGCACCTTTTGGTTTGAAGTTCAATGCTATAACCACTGAGCCACCACGCCCTCAATTCTCTGTAAGATTCAATTGACTTGAAAAACGAAAAAAAGGAAATCTATTTATATGACGAACAAATTCATGAAAACGCGAATATTTCTAATTGTTTTTCTTTTCTTTTCGACTTTATTTTACTATAAACTGTTACTGTATTGCGTAGGAAAATTTGGCCTGTGTTCATTATTTTTGAATTCATAACATTCTAAAGTATAACTCAAAAGTGAGTGCATATCATTCCGACTTGGAAATCTGAAACAATTTTAGGTTTAACAACGTGTCCCGGGTTTTCAATTGAATTGATGAAGAAAAAATTGGACACCTGTGAAAACTGGAACGAATATTTGTAATTCTGATGCACTTGAATTTGAATTGAATTGCTGAAGTGCTCTTGCAACAGTTACAGGAAAACCACCCGACTATAATGTCCGATCTCATTTTTTTGTAGATGAAATTGAACACCATTGGTGTTCTACACAATGATACTTTCAAGTGTTCGAAGAACAGAAAAATCCTCCTATTTTTGTTCTCTATGTACTAGGCCTAATCAACTCGGCTTGACGAGCAGTTCATTGATTTTCTTTTATTAGGGTTTAACGGCACATTAACAACCAGCGTCATATCATGTCGTTGACAGTATTACGGGTGGAGGAAGCCGGAGTACCCAGAGAGGACCACTGAGCAACGACGAGCAGCTATCAGCTCTCCAATATAGTAATTCTGAACTCTGCGCCGAGGCACAGGCAGGGTTAGATTGGTTGAAGACATGCTCATCGTCGACGTGCAGTACGCCTTAGTACACAGAGTAATCGTGCCCCCATGTATGCAATCGGGGTTAAGTGCCTTGCCCAAAGACACAACGCAGGAACGCGAATCAGTCGCTGATATGGTCACCCATCCAACCACTAACCGCGCTCGACCTTGCTTAACTTCGGTGATCTGACGAGAACCGGTTACCGCGACGCCACCACGCCCCCCCCCCCCCCCGATTATTTTAAGTTACGAATTTTAAGACATATCATATTTTTGTCCTAATTGTTAAGGATACGGACGTTTCTCCGCTAGCCATTTCGATCGCTGACAATTTTAGTCAGTCCAGTGTCCAGTCTGCACGTTTCGGCAGCTTGTATTTTCGGTCGATTCGGCCAATGAAGAGTGGAAGAGTAATAATCAATCATTGGCTGATAAAGTAAGTAATTTTATTCGCAGGATTCTTTTTGTGAAGAGAACAACATACATGTAGTTTTGTGGCATCAGTTTAGTGGACACATCGACATAAAAAGGCTGATATTTTGTGTTGAAATAATATTTAATATTACAGAAGCGGCGGAAGCTCGATAATAGTAGTACAATGCAGGCCTGCCCCCCGAACCAGGGAAGTTCGGGTCTTCTTTCTGAGCTTCCCCGAAAGGGGTCGTTGTTGTTTTCTGTCAAAGAGTCCAACCAAACAGAGACAGCCTAAGACAGATTATACTTGCCAGTGATGGCCATCACTCAAAATCATCCTCGAAGGGCAGACTTTACTTGCCTGAAAACCTATCTACTTGCCTGAAAACCTAGAACCACTGCCCCCTCGGGGAGAGGTAATACCTTTGTGAGAGGACCCAACCTCCCACACTGGTCCTCACCCGAGGGTTCAACCGAGATATGTCAACGAAGCCATCACGCCGCAACCAGAGACACTTGCCGAGTACCTGAACCTTTTCCTCCTTCAACACGCCAAGACACTGAGGGTCGAAAGGGGCTTGTTTCCCATACCGTCCCTGCGTGCCTTCGACGCGAGAAACCATTCCTTTGTTGTAATTGTAGAAGTAGAGGGGCACCTTTTAAAGGCTAAGTATGGTTCGTTCCAGTGGGAGAAAAGTTATAATCGTATATCGGTAAATGTAGCATGACACACTATAGTCTCCAGTTTAGATGAATATTCCGCGGTGTGGTCACTGTCCTGTCCATTTCTTTTACTTCAATCATCTTCCAACCCGAAGGCTAACCTTCGGGTTGGAAGATGGTTGAAGCAGAAGAAACGGACCGAAGCGACCAAGGTGGAATTCTTTGGTCAAATGTTGTTTGTAGTTACAAATAATACGTTATAGGAATATCTGTGTAGTGACACCTTTGTTTGTGCCTATTTAACTTATTGTGTAACCGCGCAGCAGGTCTTTGGAAAAAGTGGAGGGGCACGTGTCCCCTGTGCACACATGGGTCCGCCGCCTCTGTAATATTATACCCTCAAATCATTTTCACCATCCATCGTAATTTAATGAAACAGAAAAAAAATACCCCTAGTGAACTATTACTATTCCTCCTGCTACTGCTAGTTTCTGTCAGATTTTAAAGAAAAAAGCTTCAGTGCAGGCCAAACTACAATGGCAATGGACCAGGCATAGAACTCCGACCGGAGATCAAATATTGAGTGGCCGAATAAAAAATGGACTGCCATGAAAAATAATTAATAAAATGTGATTAGGACACACAAAGTAGATCTTCTGCTTCTCAGGCCATTATTTGTAAAACTGCAAGCGGGCGAGCGGTTTTTATTTTATTTTTTATTTCTTATAATTATTTCTTTGCCATCAAAAGTTCATGTTTTTGGTTTATGTTTTAGGCCTCATAATTTACGGAATAGCATGGGCGGTGGTGTATTTAGTTCCTGAGAGCAAGAAGGCTTTGCAATGCTAAAGCATTGCAAAGCTTTTTTGCACTCAAGGGACAAATTTATCAATTATATTAACTTGGGTAAAATATCAAACATAAACCATTTAAAGTTTGCATAAAACGAGAGTGTGCGGCAGCCAAAAGGACCACGCGGGAGGGCCTGAGAAACAGATTTGTAATTTTTTTGGTCTTACACTGACTTTTTTTCTAGTTTAGGGGAGCTGCTGCATAAAAAATTTATTATTACCTTTCTGTGCACGTACATCAACTTATATCAGTCTTGCCCTTGTAACTAAGAATATGTGTTTCTTGAGATGGTGATGATATTCGCAATAAGATTAAAGTTTGCGTTGTTTGTATGTATGTGTCCATTCAAGGATTTCGAATCTACAGTGATTTTTTGTAGCTGTCTTCAAAATCGGTTCATTTCACATTCATATCTTTTTGCACACAAAAAAGTATCAGACAAAAACCGTTTAAATTTTACTTTTTTTAAAGTTTACATTGGTTATAAAACGAGAGCTTGCGGCAGCCAAAGGGACCATGCGGGAAGGCCTGAGAAACAGATTTTTAATATTTTAGGCCTTAATATTCTGTTATTTTCTTAGGCTTAAGCGTTTTGAAATTTATGCTTACTTTATACCCTAAAATCATTATTTTCCATAAAATGATTTGATTCTATATTTGAAGAAAATGAGTTCTTTTTTTATCAGAAATCCAGATGGGTTAAGGTGGATATTAACCCGCAATTCCGTCCATAAAAAAAACCCGAACCCTTTCATGCTCTCCCCCACAATGCGTTCCGCTTCCGTCATCGCTGCCCGAGCCTTTCCATTCCTCTGTCTTTGTCTTTGTTCTGACACCCTGTCCAGGCTTCCCCACCCAGCTCACATTTAACTTGCACACCGGATCTTGCAACAGTCCGGTTTCCCTGGTCCCTAACATACATAGGCGGGATACCTGTGAAGTTTCACAGCAGCTGACCAAGGAAAAATGAAGTTCCACCTGGAAACTACACCTTGATGGACAGACAGACCGACAGGGGGTTTTGTAGGAAATCCATTTGAGGTTCTAAATAAAATCAGAGATGTCGTCTGATGACAAATCTGAGAAATAACCAGATCCGTCCCCTTCCCACACACACACAACAACACAGGAGCTTCCCTCGTGGGCAATATGGTATCTAAAAAGACCCAACTACCTATTCTGTTGTGGCTAGAGGTAAATTTGCTCTTAAGTGGTTGTGACTCAATTCTGGTAGAGTTGGCATTGCTCAATTTTTTTTGTCGTCAGTTCATGGCAATCAACTACGGACAGTTTAACCCTCTGCACTCTGATGTCAAAATGCCATAGTTTTCAGCAGCAAATCTTTCCCACAATACAACTGAGAATTTAATAAATTATATCTTGTTTGACAGAGCTCATTGAGCTCTGTCAAACAAGATATATTTTATTAAATTTCTCATTTTATGCTGACAATACGGAGTCAATGATGGAAATTTTTAAATACTACCAGAGTACTAGGAGTTAATGACGTCTTAGTACCTGAGTGGATTACGCATCCGCAGAGTAATTTAGCGTATGAGTGGCAAGTGTTCATACCCTGAACGCTCAATGATACCCTCTTCTTAGAAATCTAGCGATCACCCATATCTCAGTCAATACCTTCAAAGTATCTAAAATTTCTCAATAACGTTCAAACTTCTGAAGTTAAAAATTACAGCGATAAAGCAAAACTAATAACCAGATCTTCACAAAGCAGGATTCAAATCAAAAAAAAGAATAAAAAGAAAATATCGTCTTTCCCACCAAAATATAAGTATGCACATAGTCTCTTTAACACCACCCCGACCCTCAATTTTTTTAACGAAAGTCAATTGGTCAATGCATCCCTGTTTAGATCACCTGAGCTAAAGTCAAGGTGAGCCACTGGAGTGATTTACTGTACGTCAGTCGTCGTCTTTCGTAAAGGTGATGTTTGAGCCTTCTCCTCCCAAACTGCTGAACCGATTCCAATAAAATTCAACGTGAATGATGACTGGGGAGGGGCAATTCAGGTTTGCTAATATCTATGCGTACACCTCGTGGAGAGGGGTGGAAAATGGCCCCAAATTTTAAGAATATCTTTTCATGATCCGATGGGTGGAAAAACTCGATATGTGTTCTTCAGCTTCTTTTGAGGTGGACACTAAAGTTTGTTCAAGAGATGTTTGAGGGGCAATATTGTCAATTGTTCTGGGAGGGGCAAAATGTTTGGACCAATCCCAAACTTATACTTTCAGAACCAATAGACCAATTTAAACCAAATTTGGTATTTGACATTACTGGGTCATTCGTACTTGATTCATGCAAACATAATTTTTCCCACATTCCCGCGGGAACTGAAGTAGCTAAAAATAGAAACTTTTTCGAACTCCCATATTTCCACAAGTGCACGGACGAGAAAACTGTGATTTGGAAGGAAGCCTCCACAGGATCAACAGAATCGTATGAGCAAAAATTGCCATAGGTTGTGTCATATGATAGCCTATGGGGAATCGAAAGAATGCTGGGTCTTATTCTCCAGAAGAGACCCAAGATATTCAGTGGCCAGTGCTTAACCTTTTGAACTCGAGCGGCCGTTTTTCCGACCAGGAACTTGATGCGCCATAACGTCATTATATAGGATGGCTGTTCAGTAAATGTGTGGGGTAGACAAATCAATACTTTCAATGAATATGGACTCTTCTAATTGTTGCCATTGAACTGGCATGAAAGATACCACTAGAGTTAAGAGGGTTTATTTATTAGGTGGTATACCTCGAAATTTCAAAGAGAATTGTGTGAGTCACTCGAACCGTTTGGTCAGAAAGATAAATTCGAGAACCAAAATGGATTTGTTGATTTCAGAGCTGTAGTGTTCAGTACTGTATACTAATATATCAGTTTAATGAATTGTTGTAACGCGATCAAGGTTTGCAGCATTTTCGGTATGTATCTATTGGAAAAAATAATGATCCAACGTTTCACGTTCGCCACAGCTCCATAAGAATGAATCGAAAAAAGTTACTAAATAAATCGTTATTGAAGCCATTGCAGCTGAGACGCAGGCGACAATGAAAGAGCTGTGAGAAATTCAAGTAGTATATCAGGGACCAACCTTGCCTCATCTTATGGACACCGCTAGCGGACCCCGGAAGTGACGTCATGCTACGTAACCTAGTTACGTCATATTGTGTTGTCATGGTAACCCACGTTAGCTGGGGTGTTGTAACGTCATTATCATAGAGATAAGTAGTGTCAGTGTGCATGCACAGTGCGTGTTTCTAAGGTGATACGTATTTTCGTCGTCCATTTTGTATACTGGAGGCCGCAATCAATGAATGATCCCCATGATGACTTGAGTTGGTTTTGTGCTATCTGTTTCGAAGTCAGGATGTAGATCCCATTTCCCAAGGTGATTACGCACAATGCAAGCACGGCTATGTGACTATGTCATAGCTTGTTCTTTGTCATCCTAAGAAATGAAGCCAGGGTAGACAAAGTAAAGACAATTTAGCCTAATTAAATAGGACGACGAAAGAGGAAAACCCCGATTAACTGACTGCAAAGGCAGCGAAAACTCGATAAAAGTGGAGGGGCACACATTTAAATGCTACTATGGTTCGGCCCAGTGGGAGAAAAAATATAATCGTATATCAGTAAATGTAACATGACACGCTATAGTCTCTAGTTTAGATGAGTATTCCGCGGTGTGGTCACTGCCCTGTCCATTTCTTCTACTTTAATCATCTTCCAACCCGAAGGCTGGCCTTCGGGTTGGAAGATGATTGAAGTAGAAAAAAGGGACCGAAGCGACCAAGGTGGAATTCTTTGGTCAAATGTTGTTTGGGTTTACAAATAATAAATTACAGAAATGCCAAGTATGTTTGGGCCAAGTGGGAGAAATGTTACAGTCGTATATCGGTAAATGTAGCATGACACACTACAGTCTCTAGCTTAGATGAGTATGCCGCTGTGGTCACTGCCTTGTCCATTTCTTCTGCTTCAATCATCTTCCAACCCGAAGGCTAGCATTCGGGTTGAAAGATGGTTGAAGGAGAAGAAACGGATCGAAGCGACCAATGTGGAATTCTTTGGTCAAATATTGCTTGTAATATATTCCAGGAATGTTTGTATATCGACACATTTGTTTGCGCCCATTTAACTTATGGTGTAACCGTGCAGCAGGTCTTTGGAAAAAAGTGGAGGGGCACGTGTCCCCTGTGCCCCCTAGTTCAGCCGCCTCTGACTGACTGTTGTAATAACTTGTTTATCATTTGACAGCGGACCTGTAGAAACTGAATATGGCAGCAGAAATGTATACAAAAAGGAAAGACTGGACGTGTGTCCGAGTGTTCAGCATAAAGGCAGTGGAGTTTTTACTTCTCCGATCGTCAGTGACGTCACCAACGACTCGTTTGATACAGATTTGAAAAAAGCTGCGATTCTCTTTTTTTGATGAGTAAGAATTGATATGCTGACTACTGCGGTTGTGGTATTGATGGGTATTCTTGATAGCCATATAATAAAATGTTGCTAATTTTACTTGTCTCTTATAACCTGATGTTACTCTTCCAAGAAGAGAAGCTATGTGGCAAGATATAATTAAGAAACAAGAATATTTGTCCTCGCGATACACAAAGTCAAGACGGCACACGATACAAGTGGAGTTTCTTCCCTTCCTGGATGAATTAGCTGAACTAGCTGGTTGTAGTATAAACTTCAGTAAGTACTCGTTATGTACTCATCTCTAATAGCATTGGCAAACGGTGGAGAGTAGTCTTTAGAGGGTAGGGTAGTGGCTGGAGAGTCTTGGTCTTGGGTGTGTACCCCCTCTGAATATTCTGCACTCCTCATCCCAGCTGATTATAAAGCATTCTTTAAGTGACGGCATATAATTGAGTCTCATTTTGTCGTTGGGTTGCGAGTTTTGTATCAGAAAATATGATTGGCCCGTGATAACTGGACAGCGAGCACAACTATATTCGATCTCCCCCAACCCTACCCCGCTCCTTGTATTCTATGCTCTCCCATTCCCTTCCAGTACAGACCAGTCACAATATCATACAGCGAGAGAGACTCCATTAAAATGTCATCTGAGGTATCCAAGGCCTGCACAGAGTACATTGTTCTCCCAGTCTTGCACGAAACTGGAATAGTGCTCATAACAGATCTCTCAGCTATTTGATACAAACAGCCTTTATAAACCGTTTTCATCAATGTTTTATTTATTATCAGATATAGCATCTGTGACAAGACAATGCACGTTTATCACTTGTGGTACATGGTATCTCTATATCCTCTGTTTATATGAAGGTTATTCAATCACACTTTCCGCAGTATTTATTCTTATTTTACAATTTTATCTGGCAAGGGCACCGGGAGTATCCCCCTGCAAGACGAGCGTGGGGGGGGGGGGGGGGGGGGGGGGCAGGGCATCAAAAGACCACTCGACTCTCGGTATGAGTTACGAACGGGAGTGTACAGTGTATGATAAATTGTAATGTGACACACCAATAGTATATATATAAAGCTTTATAACTCGCCCCGCCGATTCTATATCTTCTGATGAGCCTCCGTCATTATACCTGCCCCCCCCCCCACCACCCTTCCCCCGCTTGCTATTAGCACATGTGAAATACGTAAGAAACGAAAACTGGAGAGTTTCTTAGTTACAGTTGTCGGAAAGTAAAATCTTTACCACTGGTGCACTTCCGGTGAACGGGGAATGTGCAGTCCTGCTCCCCGGCTTCAGGACATGGGTGCAGATGCCCCCCCCTCCCCGTTTCTAGCACAATCGATATCAGGTGGTCACAAGGGCTCTGAAAATCTGAAATTCCAAGTGGAATCAAATGCAACCGAGGAGTCCAAATCGAAGTTTTAATCGAATCTTAAGTCTGCTTTTGGCAAGTCAATCAAAAAACCGGAACATTCCAGAAGGAAATAAAAGTACTTTCGAAAGAGGAAGGTCCTTAAACTTTTCTTCTGTCATCAGGTCAACGGTACAGGAGACATGATAATAGATGAGTAGCTTAAGGGGCGACACTTGGAGTGATTTTGAGAACATCTCGACGATTCGAAAATGGGGGTGATTTCATATCGAATCGAATCCCGAAGCTGCGCACGGCCCTAGTATTGAGGTTCAATTTCCTATTTCCTGCAAACCTTTACATGTGTGACTGGATGTACTTGATCGGTATTCTTTTATACGTGCTAATTCCTAAAATACATCTCTATATTTTAAGAGGCACATCCGATACATTTTACCCTAATTACTAGGCTTCATTCGGCTGAATTTCAGTAGGTGGGGTTCGGTATTCAAATTCGTCGGAAAAATAATAAAATTGAAAATAAAAACATAGTCCTGGTGGCTACATAATTTGTCATGTCTGCCCCCCCCCCCCCACACCCCCTCATTCAAGGAGCGTGTCTCAAGTGTGTCATGACAGCGCACCTTGTTTGTTTGTTTATTGGGGGTTTTAACAGCCAGGGTCTTATCGTGTCGGGAAGCTTGACGGGTGGAGGAAGCCGTAATACCCAGAGAGATGCCCTAGCAGCGTCGAATAGCAGTCAGACCCTCCAATATACTAATTCTGCAAAAGCCGAGTTAGGAACGGTTGAAGGCATTGCGACATCGACATGCAGTACGCTTCAATACGCTTTAATATACAGTGGCAGAGTGCCCACAGATGGGCAGTTGGAATTGAGTGTCTTGCCCAGTGCCACGAGGCCCCCCCCCCCTCCCAATCCTGGCCAAAATTTCCTATAGTTGGAAATTCGGAGGGCAAGTCATGACTAGTTGCAAATTCCATCTATCTGGATTTTAGAGCTTCTTTGGCGATGCTGATGTTTCCTTTACTTCCCAAAATTCTAACTCAGTTTCAAATCGACAAAAATTCTAACTGTTACTATTTACAACTGCAGTGAACGTAATATCGAGCATCATAAGTATGCATGATGTCAATCGGTACGAGACTTCTATAGTACGTTTACATATTGTAATAAAAAAATCCTCCAAATGAACTTCAAGAAAATTACATCATGTAAAATTGTTATCCTGAATTGTTAGTTCCATCATTCACAGTTACAAAATGATGAAACATCGAAAATTGATCATTACATAAAATCTGATTTAATGTTAGGACAGTGTGAATTGTTCAAAGTTCTAAGCTTAAGCATTTGTTTAGCACATATTCAGTTCCTAGAAGAATACGAAATAATAAGAACTTGATAATTCTATCATAAATGTGTTGGCATTTCAGTTACTAGAACCAATTGTATGCCCCCTTTGATGGCTTCATTTTCAAAATCTTTCTCGGCAGTGAATTTCCAACTAGGGGGAGGGACCGGGATGGGTTGCCGCTCCCGGTCCCTCACCCTAGTTGGACATTGACTACCCTGCCCCTCCGCCCCAGCCTGAAACCTCTAGCCACGTCCGTGAAGAAAATGGGGTTTTACAGTCACAAAAAAACCCATTTTTGTGTTGACGAATGTGTGAGCGTCCGAGTGAGCGAGTGAGACTCAGTCAGTTGTGAGAGGAAGGTCGTGTGGAATTGACGTTTAGCAGGCGTAGTGCTTGTTTGGGTGGCGTTGTCTGTCAAGTGTGTGTGTGAGTGAGCGAGTAATAATGTGAGCGAATAACAGAGTACGAGAGTGAGCAAGCTGAAGCATATGTGAGGACAACCCCGAGTGTTAAGAAAAATACACGTTATTTGTGATATTTAGACCTAAAGGATCAGCTGCTTTTTATATCCATTAACCCTTTACCCAACGTAACGGTAAGAAACTGGGCAGCGCTATTCTCAAAAATCGCCGGTTAATTTTCATTCTTTTTTCATTTTTTGTCTCAAAAACATAGGTTATGACCCTCGTTGGAACGATCTCGTCGAGCTCGTTCCAGTGAAGGTCATAACCTATGTTTTTGAGACAAAAAATGGAAAAAATTAGTTATTCAAGAATTGTTTTGCAAGTGTCGTGTGCTTTTCATGTTAGGGAAAGGGTTAAATTGTTTTATGTACAAAAAGGTTGCACATGTCTCACTAATGAAAGTACTACCACTACTATAGAAATAAGTCGTCAGATGTATCGTAGTTTATCGCGTATACGTTTACTCTTTTTCAGAAAAAACTGTTCTTGACAGACCCAAAGCTTGCTCGGCAGGTGTTATTCGGCCCACCGTCGCCTTACCAGTTTCGCTTGACGGGGCATGGAAAGTGGGAGGGAGCAAAGGAAGCCATGCAAACGCAGTGGGTAAGAGCATTTTATCCGCTCAAGACAAGAAAGGTACCCAAGGAAGAGACAGAGTCAGTGGGACTTGGCCATGTACTTTTTATATGCGCATCAATATTACTCGCAACAACTATCGCTGTTCTGACAACGTCAGGGCCGCAATCTGCTCAAGTTTTCATGGATGGCGAAAACAACCTCACACACAGATTTTTACCAGCCTGACTCTCGAATCAAAAAACCAAAACAAAAACAACAACTTCAGATTAATCGGATTGAATTATTACTCACAATGGGGGTGGGGTGGGGTGGGGGGGGGGGTGAGGGGGGATAAGCTATGCTCAGGTATGAATGTTTTCAGAAACAATGCACTCCTTGTTTTTAAACAGGCACAGCCTATATATCAACGTTGGTGCAAATCAGTGTCTGTCTGTCTGTCTGTCTGTCTGTCTGTCTGTCTGTCTGTCTGTCTGTCTTTCTGTCTGTCTGTCTGTCTGTCTGTCTGTCTGTCTGTCTCTCTCTCTCTCTCTCTCTCTCTTTCTCTCCCTCTCTCTCTGTCTCTGTCTCACTCTCTTGAGTTTGGAATTACTCTTGGTTTGCCCATTCCGTTGAAACGTCCTATATCTAAGATATATTCTTGAAAAGCTTGAAAAATATGAAGATTATCAGAATTAGAATTATTTTGTTCCGCAATTCCTGCCTCTAAAGTGGCCACAGAGGACACTCAAACGCAAAGTGTTGCTCGTCCTCTTCGAAATGCCCAAACGAGCATCTCGGGTCATCAGATATAAATCTAACGAATTTGTGAGCATTCAAATCACCCAACGCAGCCGTAGGTAGGAAAGGTATATTTCACTAATTCTTCAGCCAGTGCGCTTTCAATATTATGTATTTCAGCGTCGAGTCCATTCCGCTGCCTCACCGACGACGGCACGAACGATTCAAAGAAGTATTGAGACCGACAAAAGGAGACCCTCAGTAGATCGAAATTTCTAAGGTCATATATGTCAAGATGAGAACGTCCTATTTTGGTCGTAATCGTTCAGCTGCGACGGCCCGAAGCCCCAACATCTTAGCACAGTCTACAGGTTGTATTTATGAAGGGATTTCATTGTAACTTGGTAGGATGACTCTTTGTAATGTCTAGATGAGAACGTCCTATTTTGGTCAGGTTCAGTCAACCGTGACAGCCACAGGAGCACGTTACCTAGATTCGTTTAGCACAGTCTACAGCTCCATTTATGAAGGGATTTCGTTGTAAATTGGTAGATTGACTTGGTATATAATGTCTAGATGATAATGTTTATTTTGGCGGTAATCGGCCAACCACGATGGCCGCACAGGCACATGACCTAGATTCGTTTAGCAAAGTCTACAGTTCATATTTATGAAGCGATTTCATTATAACTTGGTTGGATAACTCGGTATGATATCTGAATGGGAATGTCCAATTTTGGTCGCTTCCAAAACATAGGTTATGACCCCTCATTGGAACGAGCGCAATGCTATGTTTCGGAAGCAAAAAATGATTTTTTTTGTATATAGCACTGGCCGGTTTTGGTCTTCATGTTAGGTAAAGGGTTACTGCAATATAACCCAACCTAAGTAGGACAGATAACGTAAATTGTCTCCACTCAAATTATGCAAATCTGACCCAGTTGTATATTGTTCAGCCAATCAAACTGTCCATTTTTCAAATTGACCAATAAAATCTTTCAACCCCAATTATGCAAATTATGAAAATATGGCCCAGTTGTATTTTGTTCAGCCAATCAAATTGTCTAGTTTTGAAATTGACCAATGAAATCGACGGACGGTTTTATTTATCACTGATTAATATGAAAGCAAAATATCAAATGTTTTAAAGTGAACAAAACGGGCGAGTCATATGATAAATAAATTATATGAATGTGTATTAGAAAACCGTTTGGTCACTTTTATATTGAAAACTGGCAATTTGTTTTATCCTGAAGTGCAGTCGGAGTTGATGTCAGAACAATTGCTCTTATTGTGAATCGCGTTATTCTCTATTAGGGTAATAATAGTTATGTATGTGCGTGTCGTGGATTATTTATTTTATTTCTTCCCATCGCTTAGTTTACATCGAACGTGATTAAAAAAATATAAATTATTATTTGAATTTGTTAAACGATTTGCAACTTTAAAACTGAGATAATTTTTGCTACTGCAGCGATAAATATGATCAAGCGATACAATACAATATAATTTATTTATTTCTCTCCCTAAATTATAAATTGAATAGATAATAGATAATAATAATCGTCAAGTAATGAAACTCTTTCTAATAAATCTTCAAAAAAGATATGTACTTCTGTTTACTGTCAATTCATTAACTGGGCAGGGTTTTTGTTCTTTGTCTGGCTGTTTTGGACTTTTGACATATTATCTCAGCTTTAACATGTTGTTTCAATGACAACAATCTTTGTTCAAGGATTTTGTTACAGCCCGCTGTCCCCAAGCGAAATTTTCGCTGGCTGTGCATTATTTATTTTATATTTGCACACTGTTGTTGTTTTTCATTTATTATTATATTTATTACCCTATATATATTTTGTTAATTTGTATTAAAAACACCTCGGCGTACACATGCTGAGACACAGAGTAAATAAAAATGAGTAATAAAGTAAATGCTAAAACTGAATTCATTCCTCTATTGTATCTCTGTACATAACGCTATTACTGTGCACGTTGAAAAAACGAAGGACAAATATTTATACCGATTCTATATACTGTTTTACATTTGTATATTTTTGCACAGTTATTTTTTATTATTATGTACGAGATTGTTTTCAGATTAGTCCATTTCTTAAATTCAAGTTTGCAATAAATAATTAATGACAACACTGTTTTCCTCTTATTTTTTCAGTTCAAATGTAAAAACCCTCCAGCGTATCTCATCTGACATCTAATGTCACCAAATCAATTATCACATTTCATCGGCCGTGGAAAAACTAGCCCGTCTGTCTACAGTGGATATAGTTTTTAAGTTACCTCCCTTACTCGAGTCATTTCTAGAGTTGGATGAGAGTTCGCCGAACCTGATATGAACTTTCAGTGCCCTGAGTGGAATTGTATCAACCAGCTACACGCCATGTAACATATTTATTATGTCGAAAATCCATGCAAATCAAGGGTTTAATAAATTTCCATTTTTATGTTTAGAAACCGTTATTTCTCAGCACCGCGCAGAAGCATCAACAGTAACTGGCACCGGTATGTATCCATTGTGACAGTAAACAATCTTCACTGCTCGAAGTGCGATATTTGGTTACAAAATAAAATGTATCGCCACAAGCATATCTGAAGTACCCTCATATGCATTTACTGTCATTACGACCTGAAATGGTTAAAAAAGCACTTTTAAATGTTCAAAAAGTCACTTTTAATTTGTTGAGTAAACTGTAAAGAAAATGTTCGCTTCAGCATAAACAAATGGGTAGACATTAGTGGATATAGAGTCGTAAAAACAACAAAGAACTTTTGAGACTACAAATAATATTTTCTGTCCATGTTTAAATATTTAATGTTTTAAATTAATAAATACAGTACCTTAAAAATATATTTGTTACTTAAATTCGCCTATTTTGTTTTAATTCAAATTTTGAAAATTCAAAGCGAGTGGAAATGCATCAGTTCGATCAAAATTGTAATGGCTGCTACTCATCTGATATGAAATAATATCAGGAGAGTTACCGGATTCGGTGGAACCCTTAAATGGTATTCCAGCGTTCTGATTGGACAAACTACCTTTGAGGCATATTTGAAAAAGTTGAAAAACGGCTTAACATAGTTCATCCCCTGTTCGACTGGACTGAGGCAGGGTTGTAATTTAAGTACTATTCCATTTAATACGTATGCGGATGATATCCCAAAACTATTTCCTGACTATTCAAAATTTGATTCTCCATATCGTTTTGAGAAATATGTCAATTGTTTGATGTTTGCCGATGAGATGATATGGTTCGGATGTGTAAAAGTGCCAAAAGCTTGCAAAATTGCCTTGATGTTTTACTACCTACTGTAAGAAATGGATTCTTAAAATAAATTCAAATAAATCTAAAATTATGAAGATCCGTAAGGGAGGACAACATTGCAATAATCAGGTTTATATTGAGGGAACCACATTGGAATGTGTTCAGGATTATAACTACCTTGGAATAACCATGGCGTTATCAAACAATTTCTCAAAAGCAATTATTAATCTTAAAAACAAAGCTAACTAGGCTATCTATGTTCTGAACAATGTGTCCGTAATAACAAATTATCTGTGAATATAAGTCTAGACCTATTTGATGAATTAATAGTTCCAATATTAACATATGGGTGTGAAGTATGAGGATCTTACCTTGACAGTTTAACCCTTTACCCAACGAATCGCCCGAATCCGCCCGCGTAATACGCAAATTGAGCAGTTGAAAAAATTAAATTTTTCAAAATATTTCAACAAAACCATATCATGTGACCCCTCATTGGAACGAGCTTACTGAGCTCGTTCCAATGAGGTGTCACATGATATGGTTTTGTTGAAATTTTTTGAAAAATTTGAAAAAATTATATTCAAAATAATAAATTTTGATATCGTGTGCGTTGGGTAAAGGGTTAAAAGATAGAATGAATTCTAGTTTATTAACAAATCATCATGACAAAGATGCTTATGAGAAAATGGCAATTAATTTTTATAAATCTTTACTGGGCATTAACCCTAAAGAAAGCAACTTAGCAGCCTGAGGTGAGGTTGGAAAATTCCCCTTAAGTTTCTCAATTAGCAAGCAAACAATTAGGTATATTTCCGATTTATTAACATGCCTAAAGACAGTTTGAAGGGGGCACTGTGGCTCAGTAGGTAGAGATGCAGGCTGCAAGTCGAGAGGTCCTCGGTTCGAATCCCACCTGCGGCAACCGCGTTGTGTCCTTGGGCAAGACACTTCACCCCCATTGCCCGCGTGGGGGCATGGTTGCGTTGTGTACTGAAGCGAGTTGCATGTCGATGGTGCACTCGTCTTCAGCCAATGCTAACCCTGGTTGTGTGGAGTTAGTATGTTGGGGAGCCTGACAGTTGCTCGACGTTGCCCGGTGGTTCTCTGCGGGTACTCCGATTTCCTACATCCGAAAAACTGTCCGACACGAGACGACCCTGGCTGTCGAAAGTGTCATTAAACCCCAATAAATAAATAAATAAAGACAGTATATCGATTAACCCATTCGCACAGTCGTGTCGTTCTGTGTTTATCACATGCCTTCACGTCTGTAAAAAATAATTATCAGAAGGATAATGAACAATTCATTTGACACCTATCAACAAAAAGAACACATTTTATCGCCCCCCAAATCTGCAAGGGAAACCGTTGTTATTACTTCGTCCCCTGAGTTCCAATGTGTTCTATGTGCCTACTGGCACACATAGCACATTGGAACTCAGGGGACGATTTTTAGCTATCGCTAGCTATTCAAATTGTAATTGCGGTGCACGATTTGGAAAACAATCCAGTCAAATTTCTCTTCTTTATGAAAATAGTCAGTCAACGATTTCCGTTCGGCACATGTGTGCGGAACAGAGTTTCATTTTCTGCATGGTTTAGTGTAGCTGTAGATGGGTATTTCAAAGAACAGGCGTGTAACTAGAAACTGTTTTAGCACACTAAAACATATGTCTCCCCTTCCTTTCTATTTAATGCACTGCAAATTATATATACATGAATAATATTGACAATAATGCCAAATATCTAAGGTCTAGATCAAAAGACAAAAAAGTTCTGGTCCGGACGAAGTTTCCCTTAAAAAAGCACATAAATCTGACGTTCAGGTCAAAGGTCAAGATCATATGAAGGTCACTATGATACGCGACACACCGGCTCATGGTGATGCATCCACATGCCAAATATCGAAGGTCTAGGTCAAAAGACAAAAAAGTTATGCCCCGGGCAAAGGTTCCCTTAAAAAGCATATAAATCTGACCTTCTGGTCAAAGGTCAAGGGTACATGAAGGTCACTATGGTACGCGACATACCGACTCATGGTGATACATCCACATGCCAATTATCTAAGGTCTAGGTCAAAAGACAAAAAAGTTATGCCCCGGACAATGTTTGTATGAGAAGAAGAAGAAGAAGAAGAAGAAGAAGAAGAAGGAGGAGGAGAAGAAGAATAAGAATATGCAATTCTGTTGATTTGCTGTTCGTTAGGGCAACGTTATTTAGAAGATGCAGTATTGGGTGCACTATGGAGCGGGCCGTTCTAAATCCGAATTGATACAGATAAATTAAATTGTTTTCATTTAAAAACTTTGAGATTCGGAAAAAACATTATTTTTTTTAAAACTTTAGAGAAAGGTTGTAAAATGCTTATGGATTTGTAATTTTTGAATTACTATTATTGTGAGGGATCTCCAGTCTTGAAAATGGGGATCACTTTGGCAATTTTCATTTTCAGTGGAACTGTCCCAGTTAAAAATGACAAGTTGGTTGTATGGGTTAAAGGCTCGGCAATTTCAATAATTATTTCCTTTAGAAGTTTAGTACATAAATCATAACAGTCCCTAATGGATTTAGTGTTTAGATTCTGGACACATGTTGTTACTTCTTGTGTGGTTGGTGGCGAAATAAACTTGAATTCAGTGTTATTGTAATTTATACACTCTGTTGAGTGTAGGGGCGAGTCGGGAACTTGCTCATTTAGATTTTGTCCAGTGTTGACGAAAAAGTTATTAAAACCGTCTGCAATTTGTTTTGGATCGGTCAGTTTTTTGTTACTTTCTATAAAACTCGTCGGCACAGGCGATGTAGAGCTCGATTTAGCAATAGTTTTGTTTTAAAAAAACAAATCCATGATTTTTTAGCATTACATGTATATTTGTTTTCTGCCAGAATGCGAGAGTGGTATTCCTTTTTGCGGGTATGTGTAACTCTATTAAATGTAGCACAGAAGACTTTATAGTGCTGTGTATTCTGAATCGAACGGATTTCAATTTATTTGTGTATAGTTTATTGTTGTTGATTGACGATTTTAACAAATCATTCATCATCCAGAGTTTTATTAAAAAAATTAGAGACTGGAGCAATCCTAGGTGGAAAGCACGATCAGAGGCGTTTTTGAAACAATCCAGAAACGTATTATTTGCATCATCTGGATCGTTCGTATTACAGATACGCAAGAAATTGCAATTAGACAACACGTTTTTAAAAGTATTGACATTTCGTGCGTTAAATGATCTTTTTAAAGTTTTGGTAGTCTGCAAAAGTTTTTTTGCTAGACACGTCAGGGCAGAATGCTGACAAAAGGGTCTCTAACGTCTGCAATAATGATTCCAGATATGTTAGAGTTGCAAAAGATATGGTCAATCAATGTTGTGGAATGGTCGGGACGCTAGTCGGTTTCGTGATAACAGACGAGAAACCGGCACTGAATATTGAGTCAATGAACGGGTTTGTTTTGAGGTGATTACCAAAGTTGAGTAAGTCAATATTGAAATCGCCCATTATATAACCTATTTTGTTTTCATTATTTATTTTTTTTCAGTATGTGAGAAAGGGTTGTTAAGAAGAGGTCATTGTCTGCTTTAGGTGCTGTAGTTGGCCTGTATATGATACCAATAATGCATTTTTCTCTAGCGGTTATTTCTGTGAATAGAGACTCAAGTACATGTGGAACGAACGTAGTTAGGTCGAGGAGCACTTTGTATGGAGTGTCTTCGGTTATGAACATCATCACACCTCCTATACCGTCATCAGAGCTGGGGTGCTCCATTTGTTGATTTATGAACATTGTGTAACTACTGACTACATGTAATATTTCCTCATTGTTTAGACAATAACTAGAAGATTGTGAATGATTGACTGACGGAAAAAGCGAAGAGATCCTTCGTCAGTTTATCTGAAGCGCGAATAGTAACACGCGCACCTGGTGTCTTTGCGTAGACATGCATGATTACAGTACAGCCGCAATGGACTCGTCGTAATCTACGCGTGGGCGGTGATGTCCACGCACGCGTTTATAAGGTAATAAAATTCATTATCACCAAAATTTCAATAATGAAGCACCGGGTTGTACCCGGTGCTTCAGTAATTAATTTTTTTTATGATTATTCCTTTGAATAGTGTTTGGAATCTAATATTATTGCGTCCGTAAAAATGTTGCTCACCCGTGGAAAGTGACCAGTCCATGTCGGCTGTACTGTATGTTATAACATACTAGTATCTGCTAATTGCATGCCAATTCCAAATACCAAACTATTTACCATGCCTCCTGTACAAAGTTGATCTGTTAGTTGCATGTGGGTTATAAAATAAACTCCCGTTCATTGAATAAATTTTTGGGGGATTTATCAAAGAATTACTATGGCATCCACAAAATTTCCATGTGTTGATATACCTATCTGACCTAAAAATACCCAATAAAGTTTATTGCATGTATATCTTGTTTGACAGATCTCACCTTCTTGTTTAAAAGAGCTCACTTGTGCTTGGTCAAAGAAGATAATGAATATAATAGAATGAATTCTCAGTTTATTACGGGAATACAGAAAAATGATCAAATTCCTGTTAACCCTTTACCTCACGCAGACGATATCAAAATTTATTATTTTAAATATCATTTTTTTTTAAATTATCAAAAAGTTTCAACAAAACCATATCATGTGACCCCTCATTGGAACGAGCACAACGAGCTCGTTTCAAAGAGGGGTCACATGACATGGTTTTGTTCAAATGTTTTGAAAAATAGTATTTTTTAAGCTGCTGAATTTGCTTATTACGCGGGCGGATGTTAATTAAGTACTTCCACGGCGGCTCTACTGTATGTCATTCATAAATACAAGAAAGTATGTTGATTCATTCATGGCAACATAATTGGCATATATTAATATATGCTTTGCAATACGTTTACATTTAGTGCTCTGGTGGAATATCTTTTCTGCTGGGAATTTTGTTGGGTTCGTACATAATTCATTAACTGCTTCTGCTTGAAAGGTGATAGAAACGCCTCAGTCTACCAATATATAGGGTTTATAAATAAATAAGGTCTATAAAAATATGTAACACACTAGCTATACGCAGTGCGTAGTGAGTGGGTTGTGGCCTGGTCGCCCTTGGGGTGGGGTTATCACCCAATGTATCACTTTGGGTGATAACCCCACCCCAAGGGCGACCAGAGATCGATTTTGTGATGGTTAACTCTCCACGTATTATTTCTATTGTCAGTGCTTTGCAACAAATTTGCAATTATTGCTCGGATGGAATGTCCAACATGCGGAGATTGATTTTGTATCGGTAAACACTTCACGTAGTATATAATATGTATATTATCTTGTACATATAATTTGGTGCTCAAGTATACATTTTTTCTCCCATCTCCTGCTTGGAATGTGAAAAGAAACGTCTCAGTCTACCATTACAGAATGTTTATAAATAAATAAGGTTTAGACATGTCTGCAACACAGCAGCCATATGCGGTGTGTGGAGTGTGGGTTGGGTCGTCCGTGGAATGAGGTCATCACTCAAAGGATCACTTCCAAATTCTGTACATATGTTTAAAAACACAAGCAGTGTTCCAGCCAATGTACCTCCAAGTTGAACCTGAAGGTCCGTTGGCTGGAACTTTGCTTGTGATTGTTATGCAATGCTTTGTAATAAATTTTTAAATTATTGCTTGGGTGGAATCCTCATTCTGTTGGGGACTTTGCTATGGTATACTCTCCATGTACTATATATATATACATCATGGATCTTGTTAGGTTCCAACAACCCTCATATTGTGTACATACAATTGGTGTTTCAGTATATAACTTTTCTCCCATGTCCTGGTTGAATCTTTCCTATCTCCAGCTTACGAAGTTTTCAACCTGTCACGGCATAACTTTTAAGCCTTATCTGTCCCTTTTCAATTTAAGCTTGTCATAATATTGTCAAGCTTCTCCAAGAACTAGTTAGTTCCATACTCTATTACGGATTATCCACTTCCATAAATTGATAATTATGACTTCTATTAAGCAGAATATATCTATTTCCGTAGAGATGCTACACAGTTACCTTGTACATACTACTTTCTTTCACCTTTTCCTAGTATTTTATGTTTCCTTCATCTTCATGACTAATTATTCTACATTAACTATCTCCCACTACAACATTCTCTTCCAAGCCAGCTTGAATCCAATTTGCTTTCCAGACAATATCATTCTGTTACTGCAATCATGACTAGTACTTACATCCGTGCACCACGTTTACGCTATCGTCGATATTTTGTACAATATATTACATAATGTGTCATATGGAATTATACCGTGCTTGGATTGGTACTTTCAATACTACACTTTATGCTCGCATCCTACACCAGAAACTGTCGAAGCATCAATCAGTTTGCGTCTTAATTTACCTACTCTTGCGCCTTGGTGGGGTTGAACTCCATAGAAGCTTCACTGCCATTGCTGCTCTTTTCCAGAGAAACGTCATTGAATTAGCTGTCACTTGTGTGACCGAGTCTACTGAAGCAACCTCTCATCTTCACAAGCGAGTGCCTGTCTCAAAAAATTTGTCCATCTCGAAATTACTAATCTCCATTTTCCTTGCCACGTCGATTTTTCTTTACATGAGTACACTTTCATTGTTGTTGTCGGGTGACATTGAACCCAATCCCGGGTCGAGCTCTATCAACTCAAACCCTAACCAGAATACTTTGAAGATTTTGCATCTTAATATTCAAAGCTTAAAACCCAAATTAGATACACTTCAATGTGAATCCTCGTCCGATGATATTTTGGCTTTAACCGAGACATGGCTGCACAACAACGACTCAACATCTGATGTCTTACTCCATGGGTTTCACGAACCATTGCGCTGTGACCGGCCGACAAGGGGAGGTGGGGTTGCCATCTACATTAAAGATAATATCTCTTCTCGACATCGACCCGACCTTGATGTGCTGAATACGGAGTGCGTATGGGTTGAAGTATTTACGAAACACAGTAAGTCCTTATTGCTAGGGGCTTTTTACCGCCCACCTAACAGTTCCCAGGATATATGGGATTCCATATCGGCATCCATTGAAAAAGCCAGGGAAACGTCACTTGTCGATTTAATTGTTACGGGCGATTTTAATGACAACCAGCTGGTTCCCTCGAGGGTCAGTTTTACTGCAGTTTGCAATCTTTTTAATCTGAGGCAGCTTGTGGGTGACCAACTTGTTTTACTGAGTCGTCAGCCACTCTACTAGATCTTTTTTGCTGTGTGTGACACAGTTAACGTGAATGCATGCGAGGTCCTAGAACCGATTATCCCGGACATGACTCGCTATCACTGTCCAGTTCCAATTGATGTTGAATTTTCAAAACCATCTCCTCTCTCCTTTAAGAGAAGGTTATGGCTCTATTCACAGGGTAATTATGGAGCACTCAAAGAGGCCCTCTCTAACGTTGACTGGAATTCTCTTTTTGATAACCTGTGTCTTGATACTATTGTCTCCAATTTCACCGGCAAATTACTCGATACAGCATCTAAATATATTCCGAACAAAACTATTACTTTGCGATCGGGCCAGCCGAAATGGATGCACAATGAAATTAGACTACTTATGAGACAGAGGAAGCGTCTGTATCGCATTGCCAAACGTACCGGTCTTCCGAACGCTTGGGCAAAATATAAACGTAAACGGAACGAAGTTGTTACGGCAATAAGGAAGGCCAAAGCGTCTTATCTATCTAATGTTCAGACCACACTAAATAGCAATAACACCCCCTCTTCCTTGTGGTGGAAGACTCTAAAAACACTTATCAGTAGTAGTAAAGTGGTAGGTATTCCAACAATTATCCATTTAAATAAACATATTCCTCAAGTGTTGAGAAAGCAGAGGTGTTCAATGAATACTTCTGTTCTATTTCAACAGTTGATGATTCGAAAGCCTCCCTTCCTAATTCAGTACCCCAGGCTTCACGAGTTATTGATAGTATCACTCTCCAATGTAAAGAAGTATATGAAGCAATGAAGTCGATAAAGGTGTCTAAAGCACCTGGTCCCGACCTTCTAAGTCCACGCCTTCTCAAGGAATGTAAATCCTCCTTGTGTGAGCCTCTTTTAATATTATTTAATGTGCTCTGGAACAACTCTTACTTTCCCTCACTCTGGAAACAAGCAAATGTCTCCCCAATTTTGAAAAAAAACAGCCCTCAAATTCAGTTACTAATTATCGCCCGATATCATTGATTAGTTGTGTAGGTAAAATATTTGAAAAATGTGTTTTCAAACGCTTGTGGCAATTTCTGACTGACAACAATGTCCTTACTCAATTCCAATCCGGTTTTACACCTGGTGATTCAACTGTCTTCCAGCTGACTGACATATACGATGAATTCTGTCGAGCTCTTGATGAAGGCAAAGAAGTTAGGGTGGTCTTCTGTGATGTCAGTAAGGCCTTCGACAAGGTTTGGCATGTTGGACTTATCCATAAGCTGATGAAAATTGGTGTCTCGGGTGAACTTTTGTTGTTCTTAAAATCGTACCAATCGGATAGGTCGCAACGAGTTGTGCTAGGGTCGGATGCATCTACTTGGAGAACCATTAATGCTGGTGTACCACAAGGTTCGATACTTGGACCTTTACTGTTCCTTATATATATTAATGATATAACCGAAAACTTACTCAGTAGCATACGCCTATTTGCAGATGATACTTCCCTGTATCTAATTGTAGAGAATCCAGAGCAAGCCTCGAGATTAATCAACCATGACCTTGCCACAATAGAACTTTGGACTAAGACCTGGTTGGTTGAGTTTAATCCCAGTAAAACTGAGAGTATGCTCATATCACGTAAATGCAACCCTACTGCCCACCCACCTCTATTCCTAGGTGATTCGCGGATATCCGAAGTCAATAATCATAAACATTTAGGAGTTATATTAAATAGCACATGTTCATGGAACGATCACATTGATCATATCTGCTCTAAAGCCTGGTCCCGCTTAGACCAACTGAGGAAGCAGAAATTTAATCTCGATCGCAGTGTGCTTGAAAAAATATACTTTGCCTTCGTTAGGCCTATACTAGAATACGCTGATGCTGTCTGGGATAATTGTTCAGCAGCTCAAGGTGCCGAGCTGGAGAAAATACAGATCTCAGCCGCTCGGGTCGTTACCGGGGCAACTGTCAGTTGTAGCAAGTCTCTGCTTTATTCCGAAACACGTTGGGACTCTCTACAAGACAGACGCCGCAAACATAAGGTGTTGCAGTATTTCAAAATGTATCACCGCATGTCGCCTTTATATATTGCCAATAAAGTTCCCCCAATCATCTCATCGGCAAATCTATCGCTTAATCTCCGGTCATGTCATAACCACAGAGTTCCTTTTTGTCGGACTCAGTTGTATCAGTCGTCTTTTATTCCGAGTGTCACTGATCAATGGAACAAACTGCCTTTATCTGTCCGCTAGAACTCATCACTGATCAATTTCAAGACTTTCCTAAATGCTGGAAATCAGCGACCACCAGCGTTTTACAGTGGCGCGAAATCACTAGCAGCCCAAATATATCACTGCAGGTTACAATTGCATTGTAGTAACCTTAACTCTCATTTATATGACAATCATCTGTCACCTACCCATTCTGTCAGTGCGGGATGTGCGAGACACCAGAGCATTTTTTCTTACACTGCCCAATGTACTCAGATGTCCGTAATAGTACTATCAACCTTCTGCCATTTACTGTAAACATATCGACACTTCTTTTTGGATCTGAATTTTTGAATAGTCGGGAAAAGCATCTTGTTTTTGAAGTGGTGCATGACTTCATTTTGTCAAGTGGACGTTTCTAGACTGCTAAGAATTAAACCACCAGGTACGACTACTACTATATGACGAAATTACCGCCAATCCTATAATCTTGCTTTCCTTTCCGTTTTCTTCGCATGGATCACCATCAAGGCTGCTTCCGTCTCACTTCTCACTAGCAGTGCTTCCGCTGCTTAATTGCGAGTGTCTTGAATGCGAAGGCAATGCATTGTGCTTTCAAGCTGGCATCCCCTGTTTTTTATTGCTCCTTTTCTTTATACCTTTTTTCACCTTATCCTTCATTCACAAGCAAGGTTTAAACAATATCATGTGTCGCCGCCTGGTAGTTTGACTCCATGTGCTTACCTTTCTTCGACTAGAATTACCACCAACTTCCTCACCGGTTTTGTTCAGGGCCGGGGTGTCGTGTCCTCGCACTCGAGGTTACCTGCTAGTGTCGACAACGATGCTGACAAATCAAATCTGAATGACCTCTCGGGTATTTGCTCCTAGGTCTACATTCTTAGGGCCTACAGGCAGCTCTCGCTGTGTGCATGGATGCTGTGCCCCGGCTTGGCACGTGGCTGATGATCATGGTTGCGACCGACTACAGTCCATGGGTTCCAGGCGGCGATATATGAGTCCATCTACTATATTATACCACCTTTTGTGTAAATTTCTGAATGACCCCGGGAGATGACTAACATAAGCTCCTAGCTTTCTGTTAGATCCCCCATTACATAATAATATGTTTTTTTGTTAGTATATGTTATATTCTTCGTGTTCTCTATATATACTGTCACTTTCTTTTATTGGTGTTTAATATTGTAACATATTGCATACTTATTGAATAAATATTGTTTAATCTAGACTATTGGACTTCTATGCTAGAGGTCCCGAGTTCGATCCCCGTCCGGGGCGATCCGGATTGTGTCCTTGCGCATGGCACTTTATCCCGGTTGCCTACACGGGGGCACGATGACGTCGTGTACTAAGGCGTACTGCACGTCGATGGTGCACATGTCTTCAACCAGTGTAACACCGCATGAGCGGAGCTTAAACAGAGTTAGAATGTTGAGGAGCTGAGAGTTGCTCGTCGATGCTCGGTGGTTCTCTCCGGGTACTCCGGCTTTCTCCACCCGCAAAGCTGTCACGGTCACGATTAACCATTGTGCATAAGTATGTGACCTTAAACCCTAATAAATAAAGAAATAAATTCACATGATACGTCTCTGAGAGATAAATGATCACGGTTTCGTAAATCTAAAGTTTACGTCCCATTAGTCAACCAGACCACTGTAAAAAAAAAGTTACCGTTAAAATTACGGGAGAAGTACTCGCAACCAGATACTTTTACTTCTATCATAAATATTACTGTAATGGCCGTTACTATCAAAAGATTTATCGGGTGTAAACATATTTTCTTGTACAGTGGAGCGAGGTTTTCTTCTCAGAATGAACGCATTCAACTCTTTAATACCTGTTTTGCAAACGGCTTCGTCCACAAAGGAAGTTATATTATTTCAGTAGAGCCAATTGTTAAGTTAGACTGATTAATATCTTTATAAAATTTATCCATACGGGTGTACAGTTAAAACTAGAAGTCCTGTCACGAACTGTGCGCTTATCTAGGCTTAATTACGCGTAGGAATTGCGCGCAATTGCCGTATTGAATGGCTTCCAAAGCACGGCAGGTTCTCCTGGTTACTCGTAGCAAACACAGGCAATGTTTCTGCCAATGGACCTCCGGGCTACCCGGAGGTCCATTGGCTGAAACATTGCTTGTGCACAGGCCATATGTACAGTATTTGATAGCCTTACTATGGTCATAAAGCGTAGGCTGACGCGCAGATCGACGTGCTATTTGTGCGCATTTCATGACAGGACTTCTAGTGTTAACTGTAGTTGAAGATAATAATTGGACTTGTTGCAAGAAAACCTAAAACAAAGCACATTGCAATTCAATGACCGTAATAGAATTGAGGAATATTATAAAAAAAACAATATGAATCTATGAACACTAATATTTACACTCGATGTGGGTTGAAACTTGATAATGAGTTAAACTAAACTGTCATTATGCAGCAAGTAAGCTTTCTCTATACGTGAACATTTGTAGGATCATACCACTGATGATATTGCATAGTGTTGGCAATTCGTTTTTCATAAGAAACACGAATCTCTGAGAGCTATTCATACCGACAAATTGTGGAGATTAGAAAAAACCGCGCGCTTGCGAGAGAATAATAAACAAGAAACATTAATGGTGAAACAAAGTAATTGTTATTCTGTTATTTTTATTAACAGTAAAAACAGAGAAGAAAAACTCACTTGTCAAACACATGTAATGCACAATGCATTAATTCAGAGGCGTCGATACAGAAGGAGAAACCCATTCCCCGCTAAAAGCTTTAAGGTGCTATATAGGTAAGAGAAATTTGTTTACTTTGAAATTCCCACCTCTGATGTTCCATAAATACAAATTATATATTGACAAATTATACATCAAAATGAAGGTTGTGATGTTTTGAACACGGAAAATATATGCAGAGTTGACAGTAGGCACCAAAGGTTCCTGGAAGTCTGCTACCATGTTTGTACCAAACCTGATAACAATATAACATTTCAGGAGAACAACTCGTGTCCAGAAATGTGCTTCATATATCCAAGATATCCAAGAACAGAGCCAGGAAATAAACATTCTTCAAAACGCAGTGACAGAGCTGGGTGGGGTTCAATTCCAAAACTCTTTACTTATTCCAAAACTCTTTGCTTTGATTTCCTTGTCTGTTTGTATACATTTTGGTCAAGGCCATCTGTGCCGAAAAAAGCATCGATATACAATGCCATCTAAAATCAAACAATGAGAAAGAAGATGGCCTTCATACAACACTTCTATTGTATGAAGACTGGAGAGTTGCCATATTACTTGCAAGGTATCATGACACCTGTTTGGATTTCTTAGAATTACATGATTGTTTTCCGACGAAACTTCACATCAGCCTTCAACCTTCGGCCCCGGGCTCAGCTGAAGTTACCTCGGGCTGATATCTCGGCCGATATGAAACCAATTAATGACGTCTAATTCTTCGAACGCCACCTAATTTTGGAGTCCAGTTGGAAATTAAGAGGAAAATACGAACAGGTGTGCCTCCACCTCTCCCTCACCACTTACGCGGAACCAAAATTTCTTAAGAGCATTTCGAGAACTTCCATTCACTGAAAATATCCGGGAGCGTGGTGTCTCAGTGATCACGGCATTGGACTTCAAACCAAAAGGTCCACGGTTTGATCCCCGACTGGGGTAACTGCGTTGCGTCCTTGGGTAATGCATTTACCCGATAGCCCACGTGGGAGGACGGCGGCTCTGTGCACTGAGGCGTACTGCATATCGATGGTGCACTTGCCTTCGAACAATGCAAACCCTATTTGTGAGGAGTTGATATGTTGTGTAGTCTGACAGTTGTTAAGTAAGATGGCTGGTAAGTGAATGTGAGTGCTAGACCAATTGATATTTTCAATGTGCAGCCCCACGGCTGCACGTTGAAAATGTAACCGCACTGGAAAAGTATATACACAACTCAGATGCAGTGTAAGTTTAACGTGGATTCTTTATTCCATCACAGAATGTTTAAGATGTGTGAAACATCAATACCAATAACAAAGAACCCTGAAATTGACAATAAAATAAAATAAATAAATAGTGGGCATCCTACACAGACCTGATATAAAAAATATGCTGGATGTGAATTCCAAAAACTGCACCGAATGCTTATCACCAAAACAACCACTTTTGTTGACAAACACCAGCTGGCACACTCAGCTGGAAAGAGCTCAAAAAGCTCCTTCCAGCTAAGCGTAGCAATTGGTGGATGACAAGAAATCATAAACAAATGGTGTACCTAAGCACAACAATCCTGCTCGACAAACAGCAGCTGGCACACCCAATGGGAACCAGCTCTGAGAGCTCATTCCAACCGAGTGTAACAGCTGATGGATGCCAAGACACAGAATACGTGAAAACATAGTATTACGTGCCAAACGATCCAGCAGCAAACACAACTATCCAAACATTTACTTATAATGATAAGTATTGTCGTCACCAAAAACACAAGAATAGGTGACACACAAGTATGCCCCAATATTTCCCTAAACTAATAAATTGAACAATGAACAAGTATTGCACACTTACAATGTATTACACTAAAATGTATTTACAATATACACCCCATATAAATACAAACATTAAACTGAATTTCAACACAACGCTTTACCCTTTCAAACTCTACTAGCATGAAGTAGTCAACCCCACAAACACCTGAAAGTGGCAGATATAATTCAATCCCTCAGCCCTGGCACTGATAATCTTGCTAGCAAAACAACGTAGTGATGCATAGCACACTACAAAGGCATAAGTCTTGAAAGGGTAAATCCTAACCACTGTAGGATAAAGGCTTGATTTCACTTTGAGCCAAATGGAAGCTACAAAGTGACAACACAAAGAGGAACTCAAGCATGACCAATTGTTCGATCTTGTGTTGTAAATAACAGTAAACTTGCATGCCAGGCTTTGGCTCCCAAGTCTAATTACCAGAAACAAGTCTACCAAAGTAGAATAGCACTACACAACTTCCCAAGACATGTACATGGAACGCTTCCACAAATTATATAAAACCCAAGTAATGCTTGTTGTAGCAAATCCACCTCTAAAATATAAAAGCAGTGAAATAGCTATATATAAATATATATAATGCCTACCCTCAGTGTGACGGGTTCCTGTGCCTAAATGACAACTAGGCAGACTGTGGCATTCACATACAGGAGTATCTCTAAACCTACATAATAAAGAAAATCATAGGAGTGATGGATAGAAATAATAGTATAAGAGCTGAAAATATTGTGTAGCTTATTCACAGTGGTGAGGGATCAGCTGTGGTCAGCCTAAGCAGACCACAGCGGATCACCCGCAGTCATGGTGAATGAACAACTAAAAATAATACCAAAAAGCACACCAAACCTGCAAACTACTAAAATACAATAAATTACCAGTTTACTAAAGGGGTTCAACGACACTTTTAAACAGCCAAGGATATACATTGGAATTTTGAAATAGTGCATATGCTTAACAATAATACTGAGCTAAATAAATATTTAAATCAATATGTTCCAAAATCGGAACCAACTCGTGGCCATGGCAGTCGGGACAAAGTACCAAGCATGATACTTTGTTCAGGCTGCCAGCCCACTCAGAGAGAAAACTTATAGAAAACTAAATAATTAAATACCTGCCACACATGGCGAGGAATCAGCTGTGGTCAGCCCAACAGACTTCTACTCAGTGATGTTTTGATGTGATGAACGTTGATTTTCTGCTTGAGATGGACTCTTTTATTCTTCATGGATGAACTGGTATACTAGTTACATGTAAACTTTTCTACAATTACTACTGCTGAGGATGAACTGTTGATTAGACTTCATGAACTGATATTTTAGTGGCACTGAATTATATTTATAGACTTTGTTCAATGGACACTTCATGAAAAATAATTGATTCTATTTTCATGTATTCATTTGCCTGACAAAACATAGTTTGCTTACATTCACAAATAGTAAGGGAGGTAATCAATTTGTAAACACTTAGTTTTTTTCTGAAACATTTGGGGGATAGTTTTTTTTCTCAGCTCACTAGAACAATTTTGTTTACAAATTCTTTTCCTTCTCTTAGAAATTATGGAAGCTCATCTATGACTTAAATGTTTTTGACAATGACTTTGTTAAAAAAATATCTAGTTCGAATTTTTTTTCCTGGTGAAATCTGAAATAAATTTGAAATAATTTCAGTACAGGTGAAAAATAGGTGGACTTGTAACATATCTTTGAATTTTTTTTCCGACAATATGATTGCAATCATACTTTTTTTTTGTACTTTGTGGTGATTATTAGTATTGAAATTATTGCTGAGGAATTAGAGCGTTCACAGAAAATATTTTTGTAGTGATTTTCTGGAGAAATGTGTTTGATAATTTTCAGGAAAAACATTTTTGTCAGTTTTCAGGAAAATACTTTTTGACATTTTTCAGAAAAAAATTTTCTTCAACAATTTTCAGAAATGTTTGGTTTTGATATTGATAGCAATAGTCACTTGTATTTCACACTGTACAGTAGCACCTATTTATTACTAATCTGCAAAGAGATGAAATATTATTTGTGTTGCAGGTACACATTCATAATTTGATTTGAAAATATTATAGAAATCATTATTGTTAGCTATGTGGTACATAATGGCTGAAAAACTTAGTTCAAGTGAACTTGATAAACTTTCAGAAACATTTCAGTCATTAGGTGTGAAACCAGATGTTGAATCGCCAGAGCAATTTAAAAAATGGATGCTCAATGTTGTTGGCTCTGGCCAGCTAGGATCAGATGTAAAAACTGAACCAAAATATGTACCACGACTACCATATTATAATCCTCTCAAAGTTATGTTATTTTCAGGTGACAAAGGTTCAAAGGATTTTGACTTTGACCTTTGGACATACGAGGTTACATGTTTACTTAATGAAAATGTTTATCCTGAACATGAAATTTTACTTGCAATTAGGAGGTCATTGAAAGGTCATGCTGCACGAATATTAATGCATATGGGTCAAAGTGTCACAATTGTTGACATTCTTAAAAAGTTTGACTCTGTTTTTGGGTCAGTTGATATTAAGCAGTCACTTTTATTAGCTTTTTATACTGCTAAACAAAATGACAGTGAGGATGTATCTGCATTTGCTTCTAGATTAGAAGATTTATTAGCAAAAGTTTTTGATGCAGGTTTAGTTGAATCCACTGATATTAATGATATGCTATGTTCAGCATTATATGCAGGTCTCAAGTCCCAGTTAAAATCAATAGCAACCTATATGTTTGATACATTTTCTCAGTTTGATAGGTTATGTATTGAACTTAGAAGACTTGAGTCTGAACTTGCACCAGCTATATCTGCTAAATCTGCTGTACAGTCGGAAGATCCTATCAAACAACTTACTGGTGTAGTAAAACAGCTGCAAACTGAAGTTAAAACTTTATGTTCTCAAGTAGAACAATCTCAGACTCAAAATCAACAACAGTCTAGTATGTCTAGCAAGAAAAGTCTATTTGGGTAAAAGCCCAAATTTCAAGAACAGCCACAAAAGCAGTGGCAGAGTCGGCCAAATTACTATACTAAACAACAACATAGTAAAAATTATGAAAATGATTCATCATATAATAGGTATAATGATGTAACTTGCTTCAGATGTGGACAAAAGGGACATATCCAGATTGGTTGTCGAGTTCGACTGGATCATGTACGTAAACCTCAACAGAAAAATTTAAACATGTAAAGGTCTATGGACATGGGCAATTCATAAGCCAACAGTCTGTATTTAACTGCCCAGATACTAGTAAATTGCTTGGTGAATCTTCTGAAACACCTATTTGTATTAATGGTACTCAAACAACTGCTTTACTTGACACAGGTTCGAATGTGTCTACAATATCACGTAACTTTTACAATACTTATCTAACTAACATTACTATTAAACCACTAAATGATATATTATTTACCTTATGATGGTTACATAGAAATTGAAGTTGACTTTTTTGGTGTTCCTAGTAATAGGAAATCTTGTTTGGCACTTGTTGTGCCAGATAGTAGATATAATTCTAGAGTACCAATGATTATTGGCACAAATATATTAAACATACTACTTGCTGATTGTAAAGATACTTTAGGAAACAAGATGCTTCAAACCTCTTCACTTTCCAGCCCATAGCATATAAGCTTTAGGTGCTTATTACAAAGAGAAAAGAAATTGAAAAGCCAAAATAATGTACTTGGGAAAGTGAAGAGTTGTGAATCCAAAGGTACTTCTATTTTACCAAATACTACTGTATCAGTTGCTGGATGTTTTACAAGTAGCTTGGACTATATTCCAACACATGTAATGTTGCAATCATGTAATGATGCTAAATTTATGAGTGACCTTGACTTATGTCCTTCAGTGTTTCCATATGATGGCAAAGGGAGATGTTACGTTGATGTATCTGTTTCGAATTGTTCTATGAGAACAGTAACAATCCCTCCTAATGCCATATTGTGTGAATTGCAGCTGGTAGTAATTGAAAATGGTGCACACAAATGTGATAATGCTGAAAATATACAAAGGTTTAGTGATATGATTCCATGTTTACAGGAATCAAAGAAAATATTATCTGACAAAGAGTATACACAATTTCAAGATTTATTGTTAAATTATGAAGATGTGTTTTCATCTGGTGACACAGATATCTAAACATAAGATTAAGTTAATTGATGATGTTCCTTTTAAACAAAGATACAGGCATATACCACCTCAGTGGGGAAATACGTGCCTCGTATTCTCCTTATGCATCACCAGTGGTTTTAGCCTGCAGAAAAGATGGTAAGCTGAGAATGTGCATAGATTATAGGGCTTTAAATAATAAAACTATCAAGGACAGTTATGCCTTGCCTCACATAGAGGAAGTGTTGGATTCCCTTGGTAGTGCCAGATATTTTAGTGTCATAGACATGAAGTCTGGTTATTACCAAGTCGATATTGAAGAAGACCATAAAGAGTGCACAGCTTTTACTGTAGGGGCTCTTGATTTTTACAAGTTTAACAGACTCCCATTTGGATTGGCTAATGCGCCTGGAACCTATCAACGGGTGATGGAACAGTGCTTTGGAGAGCTGCATCTTAAAATCTGTTTCATTTACTTGGACGACTTAATCATTTTTTCCAATGACATACAGCAGCATTTTGAAAGAATAGAGAAAGTTTTCAACCATTTAAGAGAATATGGACTAAAACTGTCAGCCAAGAAATGTTCTTTCTTCCAAGAAAAGGTTAATTTTGTTGGACATGTTGTGTCGGCTGATGGGATCGAAACAGATCCAGAAAAAATAGAGAAAATAAAGACTTGGCCGACACCACAAAATTCTGAAGAAGTCAGAAAGTTTCTAGGATTTGCTGGCTACTACAGATGCTTCTGTAAAAAACTTTTCCAACATTGCAAAACTCGACTGTTTGGGTTTGGGGTACAGAACAGGGTGAAGCTTTCAACAATTTGAAACAAATACTTTCTACGTCACCTGTTTTGGCTTACCCAGATTTTTCCAAGACTTTTGAGCTTCATACAGATGCCAGTAAAGATGGGCTTGGAGCTGTGTTATACCAAAGTAATGAAAAAACTTAAACGGGTAATCAGCTATGCCAGTCGTGGTCTTAACAAATCAGAGCAATATTATCCTGCTCATAAACTTGTGTTTCTGGCCTTGAAGTGGGCAGTGTGTGATAAATTTCATGATTATTTATATGGTAGGAAATTTACTGTACTTACTGACAATAATCCACTCACATACGTTCTCACGACAGCCAGATTAGATGCGACTGGGCATAGATGGTTAGCAGCATTGTCTGCATTTGACTTCAATATTTTATATCATCCTGGAAAATCCAACAATGATGCTGATGCTTTATCCAGACTTCCATCAATCGAGGAAGCTCGATCCCAGCATATCAGAGAAGTCAATTGTAATTCTGTGCAAGCTATATGTAAGGAAATTCAACATGATGGTTTTATTGAGTCCTTGTGTATGTCAGAGAGTGTATCACCAGATCTCCAGATTCACAGACAAGACATAGCACCAGTGAATATCAGAGACATTCGAAAGACTCAACATGATGATGATTTCCTCAAGATATTGTATTCAGCTGTTACAAACAAGAAACGACCTATCTTGGCTAAATTGACATCATCACCTTACCATAATGCCATGTACAGATCCTTCGACAGATTAAAAATGGTCCGAGGACTCTTATACAGAGAGATTTCAGTTGACAAGAAGTTAAGGCTCCAGTTGGTTTTACCTTCTACTTTAATTAAGAGAGCACTTACCTGTCTACACAACGATGTTGGCCATCCTGGAAGAGATCGGACTTTGTCCCTTTTGGGTCAAGAATTGTGGTTGTTGTGTGAGGTTCAAAACCCTCTCCAACCAGAAAGCCCCCTTGGTCAATATTAAGACTACTCAGCCTTTGGAGCTTGTATGTATGGATTATCTCCAATTAGATGTTGCCAAGGGAGGGGTGCAATATGTTCTGGTTGTTACAGATCATTACACCAGATATGCCCAAGCTTATCCTACCAAAAATATGAGTGCGAGGACGACAGCAGAAGTATTCTTGAATAAGTTTGTACAGCACTATGGTCTGCCAAAATGGATTCATTCGGACCAGGGTGCAAATTTTGAGTCCAAGCTTATTCAAGAAATACTTGCCATCACTAACATCTCAAAGTCTCGTACCACACCTTATCATCCTATGGGAAACAGAATGTGTGAATGTTTTAACAGGACTTTGATAGATATGCTTGGGACATTGGACAAAGAGAAGAAAGTCGATTGGAGTTCACATATTGGTACTTTGGTGCATGCTTACAATAGTACCCGTCATGACTCCACCAACTTTTCTCCATACTTTTTGATGTTTGGTAGAGAACCCAGATTGCCTGTGGATGTTGAGTCTGGTTTGGAACAAAACCAACCCTCTAAGCCCTTTTCCAAATATGTGAGTGATTTGAGAGGCAGACTCAAAAGTGCTTATGAGAAGGCTACTCAGCATATTGAAAGAGCACAGCAACATCAAAAGAAGGGCTATGATTCCAAAGTACGAGGAGCCAATATTCAAATTGGAGATACAGTACTGGTAAAGAGAACCTCATTTGATGGATGACATAAACTGGTGGACAAGTGGAGCGACAACCTTTATGTGGTGATAGACCAGCCAAATCCAGATATACCAGTCTATGAGGTAAAAACGGACAACGAGAAGAGTAAATTTCTTCATAGAAATTTATTATTGCCCACCACTTTATTAAATGATGAAAGTAAAACCGACCTGAGTCCAGTCAAACAGAAGTCACCCAAACAGAAGACACCTATTCCAACACCTCGATGAAGACACAAAGAACAAGATACAGCCAGTCTAGTGGAACCCACAGAAGTTATTGATGATGAGACTGAAGATAGTTATGTGGTTTACTACAGAAGAGAGACCAGAGTTCCACACAACACTGATGTTATTGCTGGCAATGGAGATATGGGTGAAGAAGTCTCCAATATTACAGGTACAGAGCCTGCTGAGGAGATCCAAGAGGCAAATCATGGGGACGCCCATCGTCGCTTATGCGACAATGATTTGTCAACTGAATCTGTTTCATCTATTCCAGATGAAGTGGCTCTTGCACAAGAACATAAGGTAAATTCCAATACTACAAGAGATTCTTCTGCAAGAGAGATCATTGATGTTGCTGGTTGTGATCATGTTGATACACCTCTTGCACCAGCACCCAGGCATTCCACCAGACCCAGAAATAAGCCACCTTGGATGTTGAATGGAGAATATTCAATGTCCTAGACTGTAGAAACAGATTGGAAAGAGAAAGTACAAATGTTAAAAGTTTTATCTGCCAAAGGGTTTTTTGATGGTAATAGTAGTAAGCTGTGTGACACTATGTTATCATTAATTTCTAATAAGCAAGTTTTTGGTAAATGTCAGGGACGACATTTTTTAGTGGGGGGAACTGTGTGGCAGGTATTTAATTACTTAGTTTTCTATAAGTTTTCTCTCTGAGTGGGCTGGCAGCCTGAACAAAGTATCATGCTTGGTACTTTGTCCCGACTGCCATGGCCACGAGTTGGTTCCGATTTTGGAACATATTGATTTAAATATTTATTTCGCTCAGTATTATTGTTAAGCATACGCACTATTTCAAAATTCCAATGTATATCCTTGGCTGTTTAAAAGTGTCGTTGAACCCCTTTAGTAAACTGATAATTTATTGTATTTTAGTAGTTTGCAGTTTTTGGTGTGCTTTTTGGTATTATGTTTAGTTGTTTATTCACCGTGACTGCGGGTGATCCGCTGTGGTCTGCTTAGGCTGACCACAGCTGATCCCTCACCACTGTGAATAAGCTACACAATATTTTCAGCTCTTATACTATTATTTCCATCCATCACTCCTATGATTTTCTTTATTATGTAGGTTTAGAGATACTCCTGTATGTGAATGCCACAGTCTGCCTAGTTGTCATTTAGGCACAGGAACCCATCACACAGAGGGTAGGCATTATATATATTTATATATAGCTATTTCGCTGCTTTTATATTTTAGGGGTGGATTTGCTACAACAAGCATTACTTGGGTTTTATATAATTTGCGGAAGCTTTCCATGTACATGTCTTGGGAAGTTGTGTAGTGCTATTCTACTTTGGTAGACTTGTTTCCGGTAATTAGACTTGGGAGCCAAAGCCTGGCATGCAAGTCTACTGTTATTTACAACACAAAATCGAACAATTGGTCATGATTGAGTTCCTCCTTGTGTTGTCACTCTGTAACTTCCATTTGGCTCAAAGTGAAATCAAGCCTTTATCCTACAGTGGTTAGGATTTACCCTTTCAAGACTTATGCCTTTGTAGTGTGCTATGCATCACTATGTTGTTTTGCTAGCAAGATTATCTTGCTGCAGTGTTGTGGTTTAGTGATAGTTCAATCCGTCAACCCTACGGGGCTGAGGGATTAAATTATCTCTGCCACTTTCAGGTGTTTTTGGGGTTGACTACTTCATGCTAGTAGAGTTTGAAAGGGTAAAGCATTGTGTTGAAATTCAGTTTAATGTTTGTATTTATATGGGGTGTATATTGTAAATACATTTTAGTGTAATACATGGTAAGTGTGCAATACTTGTTCATTGTTTAATTTATTAGTTTAGGAAAATATTGGGGCATACTTGTGTGTCACCTATTCTTGTGTTTTTGGTGACGACAATACTTATCATTATAAGTAAATGTTTGGATAGTTGCATTTGCTGCTGGATTGTTTGGCACGTAATACTATGTTTTCACATATTCTGTGTCTTGGCATCCATCAGCTGTTACACTCGGCTGGAATGAGCTCTCAGAGCTGGTTCCCGTTGGGTGTGCCAGCTGCTGTTTGTCGAGCAGGATTGTTGTGCTTAGGTACACCATTTGTTTATGATTTCTTGTCATCCACCAATTGCTATGCTTAGCTGGAAGGAGCTTTTTGAGCTCTTTCCAGCTGAGTGTGCCAGCTGGTGTTTGTCAACAAAAGTGGTTGTTTTGGTGATAAGCATTCGGTGCAGTTTTTGGAATTCACATCCAGCATATTTTTTATATCAGGTCTGTGTAGTATGCCCACTATTTATTTATTTTATTTTATTGTCAATTTCAGGGTTCTTTGTTATTGGTATTGATGTTTCACACATCTTAAACATTCTGTGATGGAATAAAGAATCCACGTTAAACTTACACTGCATCTGAGTTGTATATATATTTTCCCAGTGCGGTTACAAAAATATTAATTGATCTACCCCAAATAACAAACGTGGACTCTTCGAATTGCTGTCATTGAACTGACATGGACAAAACCACCAGTGTTCAATGGGTTAAACCCCACTCAATAAATAAATAAATATTTACGTACTGAAAATACCCGCCTGTGAATTAAACACCAGAAGTGAACTTGGAACTAGTGAGAAGAAAAAGAGATTTGAAAATGAAAGTGTGAATAAATGGTGTAAATAAAACAGTTGGATGCTGTAATGGAACGAGGTTTATGGTCAACAATACTTTGGGTGATTTGACCTATCACGGAGTACACTCCTATGACGTAGGAATAGACCCGATGTCACTGAAAACACACGGACTGATTGACCGGGTTTGTGAGTTCACCAGCGTTACCAGAGGAATCAGACGTTCTGAGGTATAATTCCTGCCGTGTGCTGATACTACAGATATTCTGCTGATACCTGGTGAGTGCCTAGCTCAGTATTGCCACCAATTGCATTATACATGGCGACGTAGTAAAACGGAAACGCGGTTTCCTCAGTTCGGTTAATTTTTGATTTTGAAATTTTTGCGTGGCAAAATGATCAAAACAACAGTATTAAATACAATATTACGTTAGGATCGTTTCAGCTTGTGACAACAGTTGAATCATCGACATAAATTAAGTCAAATTTCGAAATTATGTATCTGTAAACGTAGTACAAATAATATTTTTTGACAGTTTTTGATTGAAATTGTCGACTGTTTACCGTTGTCAAGATGCCAAAATATTTTAATAGCAATGTATTTTTGTAATTTGTGTTGTTTTCAAATTGTAATAGCTTTTGAACTCAACCATTAAATTTCATTTATTTAGCTACGCTAGACAAAATCAGATGTATTTATTTTACAAATTGCATTAATTGATAGACTATTAAAAACGGTTAGTGTGAAGTAAATATTCTCTTATATATGTAAAAGTAGGATTGTTGTCTCAAAATGACTCAGTTTTCATTTTATTGTGGTAACATTGAATTATCTTTATCTGGCTGCTAATTATATATAAAAAGAACTTTTTTTCTTTCTGCCAGACTAATTTTTGAATCAGAATTATAAAAATAAAATACAACAATTAAATACAAAAATGTTTTCAGCCTAAATTTATTTAAGTTAAGCCATTGAGTATATGTAATTTGTGTTATAAATTTAGCTGATTGGTGATGGTTTAGTTAAAACAACAGCAATTATGACACTTAACCTTCAAACTATGTCACTAGATGAATTCCAGTTGCTGAAACATATAGGGCCAGTGAAAGCTAAACAATTGTATAAATGTAGAGAGGAGAACGGTGTGTTGAGTATGAATGATTTAGTAAGGGAGACTGGTTTGAGTGAGTAAGTTAGAGTGGGTAGAGTTGATAGAAAATGATATCATTACCCTTGATATACCACCAATACCACAGTTTAGCCCTAATAATCCATTCAAAGTGGTTGACTCTACCTCATCACCAACCACAATACAGTTACAGTCAAATCAGGACACACTTAAATTGCCGGCACCACCCAAAACTCACAGGTTTCCATGGCCCAGTACAGCATGTGAATTGCCAACACCACCCAAAACACACAGGTCATCACGGCCCAATACAGAGCATGATGAAGCCCCAATAAATATCGCACAAGTGATAGCAGAAATGAGACGAGAAATTGAGACGATTCAAATGAAATTTGCAGAAGATAGAGAGCAATACCAGAGAGCGACGGCTTCACTGGAAGACCAAGAGATATTGCGCCAGGATAGCCTGGAAGAAGTTAAGCAATCGTCAGCCCAGCAATTGAGAGACTTTACTTCAGAATTTAATGCAGAATATGAGAAGTTGTGTGAAGAATTGTAGAAAGAGAAGGAAAAGAAGAAACAGACAACTGTTGGCCTGCCGTTACCAGCATGGCAGATGGATAGTACTAGTACGACGCAGCATAAACAAATAAGGGGAGAAGAAAGTGACCCCAATAACATATTTTCATTACTGGCGGGGACTGTTAAAGGAATCAAGGCAGAACTTAATCTAACATTTGGGAGTGATTCCAATAACGACATAACCTACGAGACCGAGAAAGAAAGTTTTCACCTTGACTGCAGACCTAGAAAAACGGATAATGCCAGTCAATCTGATTTAAAACCGAAGATACATAGAATGGAGTATAAACAGACAGACACTGAGGGTGATAAACATTTAGCTGCAAGCTTTAAGTCCCAAGATAGACAAAGTAGAAAGCACCATTCTCAAACACAAGGGTCTAAAGCTCGGGACTCAAAGTCGCTCTCTACTGTGTCATATAAACATGATAGTACACACCATTCGTCACGAGCACGTCATTCCTCTAGACATAAAAGACACGGACAGAGGTCTAGCAGCTCTTCTTCAGACAGGTCTTATCTCCCCTTATCATAGCAACAGGCGTCATAAAAGAGACAGATGAAGAAAGCGCCACTCTAGATCAGAAAGCTCAGATATCTGTAGTAGCTTCTCTTATTCGGGAAGTGAAGACAGGAGACGAAGGAGTAGAAGAGACAATATCTGGTCATCAGAGTCTTCAGATGATTCTAGTAGAAAACGACATGGACATAGTCGGCGTAGAAGTAAAAGTCCACCCCGTCAAAAATTGCCTACATTTACATTCTGTGTGACAGAATCAGAATTGGGGATGTTGCAATATATTTTTATTTCAACTGTACATACTGTTTATTACTGTTTTTAGCTAGCAGAAATTAGTTTTGTTTTAGGTGAAGTACTGTGATGCAGAATGGAACATAATTTCCATTGAAAACGGTTTATATATATGTCTCCTAGTGTGTTTATATTGTAGCTGAGCATCTGGCCCACTGATGTCCAGTTACAGGTTATTGATTTTCTCAATGACCTACAATCTAGTTTGCTCCATATATAACTCAGACAAACTTCATGCACTGTTCACTAATCAACCAACTAACATAACCTTATTAGGCAATCAAATCTGTCCAAGTAACACCATTGGACAGATTCGTTTACTGCTCACCTGTCTGTTCAGGTAATTTACTGGACAAGGGTTTTCAAATTATACCCTCAGTTTTGTGCAGAGAGATCAGTGCTATTTTTGTGAAATCTGTGTTTTTTGATAAAATTATAAAATTGTATTAAATGTTCTACTCTGTGTAATTCATGGAAAATGTAAGGAACATAAAATAATATGGAATAAGGAGGATTGAGGAGTTCTTTAGTCAAGGTACAGTCAAATTACTGCATAGGCTATATATATATATATATCTTAATATTTATCTATTTATTTATTTATTTATTAACTGGTAATTTATAACGTCAGCCGCATTGATTGCCTCATCCGTTCAGTGCTCCACTGCCTGGAGCACTGGTCTGGTCACGCAATCAGTGTCCGGACCCACAATAATTGGAATAATCAGTAATAAGTTATGAAATTAAATAATTATAATTCCTGTTTCGAGCTGCGATATTGTGAGGTTAATTTGTTCCGAATTCTAAATTGTAACTTGATAGTTTTCTGCGGTTAGTAGTAATTAAATAATATTTAGTTTTAATAATTAATTATTAATTAATATGGCATAAATGGAAATACTTTGGCTTCGTACAGCACTGTTGATGCTGGAAATTATATCTGCAATTGCATTGTCATCAGTGAGTACGTGATTCAATGCTTTCTGCTTTGCAGAATACATTGAGCACATACCACTGAGGACAGTGTAATTATTGACTACAGAATTCTATGGTAAACTTCGCGGATTTCCCTTTCACCCATTGCCTCAGACATTTTGTCAGTAATAATAAACATTCAGACTTACAAACAAAATTAGAACAATATTGTTTCATGAGAATATTTCGAAAACATGTGTACCACACATACACCCAATGTCCGATTTTACTGTCGCGACGAGGATTCTGTTGTGGTGTTTCTACACTACAGGTCAGTTGTAGTTTCGAGAAACTTGCAACCTATCTCGTTATATGAATTGTCTCTTCTGTGAAACTTATTAAAGCACTTGCACAGGTTTGAATATAGTATCCTCGATTCTCCAAGACTCACAGTGCACCACTGTATCGAATAAAACACTTATAAAGTCAACTTGTGACCCACAATAATAACGACGTGTCTGTTCCCAATGTCCTTGAATTGAAGTCTCCCAAATATTTGAGTTCAATCGAAGAGAAATAACTCCAAATCGTCCCTGTTAGATAATAAAGAATGATATTATGTTTCTTTCAGCTTCTTTAATTATTACTTTTATCAAGGTTTTGTCACTGGATTGCTGCTTGGGAATTGTATAATAAAAAAATCGACACACTGAAGGGTAGGGTAATAAATTCGTCATACATTGCTTCTGCAGGGTGTACGGGACTGCGTTTACCCTTCTGAGATTCTTAACCCTTTACCTAACATGAAAAGCAGACGACACTTGCAAAAAAAAATTCTTGAATAACTAATTTTTTTCATTTTTTGTCTCAAAAACATAGGTTGTGACCCCTCGTTGGAACGAGCTCGACGAGCTCGTTCCAACGAGGGGTCATAACCTATGTTTTTGAGACAAAAAATGAAAATATTTTGAAAATTAATTGGTGATTTTTGAGAATAGCGCTGGCCTGTTTTGGCCGTTACGTTGGGTAAAGGGTTAATTCCTTCGGCGTTCTACCCCAGGAAATACGGATTTCAGCGGGATAGAACAGCCCCGTACACGCTGCTGAAACACCGTGTAAATTATATTATACCATGCTCATCTATGTTACTACCCGTGAAAAGCCCGCATGTTAAATTTTAGCTTTTAACCCCACTACCGGTATAAAGCTTCTACTGCGGTTAAAACATTTTATACCTATAGTCGGAAGTTCATCTATCTTTGGCATGACGCAATTTGCCAACTTCGATACGTTCACACTTTGCGATGTTTCATTCAAACATACGAGGTTGTGCAGTACTATCTACTACGTGGAGTGAGTATTAAGTTTAAAATACCTACAATTAAATATTTAATATAAAATTTGAGAATTGTTGATAATAATTTGACTGAAAAAGCAAGGTAAATACTATCAACTTTGACGATATGTCTAGCTGTCAATCAAGCATTCACGTACAGCCGGTAGTACTGCCCTCCGGCGCAGATATAAACAAAACAAACCCGTGTGTTTGCTAGAGAAAGTGTAGATTGTTTTTCCATTTTAAGTGATAAGGTCGATTATTCATTAAGAGCATGGTATAAATAAAACTAATAGGTACTAGGGCCGGTAATCGGGTTTAAACCACTCGTAGAATAACGGTTTTAACCACACGACAAGCCTACTCGTGGTTTAAATCTGATTACCGGCCCTAGTACCTATTTATTCTATATTTGCATACTGGACATTGGCGGCCGAAGGCCGCGGGATGACCCTGTCCAGAACTTGCACGAAGGCGTGGGATACTTAACTCTTTAAACTCCTTGAGTGAAGAATTTTGCATCTTTTATCAAACACTTTCCTCTCACGGTGTAAATACGCAGAACGACATACGCGTGTGAATGGGTTAATCGATATGGCACGAGTTACAACGCGGAGGGATAAAACGAGAGCCCGCAAGCTTCGAGTTTTATTCTTCCGCAATGGCACAAGTGCCATTTCGATCAATCCATTCACACGCGTGTGTTGTTCTGTGTCTATTATACGCCTTCACGTCTATAAAACCAATTGTTAGAAGGACACCCAGCAATTCATTTGATAACTATCAACAAAAAGAACACATTTTATCGCCAACCAAATTTGCGAGGAGAACCCCAGTTACTATTTCATCCCCTGAATTCCAATGTTTTCGATGTGCCAAATAGCACATAGAACACATTGGAATTTAGGGAACGATTTTCAGCTATCGCTAGCGATTCAAATTGTAATTGCGGTGCACGATTTGTAGAAAAGTCCAGAGAAATTTCGCCTCTATTTAAAAGTACTCCGCAAGCGAACGATTTCACATTTGTGCGGAACAGATTTTTATTTTTCACAGGCTTTAGTGTTTTTGTAGATGGGAATTTCATAGAACAGGCGTGGAATAAATCACTGAGCCGAATTCCACATATTTTCCTTTCGATAATTGGCATTGCGTCAGTTTCCTATGTATTTACTGAAAGATATGTAGTTAATTAGCAGATGGTATGATAAATGAAAACGAAAACAATTCATAATTATTTTTTTTTTGCAATTCATAAATATTTTTTGACGGACCGATACACTCGCATCTCGTCAATAGAATAACGATTGTAAAAACACATGAAGGGCCATTGGGTTCCCATTCCCAAATGGGGCCCTCAGGGGGTAGGCCACTCACACTATACGGCTACCGTATATACTATACGCGATGCAAAAGTTGCGATAAAGCATTAATTAAAGATATGGCTTCTTAGTTTGCAAATTTAACGTGGTGTGATGGCCTGATTCAACCTCGCCGCAGAACAAGGAGAACTGACTCAACATGTGCAATTGTAACGAACTCACTTCCGTGGACCTAAATAAACCTTCCCGATCGGTCTCAATATAAAGGACAGCGGGTTACAATTTAGATGGGTGATTGGGACTCCCCCAGATTCTAGGTTAATTGCTGGATATGGACGGATAATTAAAATTATATATCATAATATATAAAAGGTCAGCTGAAAATCTATCAATTACTGGATTCTGGGAACAGAATTTACAATCAATATCAACTCAACCTTGGCAAAAACTCCAAAAATCTATATTTCCACAATGGTCGTTTACCAAATTAAGCAAGTAGGGATCAATATGGATACTAACCACACACTTGTGAAGGAATTCTCCGCCCACGAACCTTAATTCGCAGACCGAGAATCACTTCAGAAAGTTTACAACAGAATAAGATTTCCACAAGTCTTCTCTCAACAACAGCCCGACCTCGGAGACAACACGCAAAAATATAGAAGCGGAGTACCCGACTTCTCCTGGGTCAACAGTACAGGAATTTCCTTCCTAAAGTGCATGGGTGACAGACTCAACAACGAAATATTTTGAGGATAATTATAAAGTATTTATTCGGAATATGTTTCCCTACTTTCGTTATTGATATATTTATTTATTATCATTTAAAGTTTTCATAATAAGAGCATTTCCATTAATCTACACAAAACAATTCAATACCATCAGATATGTTTTCGTATAACGAAAACACGAATTAAGATTGCAGCAAATATTCTCTGTTCACTACAAACAAAAGCAGCACGTGGATGAATCGAACGCTGAACGCGTTTCAATTCCAATAACTATTCCGTTTATTGGTAACAAAAGCAGCTACATCAATTAGGCCAATTGGGCCAATTATTTATCCGAAAAGCACAAACTAGAATCAGTTGTCAGAAATGACCAGGTCAGCCGCGGACATATGATTCCAAGAAAATCATATATCCAGGGATGACCACATCAATTCTATAATATCTGTGTCCAACTCGACCGAACGCCGCTCGCGTTCCAATCACAATTATCATGTTTGTTTTCGTGTAACGAAAACACGAGTTAAGAATTCAGCCGCATATTCCCTGATTAACTACAGCTGGACAATTTAGAACTAATATTTCAGGTCGTAAAAATCTATCCTCTCCATGAACATCCAGCTCACAAATTAAAAATCCGCCAGCTGAATATTCATTCAAGAAAATCTCTTAAAGTCACTTACTTAAAATATTCTTCTGTGTATCAGACAGACTTCCACGAGTTACGGATCTCCATGCCATGAAAACGGCAAAACCCTTGTTGCTTCCCCATTCTCATGCACGTCATCTCATAACTTTCCCAAAGCAATCCATCTTAATTCGCTCGGATAATTTAAAATCCGACCAACAGGCTCAGGGGTCCATCACATCAACAATAAATCTAAGTTGGTCCTACCTGTACGAATTCAGAACCCAGACTGACTCAAACAAGCCACAAACCCTCTGCACAACACTTCTGCACACAAAGAAGTGCAAATCGACTTATACAATTCAACGTGATTATTCATGCAGCATTATTTATTTATTTATTTATTGGTGTTTAAGGTCACATATTTCTGCACAATGGCTAACCATGACCGTGATAGTTTTACGGGTGGAGGAAGCCGGAGTACCCAGAGAGAACCAACGAGCAACGGCGAGCAACTGTCAGCTCCCCAACATACCAACTTCACACAAGCAGGGTTAGCATTGGTTGAAGACAGGTGCACCATCGACGTGCAGTACGCCTTAGTACACAGCGTCACCGTGCCCCCACGTGGGAAATGGGGGTGAAGTGTCTTGCCCAAGGACACAACGCGGTTGCCGCAGGTGGGATTCGAACCGAGAACCTCTCAGCTTGCAGCCTGCACCTCTACCGACTGAGCCATCGCGCCCCCATTCATGCAGCATTCAGGCATGACATCCAAGCGACACACAAGATTTCTCGGCTACGCATTCTATCGACACACTTTCGGATCAAAATAAAATTATTTCCAGTTAACCCCCTAGGTTGATGTTTATTTATGTAATGGGTTTAAGGTCACATACTTATGCACAATGGCCAATCGTGACCACAACATGAATAGAAAGTCAAGTTTAACCAACCGTTTATACCCATGTTGCCCATTTTAGCGGACCTCCACCCCAGGCATTGGTCACCGGGCCTATCTTACCAGTAAACCAGAGCCTGTTTACCACAGCAAACAAGCACTGCCTCACTTTCCGGGTCCCCACGGGGGCGTAGGTTAATGTTAAGCGTTGACAATGACTACCTGTCACACAATGCCTGCAATGAATACAATTTCTGTGCAGCGATTCGTTGTCAAAATTATAACCAATGCTCTTATGTTTCCATTTCCATACGATATCCGTGCATTTAATATTAATGTGTGAATTATCAACAAGCAAAACATTCAACACTCTTTCATCAACCCGATCTTTGTACTGAGCGACGTCACAGCTTTTGACGCAAAAACAGTTTGAACGAGGACACCAGAGTACAGGCACTGCACAAACAACAAGATGGAGAGAAAAGTCGCAATAGTAGGTGCTGGCGCAAGCGGATTAACTGCTATCAAATGCTGTTTAGACGAGGGTTTGAAGCCCGTTTGTTTCGAGAGATCGAATGACATTGGAGGCTTATGGAATTACACCGAAGAATGTGTCGATGGACAATCATCCGTTATGAGATCTACCGTTATAAACACAAGTAAAGAAATGTTATGTTTCAGTGATTTTCCAATGCCCAAAGAATACCCGATCTTCATGCACAACACTTACGTTCAGAAATACTTTAATCTATATGCAGATAAATTTAATCTGAGGCATTTTATAAAATTTAAAACTGAAGTTATGAGTGTTAGAAGATCCGATGCATTCAATGATGACGGCACGTGGGTGATAAAAGTGAAAGATGGGAATCCAACAACGAAGAAACTGGCGTGTTTGACGCGGTAATGATAGGCACTGGCCACCATGCTGACAAATACACTCCACACTTTGAAGGTTTAGACAAGTTCAAAGGTCAAGTTCTTCACTCGCACGATTACAGGGATCAAAGAGGATATGAAGGGAAGAGAGTTGTTATTATTGGTATTGGGAATTCTGGAGGGGATGCAGCTGTAGAACTCGGGCCTGTAGCTTTGAAGGTAATATTACTTTATATTCAATCCTCATCGTCGTTGTTGCAGCTCTTCCTACAAAAATTGATTGTATTGTTTCGAATGAAAGATGGCGCACTGCGATTACATTTTGGCTGCACAGTCGACAATTTTTGTCATTGAAAGAGAGTTACAGTAAGGTTATCTCCCTCAACCATTTGAACCCTAGCGGCTGTTTTTCATGCCAGCAGCATGATATGTCATAACGTCATTAAATAGGATGGCTGTTCAGTAAATGTGTGGGTAGACCAATCAATATTTTCAACGTGCAGCCCCGAGGCTGCACGTTGAAAATATTGAATGGTCTACCCCAAATAATGAATGTAGACTCTTCTAATTGCTGCCATTGAACTGACGTGGAAGATACCACTAGAGTCCAAAGGGTTAATTTCCTAAAGCTGCCAGTACATTTAGCACTAAGACTATGGGAATTTCCTTTGAAGATAGAAAATTCGAAATGTTAATGAATTGGTATTATCGGTGTGCGCATCATTTCACGAAGTTTGGGCATTTTCCTGTCGAGTAGTATGAAAACACAGAAGTTGATTTTTACAATTTATTCCCATTCAGTTTGAACGTTTGACTTTTTATTGTCTGTTGAAACCCATGTGAAAATAAGAAAACAGCGTTCCACGGGCTTTTGGTGGTCTGTAACTTTTTTCGAATATCAACAGTGTGAAAATAAGAAAACAGCGTTCCACGGGCTTTTGGTGGTCTGTAACTTTTTTCGAATATTAACAGTGTGCATATCGTGACAAATAATACAGACGCTGTCCTTTTCATTAATATAAAAGTCTAGAAGGTGAGATTTTCTAATTTGTTTCTTGGGAAGAATAAAAAATTGCAAATTACTGTAAAACACATTCGCTAAACAAAGGGCTCAAGATGACGTTTACTTAGTTTGGTTGGTGTGACCCTTACTTAGTGTTGGTGGCTCTGAGAGCTGTCTGTTGTTTTCGTTTATTAGAAGTAACAAAAGGAAACTTGACTTTATTTTCTACTAATGTCATAGATATTTTCTCACAATTACTCTCTTCTCATTTGGACCTTCCTCGATCGTCTAATAATTTCAAGCAGTGGCGTAGCCAAGGGGGGAGGGGGGCTAACCCCCTAAAAATTACAATGGCCCCTGTCCCAAAAATGGAAAAATTAAAGCACCAAAGGGCCCCACAATCACTCTCAGGGCATTGACTTTTTCTACTAATTTTCTCTGGGGACTATCCGGATCCCACCAATGGGAGGGGAATACCGTAGGCTTGAGATGGGGTGGGTATGGCCTTCCCAATGGTGGAGGTTCACGGGAGCCACTGAACCCCCACCAATGGGAGGGCGATACCCATCCCACCTCAGACCTACGGCCTTCGGATATGCCTGTGGCAGATATCGATATGGCACCCCCCAAAATTATGCCCCCCCTCCCTCAGTAGGAAATCCTAGCTACGCCCCTGAAATTTACAAGGGAGAGAAAGTCAACATTCATGACGATGTTTATCAGGGATTATGCGACTGGGAAACCGGTCAGCGCAATTCGCAAAAAAGTCATTATAAAGTTTATTATATTTTATATTATATGTTATATTTCCATTCTGTCCCAGAAACATAGATTGTGATCCCCCATTGGAACGAGCTTCTTCAGCTCATTCCAGTGAAGTGTCAACAGCTATGGTTTTAGAACAAATGAAGATTAGGAATATTTGTAGTTATTTAAGACTTTTTGCAAATGTGATATTTTATCTATGTATTTTAAGTGTGCGAAATGTTAAGTTTAAAATCACCCGTGGAAAACCATGGGAAGTTGAGCAGTGCTTGTTTACTATGGTAAACAAGGTCTGCTTTACTGGTGACCAAATCTTGAGTAGGATGTCATCTAAAGTGGGCAGCGTAGGAATAAATGAGTGGGAAGGCTTGACTACATACCTATGTTGTCGTTATGAGATAGCCATAGATGTCGAAAGTGACTTGAATACTTTACCTAACATGAAAGGCAGACAACACTTGTGAACAAAATTCTTGAATAACCATTGTTTTTCATTTTTTTGGGTCAAAAACATATCTTATGACCCTTCATTGAAACGATCTTTACGAGGTCATTCCTGCGAGGGGCCATAAACAATATTTTTGAGACAAAAAAGTAAAAAAATAATGAAAATATAGATTTTTGTGAATAGCACTGGTCGGATTTGGCCGTTACCTTGGGTAAAGAGCTAAACACCATTACATAATTAAATGAATAATCAAGTGTCAGCATGTTTTATGCTGAGTTAAAGGGGGCAGTTTGAAAGTGTATATGAGGGATGGCCAAGCAGGAAGAGAGAAATGAGGCATAACGTGTCGAATAATTAACTGGCGAGGTAAATGAAAGAGAAGGTTTCTGCAAAAACCATGTTGGTTTAATCTTCCCCGATCACAAATATGTAATTCTCCAGGTGTCTGGGTGATAATTTATGTAGCAGATGAGATTTTATTACTGTTTTTAAATTAATTAAATATTTTATTTTAGTTTTCATCTACTGAGCCCCTCTTTCATTATCTAAAAGTCGATTGTGGTTTATATGAAATGTGTATGGATTGTCGTAACAGGCTTCTATAGGTTTTGGCGGGTTTTTGGAGGTCACGTGACAGGAAGGCTCAATTGTTATTGTTTTTCGTCAATGTCAGAAAGTTTGTTCGAATTCATACAATATTATTCACCTGTTTAAAATAATCTACATCTTGATCGTACGTTTGGTTAGTATATATTCCACCTTAGGTATTTATTTTCGATTGTACTTCGTTTATTTATTTCATATTCAGATTCGATCAGTGGATTTTTTCTTTGTTTTGTCATCGTTGTTTACGGTCGTATTTTTGCTTCATACTACCGACTGACGAATTGACTTGACTGAATTATTTACACTAAACAGATCGCATGAATGGTTATGGGTATTGTTTTTTACAGCTAACATACACAGCACAGAGAGAATGGAGAGTGTTGGATAGTGGTGTAGTGGTGTGACGGCGGAACTCAGATCCACAATCTGGTAAGATTTTGTGTACATACCAGTAAGTTGTTTATAAATAGGTGTGTGTCAGTAGAGGGCTACAGTATTGATGTTTATAGTTAATTTATGTTTTTTTAAGTAAGAAGGACATTTTAACAAAACATTAGGGATTCAGAGTAAACAGTGTTGGATAAAGTGTTAATCTATACATTTGTTATTGCTAACTCGATTCAAGCCTTGCTTGTGTCTGGCTACAACACCAGACACAAGTGAAGCTTGAAACCAGTTCACTTTGGCAGTATCAATAACACTATTGCATTATTTTTGGGGGGTGTTCTTACTGATCACTCGGCGGATTGTTTTGTTTGGGAAGTAAACATACTGTTGTACTTCAGAATTCCATAGTAGAATTTTAGATGTGTACAGGTATCATAAAATAGTATGATAATGCTTATGGATTTGTTACAGGAAAAATGAATAATTGACAAGTTGTATAAATGTGTATTATTATTGTAATTTCAGAGTTCCTTCAGCTGTTATTAAATTGTTAAAAATTCAAGAGCTGAGTTAGTTGTGGTACAGCCCTGTGGACATTGACCATTTCCACGTGATGCCCTAGATTAGGTCTGTTTCACTGGCGCCCAACAGTTGGTTTGACACCTACAGAGATGGATGGATTCTTCACACCTTCGTCGACAGAATAGCAGCTAGACATTCTACACTGCAGTGAACTTTGTTTTGCGACTGTGCATTATATTATTTTCATTGGATTTGGAGATATGTGTAGGAGTATGCTTTAATTTTTCACGGTGAGGTACGATAGCCTAGGGTGAGTCTGATATATTTTATAGCTTTGACCACACTATATATGTAATTTCTTCAGAGTTTGGATTTTTTCCTCCCAATCAGTGTCTCCGAAACACAATATGTGGTAAACCAGTTTTACTGCATTGTTTTGAGTTGGTGACACGGATTGAACATAATAAGATATAAATATTTTTGTTCCCAACTGTACCTGATACAAATGATTATCTCAGTGTTGTGGTCCAAGTCATAACATGGTAATGAATGAAATTCACTTCTTTCTGCATATAATTTTAATTTGGTGAAGGGATAACTTTTGCTTGTAAAAGCACTGATTTGTTTTTTTCCTTTTTTTTTTTGGACAAAAGACGTTTTTGACATGTAACTTGACTTTGCCTGGTTTACATTGCTCTGTTTTAGCCTTTGTTTACGTTTAGAAACTGCTTAGCCAAGGGTAACAAGAATTACTCATTGTTTACTATGACATTCCATTGATACAGTAGTTGTAACTTTTCATTGGCTTGTAGTATGTGACGTCACATGATGTTTTGATTGTTTACATTTTTCATTGGCTACTCCACTTTTTCTGTTGTGACGTTTCGTGACCTTTCTCCTCATTTGCATGGCTGTTACTTTGAGTTGGAAAAGTCTGTGTAGTTTCCTTCAGTTGCATAGCTGTTCTTGATGATGAATTTAAGCAATTTGTTTGGGTCAGTTTAATTTCAATTTAATTGATTTACCAACACACTAAATTGATATTTATTGTAGGAACAAGTAGTTTATTATTTGTTTTTTTCTTAGGAACTTAGGAATAATGTAACTTTGTTTACATTTGTTGCTATTTCACCTCCATAAAAATGTAGGTCAATTTCTTTGAACTGACTTGTTCACTTTTAGGAGATGTTTAGACTTGACGTTGAATTTACTTCAAAATGACCAGTGCAACAATTCTTTTTTCTGAAATCTATTAATGTATTGTTGACATTTCAGGGAATATATTCTTCGTCGGATATTGAAATTGAAGCTTTTACTAATAATGTTGAAACAGACTTGAATATTTTTTTTCCTTTCTGTTGATTTTTTTTTCTGCCAAAGCATAGCCTTACTTGCTGAAAGTAACATTGAACCACCTGAGACTGATTTTTAAATTTTTGTTTTCTCTTCTTTCATTTTTATAGCATGTTTCATGGTAGTTTAACAGCAGCTTTACAGGACAGAATGCATCACTAGAGAAGATTTTGATTGTGTTGTTTTCTCTACAAGTGTCAATTCCAAAACTTTTTTTTTTTTCCGAGGACGTTTGCACTGTTAGAGGTGAATTATACTGCTGTGTGGCTGGACACCTGGTGCTGAGGTATCATAAATATTTTGCTGCAATTATTTTTTTCACAGGTGATGATGGATTTGTACATGTATTTCTTGTAAAGTTATATATATTTTTTTTAGTATTGAAACCGTAGAACAATGGAATGGTGTGGCGATGGCCGATGAACCGATGTTGATGCTGTCAAAGATATACATGTTTGGTTGTCTTTCTTTATGACTAGACAATAATGGATGTTGTTCATATGTTGATATTTTGATTTTGTATTTCAGAAAAAAAAAAATATATATATTTTTCTCCAATCTACCATACAATACATTATCCCTTATGGTTCAACAAGCATGTACTCACATTGTATGAGAGTATAGTATTCACCCTTGTATATTATAAACACTTGAATTCTATTGACAATCAAACCAGGAATTTTGATTACTATATATATGTGTGTCAGATGACCAAAACAAAATTTTTGGTTGTTAAATATGTATGACTAACAACATATCAAAATAAGAATGGTACTTGTTGTTTATATACATACCTAGACCAGAAAAGGAATTTTGCTATATGCAATATACATATATCAAAAAGAAAAATGTCAGTCACTAGAGAAAATATTTCAGACGATGATCTGAAATTACTTGAAATGATGAAAGGGTTAAAAATCCCTCCTCCGAAAGTTGAAAACCCAGAGCAGTTTGAAACTTACATGAAGCATTATGTGCATGAGATGCACAAAGCCAAAGCAGATGATGGTGATAAGCCCAAGTATTTCGTGGAGCGACTTCCCAAGATTTCTTTATTTTATGGAGAGCCTGGTAAAGGGGAAGTCAACTACCTTACCTGGAAATATGAGGTAGATTGTTTATCTGTTACAGGTAATTACACTGATGATCAGCTACTGATAGCAATTAGACGCTCTTGCAAAGGCAAAGCAGCAGATATATTGAGAAGAATGGGCATAAATGTAACCTTGGCTGATGTGATGAAAAAGTTCAGCACAACTTATACTATGCTGGAGACAGGAGAATCCATACTCAGGAAGTTTTATGCCTGCAGCCAGGACACAAATGAGAATATCTCAACCTATGCTGCAAGGGTTGAAGAATTATTTTCTCAGGCTGTTGAGTTAAAAGTTTTGACGTCAACCCATGAAGACATTTTACGAAATGTATTATATCAAGGTTTAAAGCCTCATATCCGACAGATCGCAGCATATAAATTTGACACGGTCTTAGACTATGACAAGTTCAAGGTTGAACTTAGGAAAATAGAAAATCAGTTAGATGAAGATGCTACAAAGGAAGTTAAGACCAAGTGTCAAGCTGCAAACAAGCCACAAGAGAAAAGTGAACTTAGTGAAGTAAAAGACTTACTTCTAAAACTAAGTAACAGGATAGATAGGCTGGAGAAAGAAAAGGAGGAAACAAAGCAAAGTGAGGTCAGTAGTGATCCCTATTATTACAAAGGATATAACCATGGGCTACAGTATTGATGTTTATAGTTAATTTATGTTTTTTTTAAGTAAGAAGGACATTTTAACAAAACATTAGGGATTCAGAGTAAACAGTGTTGGATAAATAGTTAATCTATACATTTGTTATTGCTAACTCGATTCAAGCCTTGCTTGTGTCTGGCTACAACACCAGACACAAGTGAAGCTTGAAACCAGTTCACTTTGGCAGTATCAATAACACTATTGCATTATTTTTGGAGGGTGTTCTTACTGATCACTCGGCGGATTGTTTTGTTTGGGAAGTAAACATACTGTTGTACTTCAGAATTCCATAGTAGAATTTTAGATGTGTACAGGTATCATAAAATAGTATGATAATGCTTATGGATTTGTTACAGGAAAAATGAATAATTGACAAGTTGTATAAATGTGTATTATTATTGTAATTTCAGAGTTCCTTCAGCTGTTATTAAATTGTTAAAAATTCAAGAGCTGAGTTAGTTGTGGTACAGCCCTGTGGACATTGCCCATTTCCACGTGATGCCCTAGATTAGGTCTGTTTCATTTATTTTGACAGAGCAGTGGCAAGCCAAGGGTGTCGTCGCCCCCGACCTGCTGATGTGTGAGGCCACTGGAACCATTGGGGTGGGGCATGGTTCTACCAGTTGTGAGACGGTTTGTTTTAAAAATTCAGAGCAGAAATATTTCAAGACAAACAAGAAAAGTGTGCCGGATGACATCTCAAGTTCTTCTGAAGGGCCGCTCTCGGGGTGTCAGTCCCACGGTCCACTGATAGTTATAACTGACCTTCCGCTAATGGGGCGCACTCGAGGAATAAAACCTCACCAGTCAACTGAAATTTAACGTTAAACCTCTAATAGACCCACGTGAAAGGGATATGTTTGTGAAGTGGTTTCAAAGCCTCATCGGCCCTGAGCATGGATTCTTTGAGAAATTATCTGCCTGCTGTGTCTGCGGTGGGCGTCCGGTAGATCCTATATAGAAGTTCAGAGTGTTTGGTCCAGAAGGATGGGAGGGGGAAACCCACAAAGCTAATGCCATCGACCTTCGAAGGTTGAAAAACTTATCAAAGCCCCAGGGGACTGGCCAGTTAATTGAAAATTATGTTTTCTTCTTCAGTGTCTTCTTTTCTCTCTCTTTGTGAAGGCAGGCGCCCACATGGACCCACACCAGGCCACTCCCAATGGGCGCTCGCCACTGAGTTAGAGAAATACTTTAAAGTTCCATTTAGTCACTTGAGCTTTAACATATAAATTTCCTTCTTTGTTGTACATCCAATGCAGGTCACATGATTGTCTAATACTGACTAGTATTTCGAGATTTCATAAAGGATTTTTTGTACAAAGACATGCTGGACAGTTTATATAGTTGCTTGTAACATGTACAACTTTTGCGACATGTACAAATATATAAAACGATACAGTACGGCGCTTCTGTTTGTTTGCAGCGGATATTTAACCGGTAAAGTGCTACATTTTACTTGACCACAGATTTCTTTTCATTATATATTGCTCTGTTATATTTGATTGGATAGTGCCTGAAGGCACTATCCAATCAAATGTAACTGAGAAAGGTGTCAACAACAAAATTTGATTTTTACCAGGGTCAGTATTAAACCACCATCAGTAGAGTGTTGGTGTTACAGTCACAGTCTATGATATTTAATAAAGCAGCCCAAATATGGGCTTCCAGCATTCTACCAGTTAAACCTATATAGGGTTTTCTTACTTGATATGATATTTGAAGATAATTTGTTCTGCTTCGGAGCATCAATCGATGATGCTTCAATTAAGAAAAGTATATTGCAAAACCCAATATACTTACAACGCCAATGGTCCAGTCAAAATATGAAAAGCCTGGGTAAAATTCGCACAGGATGGGTTTCAACATTTTTCAAATCTATAACCCTTTCCCATAAAAACAAACTTCAAACGCGAACTCTCGCGCGTTTTGGAGACAACGAAGATGGCGTCCAAGATGGCCGTCACTATCACGTTTTTGCACAATGTTTCTCGTATTCTCTAGTGGCGTCGCCATATTTTCGAAGTATATGTCATAACGTAAAATCATTTAACTTGGCCTGTATTGTATTATCTTTGGTACTAGAAAAGGGTGTCCGTGTTAAAAATGGTCAGCAAGATGGCGGCTGAAACTTGTATTAAAACCTAATTTTGTGATAAATGTCGTTAATTATTCACAGGTTTCGTGAAGTTCAAAATCTGACTCGGCTAAAAATAGTCGGTGTATATTCTTATTTATAGCGCATAATTTATACCAGAGAAATACACTCGCCTTTTGTCTGTGCACTATGCCAATTTCTGAACTGGAGAAGATTGGCATCGAAAGTACTGAAGAACTCAGAAAATATTTACATTGTATATTCAGTTCACACGAGAAAGGCGACGTCGCTTTGAAACACTAATTGAATTTGAGAGTATTTCCAATATATAGAGAGTAATCGCTTGACTGGACTGGTTACGTGAAATAATCCATGAGAGGTGAGGGACGTTGTACAAACACGAGTGCGCACGAGTATTTTACAATATAGTCCCTCGCCTCGAATAAATTATTTCACGCAACCAGTCCAGTCAAGCGATTACTCTGTTTATTACTTTTCATTATTAACGATAATTATATTATTTAACCCTTTACCTAACGTAACGGCCAAAACCGGCCAGCGATATTCTCAAAATCGCGAATTAATTTTCATTATTTTTTAAATTTTTTGTCTCTAAAACATAGGTTATGACCCTTCATTAAAACGAGCTCGTCGAGCTCGTTCCAATGTGGGGTCATAGCCTATGTTTTTGAGAGAAAAAATGAAAATAATAGTTATTCAAGAATTTTTTTGCAAGTGTCGTCTGCTTTTCAAAAAACAAACAAACAATGAAGTCCCCATTACACCTACGGCAAAGCGTCTTCGTTTGCGCGCACGGATACATCACCCAATTGTTGATTACATAATTCACTTGTGAAGTTATCGTTTATAATCAAACCCGGAAATCCCAGTAAATCACACTTCGGAAAGTAATAAAACGAGGAAAATGTAAAAATTGTGACAGAAACTGAGATTTCTGTTATTTTTTTGCCAAATAAATTTTACTTCATATTGTTTAAACTGGGTTAGCGACAGCTTTATTATTCGTGCGTTTCATGATTGGCTGGTCGTGCCGCCAGTGATTAGTAGAGTGAGAGACAATATGCTATTATCAGACTGTAAAGCAAGCCATAAGACCCAAGTTCAGGCTTGTTGTGACCTATATCAAGAGCACTTGTAAGTTTCTAAAAAACATGTTGAATCACCTTAATTTGGCGTCACACCGAAACTTTGGCGTTTTGAGAGCAGTGTGACAGTAACTGATAGTGCCAAAATATCTGGTTTTGTACCGGGCCAATACGTTCAGTTCGCGACTGCAAATATTAACCACTGCCATTGCACCCTTGACGACCTAACGATACATTCAATGGGACGGGTACCATTGCTATCGTATACCAAGCAAAAAAGTGAACAGACAAATTTCTCGCCTAAAAGTTACCAATGATGACGTTGTTGCTGTTGGAGGAATTGAACTGCACACATACTGTTCAACCAGATTTGTGAGTTTCAAACTGGGAATATTAACACCTCCTCAAGAGATATCCATCCCATGGCGACCCTGACCGATTTCTAAAACTCAATGCTTGCTCCATACCGACGAAACAAATGCAGATGACACGCAACGCTGTCACAAACGGAGTAAAATCATGTATTCTTTTCGTGTCAGTGTTAGATCTTAGCACACGTGACAAAACTTCCAACTTTTCCGGGGAAGGGGGTGGGCGGCCAGGAAAAACTTGTAGACGAGGGGACCAGATTTTTGTTTCTGCCACTTTTGACACCCGTCCACCATTCTTGCATTTTTTTCAAGATGATTTTTTACACCCACCCCACTAGCCACCAAAAATCAGCGAAGGTCCGCGAGATATAAATTTGCAGGACACTTGAAGGGTTTACAAAATGCATATTCAGGATAAGTGATGAAACGCAAATATTTAAAGGAACATTGAACACATTGCTCAGTTTTTCTAATCAGATTCATTCAAGTCCATATGTACATCAAAGGTTTGGCACATCTACTGGTCAAGCTATATACGAATCAGAGTCATTCTTACACACTCTCAGTTTATAACTGCTGACATTAAGCAGCCAGTCAAGTCCAGGATATGAATCTTAAAGGATGTATATGGAAAATGAGAGCGATTGCATAGCTATACATCAAACTGGACATTCAGAGAAGTGACAGAAGTCAAAAATCAAATCCTTTGAAAACGGTGCATGATTATAGTCCAATCAGATTAATATACGGCATTCTTGCTGGCCAATTTAACAAAGCAATGTTGTGTCTTAGAAGGAGACCCATGGTGTCACGAGCTGTATGTGGGCGGGCATTATCCTGTTGGAATAAGAATCCTGGATGCTGTCATGGGAGTAAGGATAAGATCGCAATAGCGTTGAGCATTCAGGTTTTCTCTGATGATGATAAGGTCAATTTTGCCATAAGCATGAATCCCAGTCCAAACCATAATGCTACCGCCACCATATCAGTCACACTGAATGACGTTTGCAGCGTCATAGCTTTCCCCACGTCTACACCATACTCACCGTCGTCGTCCCCCTGCAAATTTAACTCAAAATTGAGAGTCATAACTGAATAATGCCCTTTTCCATTGTGTTCTACGCCACTGTTGATGAATCTGAGCCCGCGTTAGAGGTTCATGTTTATGGCGTCGCGTTAATGGTACTGTCACTACTCGACGTCGGGCTACCTAACCAACAGCGTGCAGACGAATTTTGACAGTTTGTGGCTGAATGTGTGTTCCGGTAACCTGCTGCAAGTCTCCAGCTACGCGAGGAACAGAAGCAAGTCGATCTTGTCGCGATGACACCACTATGTAGCGATCTTCTCTTTGGCTGGTGGAACGTGTCCTACCAGAACGCGGGCGGTCTCGCTCTTGTCCAGTTTGTTGTACACGTTGTCTGAAATGGTGGAGGGATGCACACAAAGGTGCTGTGCAACCTGTTGTCCACTCTGTCCAGCAGCGAGTCGTCCCTTGGTTTCATAGCAGCGATTTTCGGACAAATCATGACAGCGTCCCATGCTGCAAAGTGTAATGTTTTATTCGTTTCAAAGTGACAACAGTCCCAGAACCAAAGAGGATTCAAGAAAAGAGCAAAACAGCCCACTGATTTTAAACAATTGCGAAAATCGCTTTCCACGTGCAAGACCGGCATTCACGAATTATGTCCAATGGTGCATGAAATCTTCGCGGAAAAGTGTGTATATATAGAATATACCCAAAGTAGCTTGGTGTACCAAATGTTCACCACGAGTGGTGAAGTGGTGTTCACCGCGAGCCTTCGGCACGCGGTTAACACATCTTCACCACGAGTGGTGAACATTTGGTACACCAAGCTGCTTTGGGTATATTGTGTTTATACCATGATCGTCAGATTATTAAGAGTCGCTATTATTTTGTCTCGATTTTACTGAGCACCAGACGAACATACGAGCGAATCTGTTTTTGTTTACCCGAGTATCGGTGGGCGATACTTCGCTGTCAATTGTATCGCCGAAACGAAATGAAAAAAAGAAACTGAGCCTTTTTCGTTTTAAAAACATAATAACATAATATTTCGAGTTATGCATGCTTTATTAACTTGAGACAATGCATGTTTGTTAATTTTTGGCATCTTATGAGGTAAACCCATTTAAAAACGTAATAAATAATTGCCACTTCCATTTCACTCTTCGCGAGGCGACGTGCGATAAATTTAGACAAGTTTGCATTCAGGTCGACGTCACCAAAGGTCAACGGGGATGTAGTTCTACTGTAGGTGTAAATTTTTCCTATTGAAATCCCATTGCTGGCGTGTTCACCGCGGTTGGTGTGTAAAGCTAAAATTTATGTCATAGGCTTTTCATATATAGTAGAATAGGTAATCATGGTATAAAACCATGCCTTCAATGGATACGAATCAGTTTGTTACGCCTTGAAATACTAACATTTGATAAATAAAATATAATGTGTTGCTAAACATTATGGGTTGAGAATATGTATAACGTTTGAACTCACTTCATCGAGGTACTAATACTCCGTATAATAGTTAGTGTAACTACGAAATATAGTCAATCAAATCTTTTCAGATTTGACATATTTGATTATATGGTTTGGTCTACTGTTTTGACTTACTGAATAAATGGTTATAGTCCCGTATGAACGAAGTTCACTCTGGTGATCCATAGAAAGAGCCATTGATTCTCGTAGAAATACCAGATAGAGAGATAGGTCAGATGTGTTTCTGTCTGGAAACCTTCCAGCGGTACAGAGGTGCATTCTCTCTATTGTAAGTGTTTCTAGAGTAATAAACACCCTTTCAAAATTTGCAAGAGGAAAGTTTATTCCAGTGCAGTTTTTTCCGATGCCAAAAGTATACTCACCCATTTTCAAGCGACTTTTCATGGCACAAAGTACACGTATATATCTTTCTATAAGATTTAATAGCACCATTTTGTTTATTGGAGTGTTCTGGGTCAAAATAACATACTTCCCAACCAAATAGATTATGTTGATGGATGAGGCAAAAAATTGCTCCAATTGAAACTTTTCGTACTCAAACCCAGTTCACCCACCCACCCATCCACCTACCCACTCCACTCCGTGTGCCCCTCAAGAAATCCGCCCTTTATCTATTCGACTCTTCATGTTGTTAGTCAACAGTTGGCAAAAGGCGCAATTCCTGTTTTAACACTTATTAACCTTTCTGGTGGAAGGCTTTGAAGATTTGCACAATAAGAACCGAGTACCAACGATATCCCAAACATTGTTTTGTGAATCGGTGGCATTCACATTGAAATGTGTGTTGGGGTTCGGTGGCCTTCCCATTGAACGGATGTTTTTGGTTTCTATTAGTCACATTATGGACGATCATGGTCTGCTTCAAGTGCTTGCTACAATTTGCGATCAAATGCTCTCTGGCAAACCTATGTTCAAGGCACTGATGGGACACGGCATTGTCGATATCGCCCTTCATACACGGGTGGTGTGTGAGATTTAACCTTCATTTTAATCATTTGAAAGTGTCAGACTAGCCTAGGGCTACTATAGATATCCCACCCATCGATCCAATATCGGAGTACTCCACACACCAGATGTCGTGGGGCAGTTCTAAATCTCCCACAGCGAAAGCGGACATTTGTATAGATCTATGCTTCTTCAAAACTCTTGGAATTGGGGACGTGACAATCTTTTCTTGTTCCCAGTTCCTTATACGGCTTTCGTTATCAACTGATAAAATTGGTTGATACCGAATGTCGAATAAGGAACTGGGAATAAGTAACGATTGTCACGCCAGTCTTAGGTTCTTGTATATATGTATCAGTCACTGAGATTTTCTCAGTTAATCAAATCCTATAAATGCAGAGAAGACTGGCCAGAAACAAAAACGAGTTGCTGGAATACAGGGCAGTAAAACTCAATATCTGCAAAACATTACCATTAGCTTAAGTTTATCACAGCATATTTGTACATGTAATTTGATAGTACCCACGTGTGCAGGAGACAGCCACAAATATACTAGATAAATGAGGGTCCGCCCGACACAGAGGCAGACTATGTAACCACAATTTGTCTGTAGTATTTAGTTGACAAATTTCAAAAGGTAACAGGCTCTAAAAGTTCCCTTTTCAGAGGTGGACGGTACAATTCTAGGCCTGATGTTTCGTTCCCAATCTGCAGGACATACCTATCAAGAAACCTGTCACTCTTCTTGAGATGACAATTATTTTCTCTTTTTGTTGTTTCTGAAAGTTGAGGTTACATAGTCCTTAATTTTTTTCACTTTATTTTTTTTGTTGTTGAGATCTTCAAGTCCGCGGATGCTGTTGCATATTAAATGATAACTTACATTGAGTCTTTTGCTCGATAAGATAGGATAGCTGTAAATTTAATAAATAAAGCTAAATACTTAATTGTTCCATTGTATATCCAAAATCATGCTCAATTATCTCCGAAGATGCATGTATATACTTCTGTTCTTTTGCCGTGTGTGAATGCATGCCTGATTGTAATCAACTGTTTAAAATGTTAATCTGCAGTTTGTTAGTTTTCCCCACTGTAATACAGTTTATAGACCAACCATCGCGTGACTTCCGTGGAGTAAATAAATCCGAATTAAACTACAAATGTGGCCTTTTTCGCTGTAATTGTTCATCAAGGCATTAAGGCGTACGCTGTCTTGCAATTTACGATTCAATGCCTTCTTTAACGGGGATATTTTATATTGACATGACTTATTGTGTGTACCTGTATTTATGTGTGTGTACAAAAATAATGGGAATCTGAGCACTATAATATACAGGAAACCTACCGACAGCTTCAATTATTTAAATTCCAGCAGCTTCCATCTGCAACATACAAAGAGATCTGTTATTTACAGTCAAGCCATTTGATATCATCGCATTAACTCAGGCACCAAAATCCGTGATCGACACTTATCCATTGTCAAATTGGCTTTCGAGAATATCGGATATGAAAGACACACGATCAACAAGAAATTCGACAAAGCCCTAGCACGAGATCGCCAGGATTTGATAACTTACAAAATTGAAAGTGAACAATCCCGCGTTCCTCTTGTTATGACTTATCATCCAGCTACTCAGAAAATTAGAAAAAAATTTCGAAAATCTCAACACATCCTCGATGACGATGAATACTTTGAAAGAGTATTCCCTGAGAAACCTGCTCTTGCTGCAAGACAACCAGCTAATGTGTGGAAAAAAACTGGTTTCTAGTAAATATGTCAGATCACCCCTCATTCTCGAAACTAAACCATGTAACATGAGCCAATATCGAGCATTCCCTCTCATTTTATTTTCCAACATCACCTGCCAAATTACTCCAAAGGAGAGTTTTTCTTGCAGACCTGATGTATTATTTAACGAGTGCCCTTGTCCAGATATGCAAATATAAATTGCATTGGTGAGACCAGACAACTGTGATAAAGGAGAATGACAAGCCATAGACGGAACATCAAAAAACCAAGACGACTTGCCGGTGTTGACCCATTTCAACCTGCAAGCACACTCCGTAGATAATATTCGAGTTCAGGTTCTCGAGGGAAATTTGACGGACACTCATAGGAGGACTGCTGAGCAAAAGTGAATAAATAGAGACGCTGGTTTTATGTCTGCGTGGCTCTGATTGGCTTCACAACAAATTTTCTGCATCCATTAATTTTCACGCCAGAATTCACGTTACGTCGTATGTAATTATGCAATCTTTCACTTGAACTGTATTTCTTTTCATTACTTACCATTCTATCACCGGAAGAAGACCAAGAAGGTCGAAAGCTAGTGTAAAAGAATAACATAGGTCAAAAAGGTGTTATTCTCTCTCAGTTCGAAAGGGTGTTATTGTCTCTCTCTCAAACTCAAACTTTTCTTAAGCAGGGACGAATCGTCCTCTCGGTTTCCACGCGATCCACATTGTTTCCCCATGGTCTAAGCACTCGACAAAGATATGTAACTGTCAATCAAGATCACAGTACTAATACCGAATATTTCAATCGGCTGTACTCAGCGGTCTGGACGCATTTTATTTTGGCCTGACGCTACTATTGTCATCATTTTTAATGCCTTTTTAGACTATTTACACATTTTTCGCCATTAATCTTACGGCGAAATCTGTTCAATTTTAACTTGTGGCGATCATCTAAGTTTTTTAGGCTGTGTTGGAACCCACTAGTAATGGTCTTGTAGATGCTAGTTTTAGTCGATTCCCTTCACCATTAACAGTGAATAACAAGCCTTTAGTGGCACTATCCCATTATGGGGGCAGTCCCAGCTCATCTCCACGTCTTTTCGCGACAGCTAGAAAAGCACCAAACTCAAAAATTTCCTCCTAGCAGGCTACATGGTGCATTTTAAGGTGACAGACTGCAAACAAATTTGTTTAAATCATCCAGTTATCATACATTCATGTAATACATGGAAGTATCTTGGCATTTCTAAAATTCCATTTCCTTTTAATTTTCGACAGGGATATTAAAATAGGGTTCTACTGGAGTTAGGACTTTCTAGAATACTTTTCAGAATTTGTCTAACAGTATTTTTTTGTTTACCTTTTGTTTTCTTCTTTTACCCTGTTTTCCTTTCTTTTTGGGGTGTATTACACACCTGTTCAGGCAGAATTTGACTGTCATCTGTGTGTATATTTTATTGTTGTGTCTGTACCTTGAAGAAGGTCTTCATCAGACTGAAAGTTAGGGTAAAATTGTTTTTTTCCTGTGCTGTTTGAGCTTTATTTAGACGAATTTCATTCGCTTTCGGCTCTTGCATCTCTCAAATCCAGCACACTCAATACAGACTTGTTTTATCGGAATATAGACCTTTTTATATATATACTACTATTCAAAAAAAGTAGGGGAATATCCAAACTGATGTTGATATTTTTGGGAAAATGGTATTGGATATGCGTGATTGGGCACATCAGTATGTTATCAAGTTTAGTGTGGATCATGAATGTCATCGGCCCACATAAACTTCATGCAGGTTTTTCCCACAAGTGCCATGTTAATGTCTGTGGGGTTTGTTTTGAAATTTTCATTTTGTACTGGATGGGCTTTTTCGGAGGTCTCATCATTCTTTTCTTGGTATAAATGTGTTCATCCATAGTTTCTGGTCGAAACATTACTTTTGAGGTATGCAAAGACTGACACATGCGGAACGTTTATGTGCCATTGGTATGTTGGAAGCTGGCAACAGACAGACTGCAGTAGCTCAAATTCTCAATGATACTTAATAGGTGATTAGCAGGTTGTGGTCACGCTACCATCAGACAGGCGATGCACCATCAAAGTGCCTCAGAAATTGGACAGCAGCTACATCGAGTGACAGATGTGGTCAGACTATCTAAAATTGCCTACACAGCTGGAATTTGTATGCTCGACGACCTCGAATAATTCAACATTTGACCGAATGTCACAAGGCGTAATTGATGTGGAGCACGGCAGAGCTGGTAAATCTTTGGTGGAGCAAATTCATGTTTTTTGATGAAACACGGTTCACTCTTGACTTCCATGACAGGCGAAACAGAGTGTGGCGGCGGCAGAACGAACGATACCATGACGTTACCATTAGACAGCACGATCAATTTGGTGGTGAATCGGTTATGGTGTGGGGAGGCATAACTATGACAAGCAGAACAGCATTACATGTCATCCAAGGGTGTGGCACAGGGCAGGACTACCATGACAATATGTTAGCAGCTCATGTGGTGCCAGTTGAGCAATGTCACAGCCGATGATTCATTTCCAAGATGTCAGTGCAAGAGCACACCGGGCCCTTGTCGCAACAGAGTTCCTCTAGGAGCAGAACATCACTACACTGCCTTGGCCAGCACTGAGTCCAGACCTTTCACCAATCAAGCACGTCTGGGATATGCTTGACAGGCTCCTACGACAATGCCAAGAGCCCCCTACCACTGTCCAGGAACTCGCTGCTGCACTGCAGGAAGAATTGAATAACATCAGTCATGCTGATATTGGACGTTTGGTGAGGAGTATGCCACGTTGGATCCGCGCTTGTCTCATGAACCATGGAGGATTTACCAGGTATTGAGGTCTTGGATTGAATGTGGTAAATTCTCTGACTGACTTTCCATGTCTTCTACATCTCAGTGCGTGGAATGTGTGCTTGTAAGACACCCAATTATTGCTGAAATCATTCACCAGATATCACAATGCAGTGCCTCAACTGTCTTTTTGATGAAAATATAAATCTATTTCTTCATATATCTCACTTTTATCAAATATCTCCTACTTTTTTAATAGTATATATATGAACCTGATTTCCAGGTTGACATCTATTATCATCAATTTTAACACAACATTAAGAGTTTGATTATCATAACCATATTTTTCAAGCACTTGTTCAAAATTATTATAATAAGTTTCATAAAAGTAATTTTTCAAAGACACCTGTGTCCCCACTTTGTCTATATAATTAATGAAAGGTGTCAAATCCATTACATGCATAGTTATCCAGTCACTATTGACCATATAAACTTCTTTCGCTTTTATAAATATAGCATTGTTTCTGATTATGGTGGTTCCATTTACTGCCACCAGTAATACACCCCCAGGTAAGTACCAGTTTAACATCATTCATAAAACAATGAAAAGGAAAGCATGGGCTATTATGGAGAGTAATTCTTATGTTGAATATATAATATATCCATTGTTCACTGCCAACCAGTGAATGCCCAGAATTATTTTACCTAAACACAGAAAAACTACAAGGCTGGTTTGCAATGCCAACCATGGCCCTTCTGGTTTCATTTTCTAAAACAAATCTTAAATCAATATAATTTTGTCAATCACACACACATCCCTACCTCCACTTGCAGTACAACAATGCCTCCACAAGTTTTGGTGTTAAAAATATTTAATCTTTGGTAGTCCAAGGTACAATTCCTGAAACTATTTTCTCAAAATCTGTTTCAGCTTTTTCCTTAATTTGTCCTTTTTCATGTAGAGTAGATATGATTGTATTAATTAAATTTCCTATTTCTTTACTATTTTTAGAATTTTCTGTTTTTAAATGTTTGTTGGTTCAATTCCATCAGCTCATCTGTCAGACTGTCTTTTGTAATTTTCTAATATTCTGGGTAGCATCATAATCGACATCTTAACTCTATGGAACATGGGAACACTTTCCTCCTCTGAGGATGAGTGTTCACATTCGTACCTCTTATTCCTAATCATATGGGGTTAAAGCATTATTACCATCCGTCTCGCTTTCAACACTGTCTTAACGTGCAGTAGCTGACTATAATTGTGGGGTGGAGCTGAATTCTTTTCTATTTACTTGGACCTCCCATTTGAGGTACCAAACTAATGTTTTCCCCAATGACATTTAATAACTCTACTTATAAGCTGATCTTTTATCTGATATAACTCACTGGACAATCTTTTCAATAACTCAAAAGAGGTATTCCCATTTCTGCTCCAATTTACCTTTTGTTCTCCAATTCCGGTACATGACTACTACTGCTACTGCTACTACAACTACTACTACTAATAATAATAAAAACAACAACAACAACAACAACCACAACAACAACAATAATGATAATAAAAATAATAACAATCTTGTGAAATACTTTTTCATTCGTCCGACAAATATGCAGGAAGTAATTCTCATAGTAGAGTTTCCATGGTAATCTTAGTAAAGACCATACTAAAATATCAACCAGATTACTCAAAGAAATTATCAATGAAATAGCTGAATCCTTAACACATATCATAAACATATCTTTCTCATCCAGAGTTATACCTGATGAAATAAAGATAGCTAAGATTATTCCTATACATAAGTCTGGACATCCAGGAATTTTTAATAACTATAAGCCCATCAGCATTCTCTCGGCCTTCTCAAAAGTTCTCAAAAAAATTATGTGTAACTACCTCTCACATTTTTTATCAATATGACATATTGTATAAGTTCCAATTCGGATTCAGGAAAAATAATTCCAACCTACACCCAATATTACAACTTATTCATAATGTAGCCCTATAAAATGACAAACCTTCCAATGAGCAGATGATGTCTGCCTTCCTTGATTTCTCCAAGGCTTTTGACACAATAGACCATTCTATACTTTTAAAAAAAATTAAATATTATGGAATAAGAGGATGCTTAATTTGTGGTTTAGAAATTATCTTTCTGGGAGGAAGCAATATGTCCAGTACAAAGACTGCTTATCTGCTTTCGAAAACATAACATGTGGGGTACCTCAAGGTTCTATACTTTTCCTAGTGTATGTTAACGACATCAGTAATTCAACAGCACTAAAACTATTGTCCTTTGCCAACGACACTACAAAATATACTCCGCATCATAACCTTGAGACCCTGATCATAAAGCAAAACGAAATGGACAAAGTAGCAGACTGGTGCTCTGCCAACAAACTATCACTCAGTGCCTCAAAAACCAAATGTATGTTGTTACATTCAATGAATGACGCATGGAAGTTGGGTGAAAACACCTTTACTCTAAAGAACAGAAATGTAATCCAGGTTGGAAAGTCCCATGAAACAAAAAGGGTGAAATTCTTAGGTGTTGAGATTGATGAAAATATAACCTTTAAAAACCACATCTCCAAGGTAAGCTCGAAAGTAGCCAAGTCTATTTGGGTCATAAACAGAGTCAAAAAGATCTTTCCATTAAATACACTAAAGACACTTTAATATTTGTTGGTCCAAAGTCATTTAATGTATGCAATACAAGTATGGGGACATTCACCGGCAACAAACAAGCTGTATATCTTACAAAAATAGGCTATCCGAACAATTAACAATAAAAGTATAACTCTGTGTCACACTGAACTGCTTTTTAAGAGGAATAAAAGACTTCAGCTCAGAGACCTGTACAAACTAAATGTCCTTCTGCTTATGCATGACTGGGTCAAAATTTGTTTTTTACCACAAACATTAGATAGTCTCTATACTCTCAAACTATCAAGAAAGATTTACTAGCAAGCTGACATGATACATAGGCTCAAACCATGAACCCAAATTTTTGGCAAATCTACCACTTCATATAGTTCTGAAAATTTGGAATGATGTTGACTCCTAGACCCAAAATTACCTGAAAAACTTATTTAAAAAGATAGTTATAGTTACCCAAAGTTTTCTAGACTAATATGACATAAGTGTCACTTGCACCAACAGAGCTTGTTGTGAATGTAAAGAAACCACCCACGGCTGCTTACAACAGGAAACAAATTCTCCTACCAACTGAAGTGAAGATTTCTAACGCCACTCTTAGTATTGTTTTTTGTGCTTTCATAATTCTCTGTATATCCTATTCGGTGGGTCTATGTCTTATTATTGACAGCAAAGCCCCAACACAGGCACGCATCTGTAGAGTTGCATACAGCTGTGGAGATGTGATTATAGCAATTTAGTCATCCACTGTTGTGTGCATCTCTGCATTGGACTGGCTCTGGGCATACTTATTACCACTTGATCTGGTATATTGAAATATATCTCTTAATGCAAGAATTCTGTTTTGGATGATAAATGCAATTTTGCATCCAGTTGAAAGTTTCAAAATTTAATACAAAGCCAACTTAATGTACGAATGTGAGCTTCTTCACTCTTACCTCCTCTCTCCTCTCTTATCCCCCATTGACTTGCCTCTGTACCATTCTACTGCAAAGACTGCCTCATTTCCCCATTCTTTCAACCTCTTTTTCTGTTTTTTTTCTCTATATTTACCTTAAGGTGGGTGACACTAACACAGCAAGCTGGCTATGTCATCTCCCTGCAGAAAACAAATCGAAGGTGTTGAATTCAAGTCAGTGTGAATAACTCAATGTATGTATATTTAATATTATCTGTCATGTAAAAGAGTTGTACTATAATGTTTTTCTGCAAATAAATTTATTCATTCATTCATTCATTCATTCATTCATTCATTCATTCATTCATTCATTCATTCATTCATTCGTTCATTCATTCATTCATTCTTCATTCATTCATTTATTCATTCATTCATTCATTCATTCATTCATTCATTCATTCATTCATTCATTCATTCATTGACTTGGTCTCCAACTTCAAATGACATGCCCTAAGGTTTTACATTTCTCAAACTTTGTTACTTAGTGACTCATTTCTTTTGTCGCATCTATTGTTAGGAAAATCCCTTATGTTCTTGCAGTGCAATTTTATGGGGTTTTTCCCCACGTACTTTTTTCTTGGCTTAAGGATGATACCTAAATGTGATACCACATCTCTCACATACAACAGATAATAGGGAGAGAATCCAGAGGACTCACTCACTCACATAATATTTGATTGCTGGCAAAGCTTGATTTAAGAAAAGATCACAGGTCTCAAGTTCTTTCTGGGGCATTTTTGCTAAGACACGATTTAAAGTTCTGTGAAATCTTTCAACTTTCCCATTTGACTGTGGGTGGTAATATGGAGAAGTCACGTAGTGAATTTTCAAATGTTCAGCCAAATATTTCATAATCTCATTATAATTTTTGACCCATTGACTGCTAAAAGTTCAACAGGACAACAACATTTTGGCAATATCTCATCATTCAATAAGTTGGGTATTGTTTCTGCCTTTTTTGTCCTTTACCAGAAATGCTTCAGACTGACCAGAATACAAATCTATGAAAGTGACTATATATTTATATCCTGATAAAGTTGTCAGAGATGGTCCACTTGTATCTAAAGCTTTTTTGGTGAAAGGATAAGGTGGTCTGTCTGTCTCGTGCATGGGTAAATTTACTTTCTTTATATATAGATATCTTTGTATAAATCAGGCCAATAATATTTCCTACTAATATTATAATAAACTTTATCTGTCCTAAAATGTCCCAAGTCATGGTATTGTCTCAACACTTCCCCAGTTAAATACACTGGTTTACATAACCAGACACTAGAGATTTCTTCTGAGGCACTTATATAATATAATGCCACCTCTATAATCAGATATACGCTACTAATATTGATTGGGATATTATTACTAAGGTACTTCTTTTTAATCTCCATAATTTTAATATCTTTTTCTTGCTCTTGCTTCATGTTCAAATCTTTATAGTTTATACTCGGAGGTTCCATGGGTGAATTTTGTTTCTCCATTGTTACATAGGCAAATTTGTTTGGATCTGTTTTGAAACAGGTTATTACACCAAAGCCTTATCTGTATCAATATTATCCATATTATAATTTATGTCTATATTGGCTAAACCTTCAGGTAGTTTTTTTAATAGATCAGCACACGTATTTTGTCTCTCAGGTGAATATTCAATTTTACAATTATAACTCGCTACCTTCAATGCCCATCATTGGACCTTGATGTTGTTTTGTGGAATCTTCAGCAAATATTGTAAGGGAGCATTAACAAACTGTGCTCCTTGTAAATAATTGTTGAGGTTATCTAAGGCATAAGAGATGGCAAAAGCCTCTTTTTTGAAAGTCGAACATTTCTATTGTGACTCTTTTAACCTGTGAGACAAAAATACTATTGTTTCTTCTTCTGGTACCCCTGGTAATTGACCTTCACCTTCCTCACAAGGTTGAGGCAGTACCTCACCTACACCTTCACCTGGAACATCTGTGTAAAATATGTGTGGATTCCTAGGATTTGGATACGATAAATGTGCTACCTGAGTTAAACTATCCTTTAAATATTCATAGGACTTTTGTTGAGCCCTTTTCCAATGAAATCTAGCACATGTCGTTGTAAGCTCTATTAAGGGCTGTGCTATCTCACTAAAATTCAGAATCAATCTTTGGTAATATGAAACCATTTCCATAAAACTCTCACTGCCATTAGAGATGTAAGTGAAGTTAATTTTCTAATAACTTCTATCTTACAGGGCTTGGGCTTAATTCCATCCTTGCTTATCACAAAAACAAGGTAAGATGTTTCACTTTGAAACAATGAGCACTTCTTAGCTTGTCGAATCTCACGTTTTCCCATGTGGATAATAAATTTACTCACAAAATCATTATAGGGAGTGTCTGTTTTATTTATTCTATTCCTCTCAAAAACAGATAAAGTCTGAAGCCAAGTTGATCAACAGTTGATATATTATTGGGGCAAAACAGCCACTATATTCTATCATGTATGTAATTCCCCAAATGTCAAACACAGAAAACATATAAATACTCCTTGAAACTCCTCCCTGACTGACAAGTCCTATTATGAAGTCCATGCCAATCAAATCTTCTTTTGACCAATGAACCACAGTTTGCAGCAAATGTGAGCTGTGTAATTTACAAATACGTATACCCATTCCAGCAATTTGAAACTGAAACTTGTGTAATTTACAAATAAGTATACCCATTCCAGCAATTTGAAACTGAAACTGATAGTTGAATATCTCTGGAGTGCATCTAATTCAGGGAATGAATATTTCGACACATTTGTGAATGTAATCTCATGTTTTCCTGTGTGGATAATAAAATTACTCACGAAATCATAATAGGGAGTGTTTGTTTTATTTATTTTCTCCCACTCAAAACAGATAAAACCTGAAGCCAAGTTGATGAACATTTGCAACAATACTGTCATTGTGAACTTATGAATATTAATAAGCTGTTCAATGACAATGCAGGCGTGGTTGGACGTCCCTGCCGATTTTCGTCCCTGTTTTAAAACAATGACAACAAGCAATCTGAAACTTAACTATTTTTTGTAACTTCCAATATTTTTTTTACAGATGTTATCCCATAAATTAATAATGAATTCGAATAAACCTGTATTTTATATCTTAACCCTTTAAGAACTGTACTAACCACGCATCATAGGTGCAGTTTTGAGGGTATGTATGTACATGTTGTAGAAAGAGAAACAAAGGGAAAGGGAAGCCTGCACAATACAAATCCATTCAGACATTAATAATGGCCGCTTACATGAACATTAATCACTAACACAAACATACCATTGACCATATATATCGATACTTAAAATACGCTTGGTGATAAGAAGAACCAAACAATGGAGAGGAAAATGCAGGGTGCGAGGTGCACACCCCATAGACAGTTGTATTAATTAATATCCATGAACAAAGGAAAAATAAGCACCACAATGGAGAATTGTGGGATATTTTATATTTTTGTCGAACAAAGATTCATGGCACTTGTCTTAATTGTTTTCCCTCATGTCTGAGCTGTCTCTGTGATGTGATTTTAAATCAAAAATAAAATAATGTTGTACATGTGTGTAAAAATGCCTTATAAAAGATATTTGTTTCAGCTGAACATAAGGTACCAAGCAAATTAAATTTTATTCAAATGTTAATTGCCCTAAATATAACTGTGTTGTCAACTGTTTACGAACTCAGCTGTCCAGAACATGGCTCGAGTTTTTCACACCGAAATTAGATAGTCTATCCTACTGATGTTTAAGATGCATCTGTAATTTGGGGATCTTTTTTAGGGACAAAGTGAAACTTATATACTGGCATTACCAAAGAGGTACCAACTGATCCGTCCCTAGACTCTAACACTAATCCCCAGCTTTCAGTTTACTCCAACTTGAAAGATAGGATGTTAATATTCGAGCAAACATGACAGCCCTCACGATAAGCATTGTGCAGTGTTCAGAGCTGCAAGATATACCTAGCCATCATGAGTGATTGACAGGCTATGTTATTATATGATGGCTCATTGTCAGTTTATGACAGGTTAAAATTACTCATAATCTGTGAGGTTAAACATCCAAATTTAATCACAATTGACAATTTAAAATTCCAACACTCCTGTGACTCTGCAAGTCTCAGAGGGCAACCAAGTACACATGTCCGTGACATGGCTGGCAGAATTTGCTTCCCAGACATTCATCTTAATACAAATTGTCTCCCCTAGACCATTAGAGTAAGTCACTGTTAAGGGAAGTCACTGCTATTTTAAAACAATGGAACAATGTTAGCTGATTGACAACTAACAAAACTTTTAATGACCTCGTCAACACAATAAAACATTACTCGACAGGTTGTATGTATTTTCGAACATTTGCAATAACAGATAATACTTGACTAGGGGATCATGTACAACTCAGAACATCAGCACTGAGAACAAACCAGTTATTTTGCTGGCCACTAATTCATACTTTAACCAACATTTTAGTTTTCACAATTAATTAATCTTGGTATTAATTTTGGGCAAACAAAATAAAAAAATGTAAATTTCTTGTTATGATGAAATTTCTATGCAATTGTCATATTCTTATCGTGTTACCAAAGAGTTAAATAAGCGCTGGCTGTAAATAACAGGCACGAAGCCAGGATATCAAATTTCACCAAGATGGTGGAGGCGAAAGGTAAAATATTCTGACACTGTTTTCAGGTCATTAATTGTAGGTACGAATTTGAAGCCTAACTCAATGTACTACTTAAATTCTTTTTTCTAATGAATTGGTCACACCCTCTTGCGAAATTTACAAATTAAACAACTGAACGAAATATTTTTCAAATAATTTCAATAAAACCATATCAGATGACCACTCATTGGAACGAGCTCGACGATAAAAATAACCAGTTTTCATACCGTGTACGTTGGGCAGAGAGTAACACTTTAAACTCTAGTGGTATCTTCCATGCCATTTCAGTGGCAGCAATTAGAAGAGTCCTTATTCATTATTTGGGGTAGAGCAATCAATATTTTCAACGTGCAGCCTCGGGGCTGCACGTTGGAAATATTGATTGGTCTACTCCACACATTTACTGAACAGCCATCCTATATAATGACATTATGACGTATCATGTTCCTGGACGGAAAAGCGGCCGCTATGGTTCAGAGGGTTAAAATGGTAATCTTTTTACTCAGATTACCGGTTTTTGAAAATGTTGATATTCGTAGCCTGTCGATTTTTCCGACTGATAACAAAATTGACATGGTCATTAGGGGAGGGGAACCACCACCGTCACCCCCACTAGCTTCGGGCCCAGGACTTATGCAAGATTTTATCCAAATTATCATTGGTTTTCCATATCCTTTCCATTTTCTAGGCGTTAAACTGAGAAAAAAAAATCAACCAACTCCCCTCTCACAACAAAACCGAAGACCAACATTAGTATGGTTACACCCATGTGTCAAGAAATAGCAAGATAATTGTGTCCATTTCCAGTGACACCTACCACCTTTTGGGGGTGGGGGCCAGTTGTTTTTTTCATATTCTGTAGTTTTACAATTTCTCCAAAATTGGTGGATCATTTTATTTTTCATGAACTTTAAATGGGATTGACACCATTTTTGGGAGATATTACATTTGAGAAATATAAAAGGGAACGCGGTGGCGTTGGTTCTCTCCACCCGTAAAACTGTCACGGTCATGATTAGCCATTGTACATAAGTATGTGACCTTAAACACCAATAAATAACTATATAAATAAATATAATATAAAAGGCACGAGTTTTAGTCCATTGTTGGAGAAAAGTAGTTTAAATAAGAACACGCCCAGATTGGAGTACATGTAATGTATTTCAGTCATTTCTGCTGCATTCAAATCATATTCATTCAAAGCAGCGGTGGCAAGAACTGAGAGTTGGGGAGGGTGGTTAATCTTCCAAGCCTCCATGTTGTGCAACTTAATGCAAATATTTTGCAACAGGGTTAAAAAAGATTTTTGTTAGGCTAAAAAAAGTGTTTTGATTTTCAGGCAATCCCTCATTGAATTTGATCCCTCTCTTTGGAATCTTTATTTCAGTGTCTTCCACTATTAGTACAAACTCAGGGAGACTCGAAACTTTCTACATTTTTTGATTGGTTCATATTTATTTAGTTGCATCTCCAATATTTTTTCCTTGTTACAAGTTATGGGAGAGGCCATAAATTGTAACAAGACATATCCCCATAGATTAAATACTTTTACTTCAAAGATGATATGAAGAGCATCAAAAGAATATGAAACCTTTGAATTGCAGTAACTATAGTTTGTTTTAAGAGGAATGATTTATGTTTCAAATTAAAAATGAATTTATTTGTATAAATATGCACTTTCTATATTTCTATGTGCAAAAAGTCATCCGAAATCCTCTCCATGTTTGCTCAAATTTTGCAAATGAAAATGAAAATGAAAACCCTCCCTCCCCACTAACTGATTTGAAAACAAAATTGCCTGAGAATCAATTAATTTATTTTTTGTGGCCTTATATTCTCATTTGAAAAGCAGATCAATTTATCGGTAATCACTACATGCAGCTGAATTCGTGACAAATCGAGTAGTTCGGGTATGATGCGCAAGATGTTTGCATTCCTTGATTAGAGCTGAAAAAAGTAATGGTGGGTACGACAACGTTTTTGCTTGATGTCGTCCAGACTTCAGAAAGGTAATATTTCTTGCAAGAGTGAAGCATAAACAATCTTCTAAAAATTTTGTTTTGTTTTTTGCCTTTGAAGTTTTTAGACCTGTTTTTTGCTATAGAATAGAAAGTGAAGCATGATGTTAAGAAATGGGGTTTAAACGAAATACATGCACTCTAAATCAATTGGGCAAAAATCATCCCAAATCAACTGGGTTCAGTGAATATTAACCCAACCCAACTGATTTGGGTTAACCGAACAATTTTTTTAGAGTGTGGTTGCAGGAAAATCGTCCAAAAACAACTCGTTATGGCAACTTTATTATGAACTATATTAATGACATACGGAATTTGAATAAAACTGTTCATAAAAAATAGGAAGGTGCCATGTTATTAAAATTGGGATAAGGGGTAAGTGATGAAACAAAGGTCACTCTGTATTGAAGAAGCTAGTGTTCGGAATGTATCGTTTCTTTGTCTATCCGGGAAAAGAAGAATATTCATTGTTTTGACAAGAAAACTGATACTGCTTCTCGATTGGCATTGCCCGTGGTATTAACGAAACCAAATTCAGTTGCACTATGAATGGTCAACTTTGTGTCATGTTTCTCCAACGCATTCCTCCCACGTGTTCCATTCAAATTTAAGCCGGGTTACATCTGATACCATCTAGCAAAACAGACACCACGTGGACCATAAGATCTGGCGTGGATATAGCTTCTTGGGGTCGGTAAAAAATTACAGACCGTTTTCAATCTTTATACTCTATACTTCACACAGTTTTTCAGACATACCAGAAAATAAGTCGTCAGACAAGGATCATGCCAGGTACGAAAAGGTCAATGTCTGACTGAGGTTTAAAATCAGCAGTCAAAATGTCTGATGTCAAAATTATAAATTAAGTTAAGTGATCAGAACATCCTGCATGCTGGAAATCATGTACCAAACTAGCAAGCCTGTGAGTTTTGGTCCTGGCAAGTTGGGAGGTGTGAAGAAAGTGACTGTACAGCTCATCGGTATTAACAGCATGTGAAGGAATACGATTTGATGTAGCCATACAAGTATCTAAATTAATACTGAATGGTAATTCAGTTCCAATTCAGAATGAAACTAAACATACCTTGTTTGGCAGGGCTCATTGAACCCTGCCAAACAAGGTATGGTTGGATGAATTCTGACCAGTTTTACACATTATTTCGAATACTCAAACTCCATTTTGTAATATGTCAGATATCATTCTTGAATGACATACATGATTCGTTTGGTGTCTGACATATTGTCAGGAAGCGCAATGAAAATTATTTTCAGGCTTGCTTTCAAATGTTAATTCTCAAATGGAATTCAGACAAAAGCTCTCGCAGACAAAAGCTCCCAGATTGAAGTTCTGGCAGGAGGTCCTCGAAAAGATCAACATAGGAGAAGATAAGCTGCTCGCCTCAAAGGAGATAAAAAAGAGAAAGAAGTTTACGTATTCACCAACATAACATGACAGTTACACTTTATAATTTTTTATTCTTCAAGCGCATCATAAAAGGGGCCAGTTATGGTCACTGAGAAATGATGGGGTTTTTTTGGAACGGGGCGGGGAGGGGGGCACATTTCAATCATAGGTTATGTTGCAAACATCTGCGAAGCGGCGAACTTAGGCGAGCCCGAGCGATGGTATACCTCTTTAATCGGAAGGTCTGGGGGTCTTCCCGTGGAGGAATTTGAAAAATGGTTGGTCAGTGGGACCCTCCGATAGCTTCTTTGCAAAGGATCAAAATATTTGTCAGTTATAATATTCCCTTATTTTTTTTATTACACGCCTGTTCTATATAATCCCCATCTACAGTAATACTAAACCATGCGGAAAATGAAAATCTGTTCCGTTAACCGACTATTTTCAAATAGAAGAGAAATTTCACTGGAATTTTCTTCAAATCGTGCAATCACAATTTGAATCTCTAGTGATGGCTGAAAATCGTCCCCTGAGTTCCAATGTGTTCTATGTGCAAGTAGGCACATAGAACACATTGGAACTCATGGGATGATATAGTAACACGGGTTCCCCTCGCAAATTTAGTTGGCGATAAAATGTGTTCTTCTAGTTGAGAGTTGTCAAATGAATTGCTGGGTGTCCTTCTAATAATTGTTTTTTCATAAACCTGGAGACGTGTAATAAACACAGCACGATATGCGTGTGTGAATGGATTAATCAATATGGCACTTGTGCCATTGTGGAAGGATAAAATTCGAGGGCTGCGGCCTCTCGTACTGCGTGACTGAAAATGCCGTGCGGCATTTTCCTAATTCAATCGGAAACTTGTGTTGCTTGTCCTGGATCAAGACCGGGCCTCTGAACAATCCACCAATCATGGAGAATACCCTCCGAACTCACGCTCATTGTTAGCATAAACATATTTGTATTATCTTTAAGAGTAATAACATTTTCAAATAAGGGTATAAATTACTAAACATCATGATTGCCTCATGGAAATATCATTATATATATATGTAACAGAGCGTCATCACGACCAGTCCTTACAAAATTGTTGGAATCAACACGTTTCTATTTGATTTTTATCTAATTTCAGGTTTTTCTCAGCACCAGAAGAGGAACGTGGGTTGTGCAAAGACTTGGCAGCAGTGGGACACCCTATGACATGGCCCTTACTAGGGCAAAGGTGATGCAAAACAAAATACTCCCAACTTGGTTCGTCGACCATGCATTCGAGAAGAGGTGTAATAAGAAATTCGACCATGAAATGTACTCCCTGAAACCCAATTTCCCCCCACACTTTCAATACCCTATTGTGAATGATGACTTGCCTAACAAAATCATATCCGGTATGGTGACTATCAAGCCAAATATTAAACATTTTACCGAAACTGGTGTGGAATTCGATGACGGCACTTTCGAAGACAACATAGATGTTGTCATGTTGGCAACCGGATACTCCTTTGGCTTTCCCTTCCTTGAAAAAGGTCTACTTGATGTAACCGAAAATAAACTTGAGCTCTTTAAAAACGTTTTCCATCCGGATTTGGCAAGACAAACTTTGGCGATGATTGGTTATGTTCAGCCTTTTGGTGCCACTGTTCCGTTTTCAGAACTTCAAAGTAGGTTAGCAGTGCGAGTTTTTAAGGTGAGTACTAAAAGCATTAGGCACACGTTGCCATGAGGAGTGTGAAGTATAGAGATAATGCATTTTATTATATACCTATCATTGTATCTGGGCAGGCGGGCGGGCTGGTGGTTGGGTGGTGGCAGACGTAAGGACGGACACATGGACTCTCGGAAGCACGAACACACGTTCTTAATAATGGGAGTTGTGGGCTTAATTTTTTCGCACGGACGGACACACGGAGGGACAGACGCGCGGACGCACACACGGAGGGACGGACGCACGCCACTTCACGTAATCATGACAAGTGTTCGCACCTTCTTCGGGATCTTGCGGTCAGCCATATCTCAGACAGTCCTTATACAGTATCTTATATTTCTCAATAGTATTGAGGATAGGCAATTGAGCGCATTTTCTCCCTAACGGAATCACATTGACACCCAGGGAAGGCCATTGTGTGCACTTTTGATTTAACACTGAAATTTCCATAGACAACCATGGAGGCACTTGGGCACGTTGCTTGGGTGTCATTGGGATTTCAGTGTTAAACATAGGAAAAGGAGCATTCAATGGCCTCCCGGATATCTTGTTTCCACTTCTTTGCTTCATAAGAAAAGCTACGCAGAAAAAACAAAATGAATAAAAAAAACTTTCAGTGAAATGCTACTTTACAAAACAAATGGACGAACTGTCCGTGAGAGTTGTTTTTTGGAACAGTAAATCAGTATTGATCGTATGTTTAGTAATCAACTTGTATATTGTGAACAGTAGGACTGCTCATAAACCCCCCAGGCCCATAGTAAAATCAATATGTGAATGCCATGAAGATGTATGAGTGATGAAACTGTGTCACTCTTTCTGAAACTTTCTGTTTTAAGAATCTCTTGTAAGAGTGTGTGGGCCTTGACAAAGGCCGCCATAGGGGCATTGATGAAGACTTTCGGTTTTGTGATACCAACAAATTATCAACAAGTTAAAACGATATGAAAAGCTAAGAAGAATTAGGATGAATCAGATTAACGTTGATCCTGAATGTTTGTCGGGGTAAATTTCAAAATACACTTGGACTTTAGGAATCCTCATAGAATTCACTCAAATGCGGGTGTAGGTTACTAAATTTAACCTCCCTTTTTATATTTTCTTTCAGGTTGCCAATTAGAATCAGGATACAAATCAATCTTTTTTGCCCGGTACTTCTCAAGTTCATAAGTGCAAGCCTCTAAGAACTATCTTATCGCTGCACGTTGTTCCAATTTGTAAATAATTTGCTGACGAGTATACTTCAGAAGGGCCGATACGGCGCATATATCCAAAACAATCTTCAGACAATTGTCTTCGCCTCATTTTCTCTTTCTCTATCCCTTCACCGTCAGATATTTCAGCGAACCTCTGTTTCGGTACGGAAGAAGAAATGACGAGTAAATGAAATGTTAAGTAATTTTATAGCCAAGTAAAAATGTCATTCTGATCAAAATCTATCCAAAGAACGCTCGATTGCAGACTGAGTCCAAGAGGCGGAAATCATTTTGTCAAACAGTGGGGAAAATCGGCCTTAATTATATTTGCTTCACCGATCACAGCTCAATACGTCGTCCCTTGAGTGCCAATGTGTTCTATGTGCCAATAGGCACATAGAACACATTGGAACTCAAGCGTCGACGTGTGGATTACTCTCCAGCAGGAAGTTATTTGGATACCATGAAGAGGAGGGCTGATGAAGAATTTTCCTCTCATTTGCAAAATGGTAGACAGCAACACTAACTAACAAGGAGTACCAGGAGATTATGAAGACGTTCTCCACTATCGAAGAGGCTACAAGACACTTCGGGGGAGTGCAATGTCGCAACAGACTGAAACACTGGTTCGAACTCCCTGTATGGATTCAAGAAGAAGTGATATTGACAAAAAAGCTGGGAAGAAGAGTGCTTCCCAGAAGCAGAGATGCATGGAGCTGGCTGCTGAACACCATTATGGCTCCGTGCCGACCCACACATTCTTCAAAAGAGATATTCTAAAACACACCGTAGATTACAAAAGTCTTTTTTTCGCGAAAAACAAAAAGACCAGCAATCACCATCCCTTTTATGTTATTTTCACAGGAAAAGTTGGCTTCATGTAAAATCTTTAGAATGTGTGTGTCTTTCTTTGAGAGTCAAGCATCTCTTTCAAATATTTTGCGGTAACCCCGGTAAGGTAAGTTTTTCTGTTTTGGTGAATGTGTTCAGTTATCCTTTCTCTTCGAGTATTTCTCCAATTCCATTATGTGTACACGTTTCGTGGTGGATTGAGGAGTACACAATTTTTCGATTTTTTCTTCAGATTTCTCCTCTGCAAAAATATCAGTCTGTGTACCAGTGGCAGCACGTCGTTTAGGTGGCTTCTTCAAGGTTTTTGCTGTGATGGAAGAGATGGAATTTGTATAGGATCATCTTCTGTTATCTTGACTTTCACTGGTACTGTTAGTTTCTCTGCTGACAAAACTGTTTGGTTATGACAAGATTTCATTTCATGTTAAGCTTTTAAAATATTGTTCAGTGCACAGCCTCGTCAGCTCAGTTATATTTGCTTCACAGATCACGGTCCAACACGTCGTCCCTTGAGTTCCAATGTGTTCTGTGTGCCAGTAGGCACATAGAACACATTGGAATCCAGGCGGCAGCGTGTGGATTACTCTTCAACAAGCAGCTATTTGGATACCATGAAGGGAAGGGCTGATGAAGAATTTTACTCTCATTTGCAAAATGGTAGACAGCAAGACTAACTAAGAAGGAGTACCAGGAAGTCGTGAAGATGTTCCCCACTATCGTGGAGGCTACAAGACAATTCGGGGGAATACAATGTCGCAACAGGCTGAAATACTGGTTCGACCCCACCGCCCCCCCCCCCCCCCCGTATGGATTCAAGAAGTGATACTGGGGAAAAAAGCTGGGAAGAAGAGTGCTTCCCAGAAGCAGAGGTGCATGGGGCTGACTGTTGAACACCATTGTGGCTCCGTGTCGACCCACACATTCTTCAAAAGAGATATTCTAAACACACTTGTGGATTACACAAGTCTTTTTTCGCAGAAAACAAAAAGACCAGCGCCCATTCCTTTTATGTTATTTTCACTTTAAAAGTGTGAATGTGTTAGTGAGAGAGACTAATTTAGTTTACTTTGTAATAGCTTACATGAAAAGTTGGCTTCATGTAAAATTTTTAGAATGTGTGTGTCTTTCTTTGAGAATCAGGCATCTCTTTCGAATATTTTGCGGTAACCCCGGCAAGGTCTGTTTTCTGTAATGGTGAATGTGATCCGTTATCGATTCTCGTCGAGTATCTTTCCAACTCCATTGATATTGATATCACTGAACCAAATATTTGAATTAGAAATACCCGCCTTGAAATGCTGCACTCGGAAGTGATGCAATCTCTAAAACTAAACAGTCTAGGGAAAATAAATTGTTTCAATAAACGTTTGAAGCATTCTATTGACATCTTGCATTATTAATGAATATTCCAGATAAAAAAGGGTGATTTGATGACTTTTGGACCTAAACAATATAATTTACATTTGGTGTGTTTTTGTAGGGAATTCTCTGAAGAATATGTGCACGTGACCGGTACTTCCCTTACTTTCAATTCTTCTCTCTTATTTGTTGCATAACCCCTGTTTGGGGTCAGAAAAAATTGTCTGATCTGAAGGGCTATACTTGACAAAGATATTGAATGCCAAAATTAAAGTGATTCGATCATATTCTTTTTTCGCCTGAACGTTATAATGGTCGCCTATGGGAGAATATTTAGTTCCGTGATACCTGAAGTGTACACGTTTCATGGTGGAGTGAGGAATATACAACTTTTCGATCTTTTCTTCAGATTTCTCCTCTGCAAAAATATCAGTCTGTGTCCCAGTGGTAGCACGTCGTTTATGTGGTTTCCTTCCAGGTTTTTGCTGTGATGGAAGAGGTGGAATTTGTATAGGATCATCTTCTGTTGTTTTGACTTTCACTGGTACTGTTTAGTTTCTCTGCTAATAATAACACTTTGGCCGGCCGCTGATTTGTCGCGGTTCTCGGATGAGAAGGCCTTGGTTACCCCTGGACTCCCAGCTGGCTCTCTATTCCCACGCTTCTTCTCTCCTCCCAACACTCGGAGACGAACTGCTTGATGACATCCCTTGCCCCATTCTTCCCAATCTCTCCGATTAGCATATTAACCATCTCCTTTGAGTCTCCATCTAACCACATGTCCTTCATTTTCCCACCCCACTTCCCCATTATACTCCTAGTGAATCTTATTCTTTTAGACTGGTATTTTGGGCAATCTGACAGAACTGTTTGGTTATGACAAGATTTCATTTCATGTTAAGCTTTTAAAATATCCTTCAGTGCACACTCATTTGACTCGCGACGATGTATTGATGTCGATTCAGTGGTTAGTTTAAACAATATTTAATCATAAAGCAGTGTTACGCGTATACATTACATAATAATAAAACCACAGAACGGCAAACATTTTTCATGGTTGTACACGGTATAACAGAAACAGAAGTAATCGGGATTGTAAGTAGACGAGGATTCGACAGGAAGCCATAGGCTTATATGAGTCGTTGCCTTTATTCACGAACACTTTTCAAAGGATGATGGCATGAATCAGCAGTGGAGTGGACCTCGCATATCGCTGCCCAGGGGCATGATCCCCGCTGGCAATTAACCACACCATAATTGAAAGGGTAGCCAAATTGTCCTTTAGGTTACTGCTATTCATTTGCCCACATCTGCACAGAGAAGTACCGAAACTTGCGTAAGCAGTTACAAATAAAGCGGCGAAGGCCCGTCACAAAAACTGATTAGAGAGGAGGTCAGTGTTATTTCGTAAACAGGCCCCAGCCCCCGGGCAGCGATCTGCGAGATTGTTTAAACTATAGAAGGACAAGAGTATAAGAAGTTAGACAGAAAAGGGAAGAAAGGAAGAAGAAGTAGAAGTAGGCCATCATGAATACGTGATGCCATTAGAATAAGAATTCAAATGATGCGTTGTCAACAATATGAATTCAAATCCTTGCCTTTGGGCAGCTGATTTAATAATTGCATAAGTAGGAAGAGTTTTATCTTGATGATGTTAACCCTAAAGCGCGAAGTCCAGGGAAGATGAAGTTTGTGAGAATATGAGTTGTTGTCACCGAAACCTACCAGTCGATAAGATAAAGTCATGCACTACATCAAAAATTATACTGTTTTCCTTGTTGTTCAAAAATTCAGAACCGAACAGAAGTATGGAAATGTCTATAGAAAAAGGAAGTAAGTTGATCGTTTCATTACGTGCGTTAAGAAAGATTGGACAGTGGAGGAGAAAGTGCTCAGGTGTCTCGAGCTCGCCACACTGGCAATGTGGACTAGGTGCTAGGTGATTTTCGTATAAGTGGACGTTAAGACTACTACAACGTAACCTCAATCTACAGTGGTAAATTTGAGCCGCACGAGATTTGGCCCCGCTATAAAATAACGGTGGTCGTAGGTTGCCAGCTTTTAAGAAGGTCTTAAATTCACTTAATGAGGAATTCTCGCGAACTGGTAGCGGCAAGTTATTCCACTGATCAGTAACATTGGGGATGAACGAGGACTGATATAGATTTGTTCGACAAAATGGAACTCTATGGTTTTGGCTGTTTCGAAGGTTGAAAGATGGATTTGTCGAGGATATGAGAGGTGGAATTTTAATGGCAATATAAGGAGGCGACAAGTCGTGATACATTTTGAAGAATTGAACCAGTTTATGTTTACGACGTCTTTCTTCAAGAGGGTCCCATCGTGTTTCGGTGTATAGCAAGGATTTGCTAGCACTAAGTGTTGCACCTGTAACTATTCTCGCCGTTGCGATCTGAATTTTTTCTAAATCGGCGACTTGGGTTAACGAACAGTTATCCCAAACAGTATCGGCGTATAAAAGGCAAAGTATATCTTCTTCAAGACATTACGGTCGAGATCAAACTTGTGTTTCCTCAGCAAGTCTAAACGAGACCAGGCTTTGGAACAGATATGGTCAATGTGGTTGTTCCAAGTACATGTGGCATTTAATACCACTCCTAAGTGCTTATGAGTATTAACTTCACATATTTGAGTGCCACCAAGAAATAGGGGTGGATGAACAGTGTAAAAATCATACTCTCGGTTTTTTGAGGATTAAACTCAACTAACCATGTTTCAGCCCAGTGTTCAATTGCAGCTAGATCGTGGTTAATTATGTTCGAGGCTTGGTTTGGATTTTCCACAATTAGATATAAAGAAGTATCATCAGCAAAAAGGCGTATACTACTAAGTAAATTTTCAGTTATATCGTTTATATAGATCAGAAACAATAAGGGCCCAAGAACAGATCCTTGTGGTACTCCAGCATTTATAGGTCGCCATGAAGATGCCTCTGATGCCACCACCACACACTGAGTTCTATTTGAAAGGTACGATTTTATAAATGACAGTAGATCACCCGAAATACCAATACGCTCCAGCTTGTGAATGAGACCAGCATGCCATACCTTGTCGAAGGCCTTACTGACGTCGCAAAAAACGACCCTAACCTCTTTCCCTTCGGCCAACGCTCTGCAGAATTCGTCATATATGTCAGTTAGTTGGAGAATAGTCGAATCGCCTGGTCTAAAACCTGACTGGAATTGACTAAGAGCGTTGGTATTGTTCAGGAATTGCCATAGTTGTTTAAAAATACATTTTTCAAAGACTTTACCAACGCAGCTAATCATGGATATGGGGCGATAATTACTAACTATGTTTGCTGGGGCTTTTTTAGGATTGGAGAGACGTTTGCCTTTTTCCACATTGAAGGGAAATATGAGTTATTCAGCAGTATGTTGAATAAAACCGAGAGTGGTTTACTTAAGGAAGTTTTACATTCTTTAAGAAGACGTGGACTGATAAGATCAGGACCCGACGCCTTGGACACCTTTAAAGATTTCAGTGCTTCGAACACCTCACTACAGTGAATGGTTATACTATCAATTGTTTGTGGGGGGCAGAGTATAAGATCTGGCAGGGAGGCACGGGAGTCATCGACGGAAGAGACAGAACAGAAGTATTCATTGAGTACTTACGCTTTCTCAATATTTGAGGAGTATATTTTGTTCATGTGGTTGATAACAGGAATTTCAGCAGGGCGTCTACTACCAAGGAAGGATTTTAGTGTTTTCCACCACTGTGAAATTGGAATTTCGTTACTCCCCAAGGTAGACTGGACTTTGGATAAGTGTAAGGATTTTGCCTTCCTAATAGCTGAAACAACTTCATTCCGTTTATGTTTATAGTTTGCCCAAGCGTTCGGAAGCTCACTTCGTTTGGCTATGCGGTACAAGCGTTTTCTTTGTCTTATTAGTAATCGTATTTCGTTGTGCATCCAATTCGGCTGATTGGACCTCGAAGTAATGTATTTGTTTGGTACATGTTTAGAAGCAGTATCGATTAATTTGTCAGTGAAGTATAGAGACTATGGTATCTAAAGATGGATTATCAAATAGAGAATTCCAGTCTTCGCGAGAGAGGGCGGCATTTAATGCATCATAATTGCATAGGGAGTACAACCAAATCCGTCTTCTGAAAGTGTGGGGTCTTGGCTTTGGAAACTCGACTTCAATGGTAATTGGACAATGATAGCGGGTCATGTCGGGGATAATCGGTTTTAAGACCTCACAGGTTTTCACATTCACTGTGTCGCTAACCGCAAAAAGGTCTATCAATGAAGCTGACGACTCGGTAAAACACGTTGGCTCACCCACAAGCTGTTTGAAATTAAAATAATTCATTATTTCAGAAAATCTGCTTCCTGTGGGGTTTAGCTGGTTATCATTAAAATCACCTGTAACAATTAAGTCATCTACTCGCGAATCTTTTGCTTTTTCGATTGAGGTTGATATTGCATCCCACGTGTCTTGAGGGCTGTTGGGTGGGCGATAGAAGACCCCTAATAAAAGCGACCTATGTCGTTTTGTAAATACCTCAGCCCATAAGCACTCCGTATTCGGGGTCTCAAGGTCGGGTCTGTGTCGAAAGGAAATACCATCTCTAATGTAAATAGCAACCCCTCCACCTCTAGTCGGACGATTAAATCGCAATGGTTCTTGGAATCCATGGATTAGGATATCAGTTGTTGGTTCGCTGTTCTGCAACCAAGTCTCAGTGAGAGCCAGAGCGTCAAATGATGAAGATTCACATTGGATAAGATCCAGTTTGGGTTTCAGGCTTTGAATATTAACGTGTAGAATTTCCAGGGTATTGTGATCATGCTCTGAGTCGACAGAGTTCGCGCCAGGGTTGGTTGCGATATCGCCCGACAATAATATAAGTATAGCTAAGTACGAGAAAGCCAAAACAGTAACGGAAACTGCAATTCTAACTGAATGAGTCAGTGTTGACTTCGAGACATCCACATCTTGATAAGGATACGGACTAACGTAAGTGTAGCTTATCAACCGGTTTGTGCAATGGGAACGCTCACAGGTTGTGGAGGAGTACTCGGTGTATTGCCATAGGGATAGAGCAACCATAGCAGCAACACTTTCATGCAGAGCAATTCCAATGAGACGCATTAAAAGATAGGTTAAAATACAGATAGACTCGTCTTTCGGAAGTCTGTGCTTTAAGCTGCGAATATAGACTAAAAAGTTAAAGGTACCAATTCGAGCACGGTATAGGTCAACGCAACACATTATGTGATCTGTGGATGATAATAAAAACTTTGTGCTCGTATATAGGTACCAGTCATGATTACAAGTAAAAAGGCGGCTGTATGTAGGAAGGAAGGTGTATTCAGGATGGCTCTAGAACAGAAGTCATGGTGGACTGTGAAGGATGTAGAAAAAGTAGATGTGAAAGAAAAAGATACAACATAAACTAACAAAAGATAAAGGTGAATGATATGTACAAGATACCTAAGTAGTATCAGAATATATATAGAAGAGGAAGGCTGCTTTGGCCTTGGAAGCGCTTTGGTAATTACTTTGGGAGTGAAATTTTTGGGAGGGATATAATATATGATACATACCCGTATAGTGTCCGTACATATCTATTTGCTACAAGCTAGTTTTTCAGAGTCGGAATATGACCTGAATACTGTATATCTGGACATTCCACATATTTCCATACTAAATATGGTGTAGCTGAATATTGGGGGGTAGGAGGGGGGGGGGGGGTCAAGCGTCTAGGTTACATGAGCGCCCAGTATAATGGGGAGGGGTGGGGTAATAGCGGAGTCATAGTGTAATCGATAGATGCATGATTGAATTTGAAAAAGATGTTAACTGGTTGAGGGCTAGATTATTTTGGGTGGTGTGAATTTGTCATACAAAATTTGTTCCGTTGGAAACCATTGGACAGTGCCCAAAGATACTTTCCAATAATTTCCAACAAACCAAATTTATATAAGCAAGTGATTACTTGTATTTGACAGAATATGAAACATATGCGAGGAAAACATAGGCCTTTGCTCCAGCACCAACCTGTTTGTGAAAACCCTGATAGTGGCTTCCAACACTCAGTATTTGGAGAATACAAGATACAAGATCACAATGTAGTGTGGGATTCTTTAGGAAATTTGAGGAAATTTGGACGCAGGCCATGTTATTCTGAAAGGTATGGCCACCAGAAATAAAACCTTCCTATCACGAGGGTAGTGATAGTCGATAGGGAGTGACGTCTGTTTCGACATTCAGTGGCACACAGCGGGTGGGGTGAATTTGTCATACAAAATTTGTTCCGTTGGAAACCATTGGACAGTGCCCAAAGATACTTTCCAATAATTTCCAACAAACCAAATTTATATAAGCAAGCGGCTACTTGTATTTGACTGAATATGAAACATAAGCGAGGAAAACATAGGCCTTTGCTCCAGCACCAACCTGTTTGTGGAAGCCCTGATAGTGGCTTCCAACACTCAGTATTTATTATACTTTCCAATAATTCCCAACAAACCAAATGTATATAAGCAAGTGATTACTTGTATTTGACTGAATATGAAACATAAGCGAGGAAAACATAGGCCTTTGCTCCAGCACCAACCTGTTTGTGAAGACCCTGATAGTGGCTTCCAACACTCAGTATTTAGAGAATACAAGTTACAAGAGCACAATGAAGTGTGGGATTCTTCAGGAAATTTGGACGCAGGCCATGTTATTCTGAAAGGGATGGCCACTAGAAATAAAACCTTGCTATCACGAGGGTAGTGAAAGTCGATAGGGAGTGACGTCTGTTTCGACATTCAGTGGCACACAGCGGGTGGGGCCTTCCCCTAGTATTGGATGCCATTATGCGACAAGGGTGACTCACAAGGAAGGAGGGCTACCCAGTCACGACACACTGGTGGATCAGGCACATCGCCCCCACGATGCAAAACACACGCCCACCCACACATCCAACAGAACACGCACACCCACATAGTTCTTGAGAAAGAATTCATATATGTATATATGAATTCACTCTCCCGAGCCACGCGAGCATCACCGAAGAGCACCCAGGCATTTTCCAGTAATCCACAGCAAAGTAACAATGACCTGCAAAGATAATTAGTGTGATATATGTCCCTAAGAACAATAATACAACCGAGCTGGTTACAGCAAGGTTGCAACTCATTTGCAACTCATTTGTATCTATCGAGACCATGATGGTGTTGTAGAAGCTCCGATAGTTCATCAGTGTCCAAGAGAACAAGGAATGTGCGGACTGTGGTCCATTTCGTCAGGGTTTCCGAGCAGCATCACATTAACCTTAAACGACGAGCTTGGACTGCGCGTTGTGTCATAGTAATATCGTTTGATCGGAAAGACAAACATCCGTGGATAGAGGTACTAATCAAAAGCATTGCCAACACTAGAGCTAGTGAACAACACAATATGTACACATTGTGCCGTTCACCAACTCAGCGTTAGCAATGCTTTCGCGTTGAGCTCACTCCAGCGATCTACAGGAAAATAACTTCGATCAGCAGGTAACGTTTCAATGGTAAACATTCACGCAACAGTATTACATCAAGTCTGTCAACGCCGAAATTAGTTCTATGTAAATTATTCGGCGGTACTGCAACCAGAGACGAGCTCAATGTTCCAGTAGCACAAGAGCTTGCAGAGGGAACAAAAATAAAATAGCTAGTAACCCGTTCCTTTGATTTTTGTTATTGTGGTGACAGTTGAGATGAGGGCGAAAACGTGAGCTGTAATATAAAACACGTGCACAGAGCTTGTGAACTGCGGTTAACTACTCTGCATAATGTGCTAACAGATTCCAACCACTCCATATGACTCATCAACGAGAATCTAGTGGCACGTATTGCTGAAAACATGCTATGTGGCATACGTCCTGTAAGGTGTGCATATTTCATATTTAAAAAAGGAATAAAAATCTCTATAGCCCTCAATAACCCCCCCCCCCCAGGATTATAGCTCATGCCCCCCCCCCCCCCCCCACACACACACACATTTACATCTTTAGAATGGGGGCACAATCTGGGGTCAGCAAGAGAAACGTAATAAGCATGGCGAGAAGATAAAAATAAATAAATAGAAAAATAAATAAATAATAGTAATAAATCCAAACAGTGTGATAATAAACTGTTTTACGCATGTAGCGTCGTTTGAGTGTTCTAGTGTGTTGGGCAGTGGGTTAACCTTGGCTTGACGTTATTATAGAAACCAGGCGATAATTCTCCTCAATTGTTGAAATTCTAGACACGCTCGTTATCCGCTCAACAGAACCATCCTTGAACTTAATGAAGATTATACCGTCAAAGCTCCATGTGTCCTGAATTTTGCCGTCCCTACGGAGGGTACGAGCTCTTTTAGCTATTTCAGCTCTGATTTTGGTGAGATCCTCATTTATGTACAATGGATGGGTGGATTGCACATGCTTCAATTTAGAACGTGCCCTAAAAATTCTGTCACGCACCCTATAGGTTGTCAAACGAAAAATGATTGAGCGGGGCGGGCCTGACTGTCTTTTAGGTCCTACACGGTGGCTTCTTGCTATTTCCTCTATAGAAAGGGGAACTTTAATTTTGTTGGCCATGTCTAATACTATCTGATCAGTATTTTCACTTGCAGTCTCGGGCACACCCGACAGACGGAGGTTTGTGCGTCTACCGTACTGCTGGAGGTCATCTAGCTCACTGCGCAATGTTGAAATTGTTGTGTCCTTTTCGCGAATAGAATTCTCCAGATGTGTGACCCTATCTTCTAAATGACGCAACTTTTCCTCCATTGCCTCATTGATAATATCCTTAAATAAGGAACGTATATCCTGATCACAAAAGAGTATTTTAAAATCAGTTTTAAGTTTGTCAATGTCACTTGAGTCTCCACGAAACATCTTGTTAACTGGTGATTTGGAATCAAAAAGGTGGCTAATGAGACTGAATCGGAATCACTCTCGTCACTTGGAAGGATTAACTCAGAAGTTGTCGGAGATGCGGGGGATGCTTTTGGTTTATACCTTTTTCTTTCAGTGGATTTGGGTGTAATCTCATCAGACTCTCTTCTGCGTTTTTCTCTTTCAAGTCTGTTTTTTTACTTTTCTTACCCATATAGAAAATATAATTACCCTCACATCAAGGAAACAAGGTATATAAAGTCAATAATCTGGAAATCTTTTTGTCGGAGAAATGGCAACACAGGTCCAAACACCCGTATTTACTCACAGGTACTTTATAGTACGTATAGTAATTTTGTGCAGCAAGGTGTGAAGTGTATTACATTCAAACAATAGTGAATCACTAGCGTAACAGTCACTGTGAGGTAATTAACAAAACCATCGGCCTCGGATTGGTGGTCTCGTTGATAATATTATGTTCTGAGAGGTCAACACAGCTCGTGCTGAAGTTTGTTACGTTCAGATTCAGTGGTTGGTGTCAATTCTCTGGTTATGGAATTTTGTTTTCATCTCTTGATGTTACTATTGCAGGATCATTGCCTCTGAAATCGTCAAAGTCAGATAAAAAAGTTATTATTTTTTTAAACATAATTTTATTTCTCAAAATAGAAGTAGAGTTTGACGAACAGGCATAGCCTTTATGAACGTCTCTCCCAATACATTTCACAAATTACAAAAGACAATAAATGGGTGCACGTGCGTGTGTAATGGAGGGCAACACATAATTCTGATTTCATTAATCACATTTTTTGAAACACTTAATTACTTTCTATGCGTGTTGCCTCTAAAAAAGGGAAATCCCTTCTTCGGTAAATCTTGGGTGATTTTTCGCATGACCAACAGACATTTTCGAACATTGAAATACGTACTGGTCTGTTAGGTTAATGACAACTACAGTACAGTTGTGGCCACTGAAATAGGCTGATACTCCCTCTCCCCAGTCTCCTCTTTCTCTGCCTGCCTGCCTGCCCGTCTGTCTGTCTCGGGTGAGGGAGAGAGAGTGAGAGAGAGAGAGAGAAAATTAAGCTCTGCCATATTGTATTGACTAATCAAATACAAGCACTAATTTTTTTATCTTTAGTAATTTTTATAGCCAAGGCAAAATATTTTGGGATCAAAATTTATTCAAAGAACATTCATGCACATACTTAGTCTAAGAGGCGGTAAACATTTGTCAACAGCTGGAAAAACTCAATCATTTAAAATGTTTACTATCACGTCACGTCGGAGTAAGTATAAGAATACCAACTAGAAACAGAGGAATTTCTTGATACTGAACCAACCATGAGAGTATAGCTATTCGTGGACATGAAGATATCGAAGAGAAAAATGGATTTGTAAGAGGTGAAATGAAACGGGAAACATACGTTACTATGCAATTACTATCACAAGAAAGATATTACGACGATGTGCCAGAAGAGACGGAGTTAAGAGAATTTCACCATTAGTATTTGACTAAATTCAACAAGATTTATAGCGATTTCTTCGGAATGTCATCAGGGATGCCATCCATTACTCAAGATTAAGAGGTGGTAAACGATCCATTGTTACTAAAGGCGATTTTAACACAGGATGTAAAAAGAATGGAATAATTATGCTAGGATAGTTAATAGAATGAAACAAACAACGGCCCTTTTCAGGGCCATCACATGTTGTAAAAGAGAATGTCGTGATACACACGCTTGGCAGTTTCGCACTTAAGTCCTGATGTCAAAACTTTATTTAATTCCAAGAGGTGTTAACATAACGTTTCACTCAATAGTATTAACATTATATATATCGCTCCTTGAAGGGCACGCAGTGGTTTAGCAGGTAGAGGTGCAGGCTGCAAGCCGCGAGGTCCTCTGTTCGGATTCCACCTACGTCAACTACGTTGTGTCCTTAGGCAAGACACTTCACCCACATTGCCCACGATTGCGTACCCTTATGCTACCCAATTAGCACACAAGCAAATACCGCACATCACATGCGGCAGATTGGGCATAACAGCGGTCAATGTTTCGATGACGTCGCGTGCGCATCATGACGTCACGACGTCAATAACGAGGTCAACTGGTTCGCGAGAAAAACTTCAAGAAACCCAACCTCTCCATCAATATTCCATCTCATTATTTATTTATTTGGGATTAACGACATTTTCGACAGTCAGGGTCACCTCGTGTCGGACAGTTTTTACGGGTTGAGGGAGCTGGAGTGTCCGGAGAGAACCACCGAGCAACGGCGAGCAACTGTCAAACTCCCCAACATACTAACTCCACAAAGCATGGTTAGCATTGATTAAAATTTTGCTGATGCTGATCTTTATTACGTGGTAAACGAATGCGTGTACATCACTGCTCACGCGTGGACCAGTCCACAGCGGCTGTACTGTACTGTCGTATTGGTGGGATGCTCTTGATAGTCATATTATAAAATGTTGTTATTTCTTATAGCGTGATGTTTCTCTCCCAAGCAGAGAAGTTATGCGGCAAGATATAATTAAGAAACAAGAATATCCGTCTATGCGATCCACAAAGTCAAGACGTCACACGATACGTGTAGAGTTTCTTCCCTTCCTGGATGAATTAGCTGAATTGGCAGGTTGTAGCATAAACTTAAGTAAGTACATGTTATTTACTCGACCCCTTTCAATTGTATATTCTCTAATAGCATTGGTGAAATTTGAAGATTGGTCGCTAAAGAACAGGGGTGTGGCTGGATTGTCTTGGCCAGTGGCGTGTGACACCTCCGAATATCCACCTGTAACATCCCTCCGCTCCCAAGCTGCTGAACATTCAACTTTTGAGAAAACCATTTGCACCCCCCTCCCCTTGCGTGAGAATTTCCCAACTCCAACTGCTACCGTTGAATTTCCAACTGATGAAGAAATCAGAATGTACTCTCTCCCTCTGTGCTCAAAATATATGGCCTTTGAGCTCCAGAGTTAGAAAATAACAGGGCTGGCATTCTCAAGGAGGGCTGGAGGGCTGCCCTCCTAGAGCCCTCGTAAATATTTTTAGGAAGGCTATTTTTAGCCCTCCTGCATCTAGCCAATTAAACACATTACAAATTGTTTTTGCAGTACTACTTCTAAAAGATTTGTAAAATATAAAATGTATAACCCTGAGATGTTTGACAGAGGCGGAGTGAGCGCCTTGGAGATGAGTTGGGCGACAGATACGGGACCGATTTTTCAGCAATATTATTTTTTTCTATAAACCCTTTCAATGCTAAGCTACCGAATAGTTTAATAAAACATTTGGTTTGTTTATACGTTTGGTAGAATCTAAAATCGTACCATGAGGAAAATCTGTCCCAATTTATTCCAACAACTCACGGGGCGGTTGAATTCAATTATGACCAGATGTCCTTAAGTATTTATTGTTCGTCTCTTCGTATACATGTCAGTGGGAAGAAAGGGGTTAACTTATTACATTAATGGTTTGGCCACAGATCTTGCGTTGGGTGGGAAGAGGGTGGAGAGCTCGGTGGCCCAGTGCCTAGAGCCTTGGAGTCGTGACCAGAATGTTGTGGTTCGGAATCTAGTCCGTGCAATCAGCGTTGTGTCCTTGAGTAAGACACTTCATTTCCATTGCTCACTTGGGGGCACGTTGGCGCAGTGTGCTAAGGCGTATCGCACGTTGACGGTACACGTGCTTTCTACAAACACTGCCTCGACGGGATTGGTAAGTTGGAAAGTCTAACAGTCACTCGCCGATGCTCGGTGGTTCCTTTCGTGTACTCCGGCTTCTCCCACCCGAAAAACGGCCAGCTACACGAATTGACCTTGTCCACTAAAAGTGTCGTAAAACCGCTATCATCATTCCATCCATGAAAAAGTAATCCCATTATTTAAATCCGGTGATAACCGAGACTTCAGTAACTATAGATCAGTTAGTATACTCCCTGTTTTCTCCAAAATTTTGGAAAAAATATGTATAAAAGACTTATTAGTTTCCTGGAGAGAAACAACATTTTAAATCCCTATCAATTTGGCTTCAGGAAGAAAACACTCCACTATACACCCTGTCATGCATCTTATTAAACATGTGGCCATGGAGAACAATAAAAAGCATAAAGATGTCACCCTAGCTATTTTTCTCGACTTGTCCAAAGCATTTGTACCATAAACCATGATATTTTACTTAGTAAACGTGAAAATATGGCATTAGAGGACTCAGTAATGATTGGTTTCGGAGCTATCTCTCCAACAGAACTCAATACGTTAACTATAGGGGAAATGAATCCGACAAGGCCGAGCTACGCTATGGGGTGCCGCAGGGGTCTATCTTGGGCCCTATTTTATTTTTAATATATGTTAATGATCTGCCGCATTCCACTTCACTACCCCTCCTGTCCTTTGCCGATGACACCACCGTATTTTCCTCCGGTAAAGATATTAATCATTTGACTACTTATGTAAGTGGTGAACTAGCCAAAATCTTTGAAAAGTGCTCCATTAATGAACTCATGTTAAATGCAAAGAAAACGAAATATATTTTAATAAATCCAACACAAAAGGCTACTCCCATGAACCATAATATTTACATCAACGAACATAAAATAAATAGGGTGGGACAGAATGAAATTGAAATTTCTTTGAAATTCTTGGGAATTTTGATGGATGATCATCTATCTTACAAGTCTCACATTGACCAAATATGTACAAAAATAGCCCGAGTAAATTATGCATTACATAAAGCGAGAAAATACTACCACCCGAGGCAATGGTAACCTTATATTATGCACTTATTCATATAGCCTATGGTATACACATATGGGGTAATTCAAAATCTGTTAGGAAGCTCTCCCTTCTACAAAAGCGAAGCATTCGCATTATAAACAACAAATGGTATAATGCTCACACTGATCCTCTGTTCCCCAGAGATCATATTCTTAAGGTAGAGGACTTATATAAAGTGCGATCATTATTATTTGTATATGATTGGCATAACAATACGCTACCCATCTCATTTAATAATTTCTTCTCGAAGACAAATATAAGACCTAGAATCACAAGACAATCTTATCCATTAGAAATAAAGCTTACTGGAACGAAGTCTCTAGACCTATTTCCAATATTTGCCTATCCAAAACTATGGAACAAATCAGATTTTGAACTGCGTACAATCTGCAATAGAACCGCCTTCAAAAGACAAATTTCAAACAAATTCATGGGTGCATACACGAAGGATGTTCACTGTAATAATCCCTATTGTCAGGATTGTAGCCGGTAGTGTTGAGAGCACTTCTTTGTGGACAGTGAAAAAGACAAATAAATAAATAAATAAATAAATAAATAAATAAATAAATAAATAAATAAATAAATAAATAAATAAATAAATCTCTTTTATTACCAAGAGATTGGAGCCGATAGCTCGTGTCTTACGTGGGAATCTATTAGAATAATGGGCATTTATGCGATTGACTAAACTTTACTTACACTCATGTTGAAAACATAATTGACGACATGTACTTAACAATGACGATAAAGGTGATTTTAAAAATCCATGACGAAAGTAATAAAATATTTCGTGTGATACCCAATTGTCTTTCAAGCTCGTCACAGCATTTTCCCTACAAAGCCCAGCCAAATAGTATTCGAGATAGATTTGTTTGCCCTGGTCAATGGTGGAGGCGGTTGGGAGTCTGAATTACACAGCAGCCATCAAGTCCCATATTAGTCCTATACTAAGTGTATGTTTCAAAATGGTCTAAGTAATATTCTGTAGTATTTGTACTCTGTTTAGAATTCCACAATGACCAGTACAATGTTGCTATAGAATTTACGTTGGGGATAACAATTAGACAGTCAATCTGGCTATGTTATTCCCCACAATAAACCTATGTGTTTTCATGTAATTTTATCATTGTCATTATTGTTTATTATTATGTATATGTTTTATTTAAGAATTGAATGCAATTTTTATAATCTTTATTGGAGTATGAACGTGTGGGAATGGGTACAAATTGTATGAATCCCTTCATACAATTTGTACCCATTCCCACACGTTCATACTCCAATAAAGATTATAAAAATTGCAGTCAATTCTTATAATAACATTCCGTAACTGTTTAAACTACTTTTTACCAAACAACAAAGCAGAAGTACGAAATAAAACATGTACGAACGGACGAGGCGAAAAACCACCCTCACACAAAAGACAAAGCGCACAACTCAGATTTTTAATTTTCACATCTTTAGAAATGGAAACGAGTATTTTAGTAACGGGCTTTATGCCACAGTTGGGAAATGTCACCAAAGAAACAGCAGAGGAGTTGATCACTGCGAGAGGCGCTAAAAGTTAAAAACCCGCCCAAACACCGCCCGAATTACATTCTGTCAACTGTTCTCTACCGTAAATGCGGGTCAAAGTTCGACCAAATGTATTCATTGGTCATGACGTTTTCACCAGCTGACCAATGGGATTTGAGTATTTGGACCCAAAACGTATAACTACATTAACAATGTAATTATTGTGAAATAAAGAATCAATCAGTCAATCAATCCACAAATTGTTCTTAACCGCGCGGTCGTAATACATTTATTATAAAAGCTATTCTGACACTCATTCCACCCCTAGTGTCATATATTTTTAATAACATTGGTTTGGATACATATTTCATTTAACCTCTATTATTGAAAACTTATTACAATATCGGTTGGTGCGAACTTTTTCATCGCCTGTTATTGTAACAAATTCATTTCAATAGCGATTGATGCAAACTTTTTCATCGACCGCTATTGTAATAACTTTATTACAATAGTGGTTGATGGAAACTTATTCGCCGAACGCTATTGTAATAAACTTATTACAATAGCGGTTGATGTAAACTTTTTCACCGACTGCTATTGTAATAAACTTATTACAGTAGCGGGCGATTCAAACTTTTACTTCAACCGCTATTGTAATAAACTTATTACAATAGTCGAGTGTTAGTTTTAGTAAGTTTTCATAAATCTGAGAATAAGTTAACTAGGGGTGTCTACAACAGACGAGCCAGTTTCATTCAAGATTTAATCTCCTTATACGAATCACAGCGACAAAAAACCCCGAAATTGACGAAATGACCAATAAAATCTGAAATATCTTGCTCCGGACAATGTTCGATAAAACCACACAAATAGGGATGTCAGTGGTATCAACTCATTTAGTTATTTCAAATACATCAACATTTGTACGGTTTACTTTATAAATATGGTTAACCCTTTACCCAACGTAACGGCCAAAACCGGCCAGCGCTATTCTCAAAAATCGCCAATTAATTTTCAAAATATTTTCATTTTTTGTCTCAAAAACATAGGTTATGACCCCTCGTTGGAACGAGCTCGTCGAGCTCGTTCCAACGAGGGGTCATAACCTATGTTTTTGAGACAAAAAATGAAAAAAATTAGTTATTCAAGAATTTTTTTGGCAAGTGTCGTCTGCTTTTCATGTTAGGTAAAGGGTTAAAAGATTTGTAAAAAGTAATATGAAGTGGAGCGAGCGCACTGGAGATGAATTGTGTGGCAGATGGGAGACCGATTTTTCTGCAATATTAGTTTTTTTGTACAAACCTTTTCAACGTTAAGCTACCGAAGAGTTCAATCCAATATTTGGTTTGTTCATGCACTTGAAGGAGTCTAAAATGATACCATAGGGAAAATCTGCCCCAATTTATACCAACAGCCCATTGGGCGGTTGCATTCAATTATGATGAGTCGTCCTCATGCACTTATTGTTCGCCTCTTCGTATACTTGACGATAAGATGAAGAGGTTAACTTATTACATTAACAGTTTGGCCACAAATATTGTCCAGGGTGGGAAGGGGGTGGGTGTGTCCGGGGCTTGGTGACTCAGTGTCCTTTGAGACCTTGGGTCGTGATCCGAAGGTCGTGGTTTGGAATCTAGCCCGTGTAATCTGCGTTGTGTCCTTGAGCAAGACATTGCTCACTTGGGGGCACGGTGGCGCAGTGTGCTAAGGCGTATCGCACATTGACGATACACGTGCTTTCTACCAACGATAAGCGTGCCCCGGTGGGATTAATAAGTTGGAATGCTGGACAGTGACTCGCCGATGCTCGGTGGTTCTTTCCAGCTATTCCGGCTTCTCCCACCCGTAAAACTATCGCCTACACGAATTGACCTTAGCCATTAAAAGTGTCGTAAAACCCCTATCATCATTTCTTCCACAAATTGGGCTTAACCGCCCGGTCGTTATTAATTTATTATAAAAGTGATTCTGAAACTCCTTCCACTGCTAGTGTCATAAGTTAATAATAACATTGGTTTGGACACACATTTCATTTAACCTCTGTTGTTGAAAACTTCTTACAATAGCGGTTGGAGCAAACTTTGTCATCGACCGCTATTGTAATAAATTTATTACAATAGCGGGCGATGCTAATTTTTTCACCGACCGCTATTGTAATAGACATTACAATAGCGGTTGATATGAACTTTTCCATTAACCGCTATTGCAACTAACTTATTGTAATAGCGGTTGGCGAGACTGCAGTTAAAACTAGAAGTCCTCTCATGAAATGCGCCCAAATAGTACGTCGATCTGCGCGTTAGTCTACGCGTAATGACCATAGTAAGGCTATCAAATTCTGTACATATGACCTGTGCTCAGGCAGTGTTTCAGCCAATGGACCTCCGGGTAACCTGGAGGCCCATTGGCAGAAACATTGCACGTGTTTGCTATGAGTAACCAGGAGAACCTGCCGTGCTTCGGATGCCATTCGATATGGCAATTGCGCGCAATTCCTACGCGCAATTAAGCCTAGCTAAGCGCACAGTTCGTGACAGGACTTCTGGTTTTAACTGTAATCAGTTGTTGTAACAGAACCTATTTTACTTGAAATTTTATCTATCAGATGTCGCCGCAATTCTTCTTGTAGACGTTATTGTAGTGAATATATTTACTACACAGAACCAAAGTACCGTGGTACAACTTGTATATGAACAGTTGGTATGTTCTTTCTACAAATACTATTTTACATCGCTAAGGGCGACAAGCTTTCGTTGTAACCCAGTGTTAAATTTGTGCTTTCCATTGATGACAATATTTTCGTCGTAAAATCGGTCGATAACAGTGACTCAAACATACAGGAAAATGAAGGTTGTGATGTATAGAACATGCAACAAAAAGATGCTTAGACCTATCCGAATGATCTCACAGTTCTAACCGAGTAGTGCTTGCTTCTTCAACACTTACCGTTGTCGGCTAATGCCATAAATGGACACATCTTTATGCCGGGAATCTGTCGAAAATAATGGAGCGTCGCCGATTTCGGTATTAGAGTGTTGGCAGAGCCCCACCTGTACTTACACTTCTTCGTCGATGAGTGAGGGTGATGTGGTAGAGAGCTGTAGTCATGCACCTACTGTATATTCCCGATTTCGTTTACCTGAAGTCAAAGGGCGAGCAAATTCAAAACCACTGCTGGACTGTGTAAATGAAATTTTTATTATTGCTTATTCCCTTTACCACAGCAAACAATTCGTCCCCTGAGTTCCAATGTGTTCTATGTGCCAGTAGGCAGATAGAACACATTGGAACACAAGGGACAATTTGTTATTATTATTTTTCAAATGTAGTACCAAACACAAAGCATCAGTAGATCAAGTGTGAAAGAGGTGTCTTTGACGCCTCATACATCAAGGGGAATAACTGTGAAAAAACAACACCTGGGGGCAACACATTGGACAAAATGGGAAAACATTACCTCAGAATTTTCGCTTAGTTGTTTTTCCCGCCAAATTCGTGCCTTAATTCGTGCCCCCCCCCCCCCCCACCCCCCATCAAAAAAATAACGTGTACCATATATACCATGTTGCTCTAAAAATGAGAGAGTAATGAGAAGAGGAGAAAATTAGTAGAAGAGAAACAGGGAGAAAGGGGGGATGGGGATGGACTTGTTTTGACCATGTACCCAGGCTGGGAGAATGATTGGAGGTTTACGAAGCTTTCAACAGTCCAGAATACAATCAAAGTTTTACGGGTGGAGAAACCCGGGGCATCCGGAGAAAACCGCCGTACAACAGAGAGTAAATGTCAACTGTCCAATATACTAACTACACTGAAGCAGAGTAAGGAGAGGACGAGGAGACTAAGGAGGAGAGAAGCAGGATGAGGAGGAGGGAGGATATATGATTGATAGATGATTGGAGTTTTACAAAACTTTCAGTCTTCAAGGTCATATCGTGTCAGTGGCATCTTACTGGCAGAAGAAGCCAGTGTATGCGAACAAAAACACCTAGCAGCAGCAGCGAGTAACTGTCAACTCTCCTATATACTAACCCATACAGACGCAAGGCTAGCATTGGTTGAAGGTGTGTTTCGCCAACGTGCGATTTGCCTAAGCACACGATGCCACTGCGTTACCAAATAATCAATGGGAATTAAGTGCCTTGAACAAACCCACAACACAAGTTACCCGGATCAGGCAAGAAACGCACAACCTTCTGACTAAGAGAACTCGGAAACGCGCACATACGTGTTACAATGGTATTGTAAGGCATTTGCAGGCGTTGCCGTGTAGGTTTTATTCCTTAACAATAAATTACCAGGATCGGACAGCAACTTATGTACAGGAGTGTACGGGGTTGTTCCAAATTTCTAAAACACAGCCAACAATTCTACCTAAATTACTCCCATTCAGCACATTGTTTGCCCGCATTCTGCCCCACTTCCTTCGATGTCAAAACTTTATATATGATGGGGGACGGACACCCCCTCCACCCCATCCTCTGTCAGTACGCCCATAACCTAAGTATTATTATTACAATAACAGTTGGTGAAAATGTTCGCATCGCCCGCTATTGTAATAAATTTATTACAATAGCTGTCGATGAAAAGAATTGCACCAACCGCTATTGTAATACATTTTTTACAATAACGGTGGGTGAAAAAGTTAGCTTCAACCGCTATTGAAGTAAATTTATTACAATAGCGGTGGATGAAAAAGTTCGCACCAACCGCTATTTGAATAAGTTTTCAACAATAGAGGTTAAATGAAATATCTGCCCTAACTAATGTTGTTATAAAGTTATGAAACTTGCGATGAAATGAGTTTCGGAACCGCTAAAACAATAAATGTATTACGACCGGGTGGTTAAGCACAATTTGTGGATGGAATGATGATAGGGGTGTTACGACATTTTTAGTGGACAAGGTCAATTCGTGCAGGCGACAGTTTTTCGGGTGGGAGAAACCGGAGTACCCGGAAACAACCACCGAGCAGTGGTGAGTCACTGTCAGACCTTCCAACTTACAATCCCCTTCGAGGCAGGTTTAGTGTTGGTAGAAAGCACGTGTTCCGTCCACGTGCGATACGCCTTAGCACGCGGCACCACCGTGCCCCCAAGTGAGCAATGGAAATGAAGTGTCTTGCTCAAGGACACAACGCAGATTGCACGGACAAGCTTTCAAACCACGACATTCTGATCACGACTCCAAGACTCTAGTCACTGCGCTACCGAGCCCTGCACCCCTTCCCACCCCACGCAAAATATGTGCCCAAACCATTAATGCAATAAGTTAACCCCTTTCTTCCCTCGGACATGTATATATACAAAGCTTTTCCTTATGGTATCATTTTAGACTCCAACAAGTGCACAAACAACCCAAATGTTGGATTAAACTATACTATAGGTTGGCGTGGGGTTGATTTATACAAAAAAATAATATTGCACAAAAATCGGTCTTCTATCTGCGCTCAACTCATCTCCAGTGCGCTCACTCCGCCTCTGCCAATTATCTCAGGATTATACATATTATATTGTACAAATCTTTTAACCATATTTATAAAAAAAAACCATACAAATGTTGAGGTATTTGAAATAACTAAAAGATCTGATACCACTGACATCCCTATTTGTGTGGTTTTATCGAATATTGTCCGGAGCAAAATATTTCAGATTTTATTGGTCATTTCGCCAATTTCTGTCGCTGTGATTGGTATAAAGAGATTATATCTTGAATGAAACTGGCTTGTCTGTTGTAGACATCCCTAGTTAACTTATTCTGAAATCAATGACAAACTTATTGCAAATGACACTCGACTATTGTGATAAGTTTATTACAATAGCGATTGAGGTAAAAGTTTGAATCGCCCGCTATTGTAATAAGTTTATTACATTAACGGTCGGTGAAAATGTTTGTATCTACCACTATTGTAATAAATTTATTACAATAGCGGTTGATGAAAAAGTTTAAATCAACCGCTATTGTGATAAATTTATTACAATAGCGGTTGTCGTTGTCTAACAATAGCGGTTGGTACACGGCTCACTTTATCCATATGTCAAAAAGAAATATATAATTTGCTCAAAAATAAAACTCAACTGCGGCACTGTGCTTCATGTTCAAACATTCTGCCACTTCCATGGTACTGGTGGTAAGTAACTCTCTGGTAATGCCGCCAGTTAGATGTAGAATAATCTTTAATATTTGAACATTTGTTGGGGAAAGTACAATTCTACCGCAAGATGTTGTTCACATATCCCTAGAAATACTGCTAGGGATAGATGTGGTCAATCTTGTATTTTTACACTTATTGTATAAAGAAAGAAGACTTCCTTAAACATGTTATCACCTGAGTTCCCTTCTGTTCTATCTCCCTTCAGGGCTCCCTTCAGGGAGATAGAACAGAATGGAACTCAAGTGACGATGTGTATCCTGGCGAGAACATTTGCCCTCCTGGGAGAATTTAGGAGGGCAATTTTTAGCCCTCCTGTATTTTTCATAACGCCAAGCCTGAAATAGTATTGTCTCCTGTAAGAAAAGCCACATGAAATATGGTTAAAAATCAAGAAATGGTCACTGCCACAGATAAAACGTCACGAAATCTACTAACATGGGTCATGAGATTTCCAACTGTTGGTGGTTTGAGGCTTAATCCTAGGAACGCGGGTGGTATCTTCCAGGTCAGTTCAATAACACCAATTGGAAGAGTCCATTTTCATCATTTGTGAGTATACCAATTAATATTTTCAACGTGCAGTCCGATGGCTGTCGGTTGAAAATATTGATTGTCAACCCACACATTCACTTATCGCTATCCTACTTAATGGAATTATGACGTAACATGTTTCTGGGCCGGAAAATGTGGCCCCCTCGGTTTCAAAGGGTTGAAATATCTAACTATGGAGAATTGTGTCCGGAATTAGAAGTGACAGACCTCCGTAGCTCTTGCCATGACGTCCCTGATGGAGGGATAAACCTTGAAGGAAACGAATTCTGTGTATGTTGACTTGAGAACAACCGGCATGCAGATCTGTTCAAATCAAGGTCTACAGTTTTGTCTTCAGTTGTGTCAGACCTGTGGTTTGTGAAAACCATATGTATTATTTGCCACAAACTTATCAGTTAATTTTTCGCAGATATTTATTGTATAACCTTTGTATAAACAATCAAAAAGGCAACAAAAGTTGACATAACTTTATACTGAGTAGCTCATCTCGCAGTTGACAATATGGTGAGATAAATATTATTTACTTTTCATGTTGAAACAATATGAGCGTGCAGGGGTTCTTTTCCAATCAGCTTGTGCAATTTATTCTTTATGACAGACATTGTGGGCGTGGTTTAGGGAGGGCCTAAATGCGTTTTTTTCGGTTCATTATGTTCTGACAAGAAAAAAAAGGAAATATTTTAGCCAGTCATTTTGCCTGAAAATGCATGAACAGAAAAAAGGTTTAAATATACCTTATTAACACCAAGCAGCACGTAAAAAAGTTATAAATGAATACTCAACAGTATCTCTCTTACAATTCTTGGAGCGTAGAATCATTTCCACTGTGCACTTCTGGCGAGAGAGGGCATGCGATGCCCCTTCCACCCGTGCCCCGTGCTGCCAGCGTGCTTGTTATGAGTTATTTGTTCCAGTCCTGGAAATCTGAAAATCCAAGTCGAATCGAAACCGAATCGAATCAAAATAAAGATTTCGAATCGAATCTCGAATCAAACCTTTCGGCTGTTATTTGGTTAGTCAGTCAAAAAACCGAAACATTCCAGAACCGAATGGACGTAGTTCCGGAAGCGGATGTCCCTTGAATTCTTCTTCTATCATCAGGACGAGACTTTGTGATAAAGAAGAGGTGAAGAGGAGACACTTGTTGAGTGCATCTTGACAATTCTAAAAACCGGGGTGATTTCGAATCGATTCGAACTCTGAAGCTGCGCAGGCACCTAGTACTAGGTTCAATTTCCTGTTCCTGCAAATCTTCACGAGCGTGATCGGTACTCTATTATATGTACTACTACTTAAAATGCACCTCCGTATAAAAAGGCACCACCGATGCATTTTACTTTAATCCTTTATCTAACACGAAAAGCAGACGACACCTGCAAACAAAATTCCTGAATAACTAAATATTTTCATTTTTTGCGTGAAAAAATAGCTTATGACCCCTCATTGAACGAGCTCGTTGAGCTCGTTCAAATGAGGGGTCATAAGCTATGTTTTGTGATAAAAAATGAAAAAATAATGAAAATTGGACAGTAGTTCTTGTGAATAGCGCTGGCCGGTTTCGGCCGTTAGGTTGGATAAAGGGTTAATATTACTTCATTCGGTTTCTCTGATCTTGGGTGGATGAGAGTTGGGTTTTTAAAGTCGTAGAAAAGAAATGCAAAAATAAAAACATACTCCTTGTTTATACAACCTTTTCCTGTCATGCCACCCCCCCCCCCCCCCCACCACCACCACCACTACCCAAGGAGCGCAGGAAATTGTGCCTCGGTTGTAAATAAGGGGCCCGATAGCACACCCCGAAATAAAGCGATGGGTTTGTTTGTTTATTGGGGTTTAACCCTTTACCTAACACGAAATGCAGACGACACTTGCAAATAAAATTCTCGAATAACTAATTTTCTTCATTTTTTTGCGACAAAAACATAGCTTGTGACCCTTCATTGGAACGAACTCAGCGAGCTCGTTCCAATGAAGGGTCATAAGTTATGTTTTCGAGACAAAAATGAAAATAGTAATGAAAATTGAACGGTGATTTTTGTGATTAGCGCTGGCCGGTTTTGGTCGTTACGTTGCGCAGAGGGTTAATGAGGATTTCAACAGCCAGTGTCATGTCGTGCGGGACAGTTTGACGGGTGGAGGAAGTCGGAGTACCCGGAGAGATCCCCCGTGCTGCGGCGAGCAACTGTCAGACTCTGTAACATACTAATTCTACACAAGCAGAGATGGCAGAAGTTGAAACCATTACACCATCGACGTGCAGTACTCTTGAATACAGCAGAGCACCCGCATATGGGCAGTTTGTATAAACTCTTTACCTAACATGAAAGTCAGACAACACTTGCAAACACATTTCTTAAATAACTAATTTTTGGCCTAAAAAATATTGCTTTTGTCCCCGCATCAATGAGGGGGTCATAAGCTCTGTTTTTGAGACAAAAAAAAAAATAAAAAATAATGAAAATTGAAGGGTGATTTTGTGAATTGCGCTGGTCAGTTTTTGCCGTTAGGCTGAGTAGAGGGTTAGCGTCTTACCCAAGAACAGAACGCAGTTAACGCTGGTCATTGATCGAACCATCGACCTTTCAGTTTAAAGTACAATTCTCTAACTACTGACCAACCGCGATCACAAAGCACTAGGTGTAGTCAATCTTTTACACTTGAGTCTTGAGTATGTTTTCCGGGAGATCATAACCGCTGTCGTTTTCTACCAGGTCCTATCATACAGGTTTGCTTGTTTAGTTGGGGTTCAACGACACTTCCAACACCAATGTCATATCATGTCGGCCAGTCTATTGGACAGCTTTATGGGCGGAAGAAACGGGTTTCCCGGAAGAGAACAGTCGACCAACAACAAATAACTGTCGGATTGGACGACATTTTATCCCGGAACAAGAAGGGTTAGCATCAGTTGAAGTCACTTTATCACCGACATGCTGTACACCTCAGGACACCGCGCCACCCTGCTCCCAATTAGGAATTCTGTATTAAGTGTCTTTTCCTAGGTCACAACGCTGATGATGCGGGTCAGGCTCATGCCGTCGCTACCATTCGGTCTGAAATCCACTGCGCTGTCCAATGAGCAACCGTGATCCCTAATCTACAAGAAAAACTTGCGTACCCCAGTAATAAAAAAACTGCTGTACCTTCGGGGGCTTTCCCTTGAACATCTTAATATTTCTCACCGAATCAAATGAAGGGAACGAGTTTTGTGATGAGACGTCGCCTGTCCCTCTTTACTTTTTATAGAAATAGGACGATAGGTGATTCGTACTTCATCACGCATACATTTACTCTTTTTCAGAAAAACTGTTTTTGACAGACCCAAAACTTGCTTGGCAGGTGTTTTTCGGACCAGCATCTTCTTACCAGTATCGCTTGATGGGGCACGGAAAGTGGAAGGGAGCAAAGGAAGCCATACAGACTCAGTGGGCAAGAACATTTTATCCACTCAAGACGAGAAAGGTGCCCACTGAAGATACAAAATCAGTAGGATTTACCAGTTCACTTTTCATATGCGCATCAATAATCCTGGCTATAACTGTCACCGTTCTAACAATGTCAGTGCCGTGATGCCATCAAGTTTTCAAGGATGGCGAAAACAACCCCATATACATAGATTTTTACCAGCCTGACTCGAGACCAAAACACTTTAGATTAATCGGACAGATTTACCACTTGCACAAGTTGTTAAAGTTTTCAGAAACAATGTACTTCTTATCTCACACTTTTTTATGAACATTGCAAACACTTCTGGCCATGTGCTTTTTGGAAGCAGATGCACTTACCAATGACAATTTTTATAACCAGAAATACGAATCAATTGATATCAAGTGTAAAAATAAAAACACAGAACGAAACACGCGTGTGAATGGGTTAATCGATATGGCACGAGTGCCAGCGCGGAAGGATAAAACGAGAGGCCGCTGTGTCTATACAAACAGTTATCAGGAAACTCGGCAATTCATTTGACAACTATCAACACAAAGAACACATTTTATCGCCAACCAAATTTGTGAGTGGAACCCATGTTACTATTTCGTCCCCTGAATTCCAATGTGTTCTATGTGCCTACTGGCACATAGAACACATTGGAACTCAGGGGGCGAGTTTCAGCTATAGCTATCGATTCAAATTGTAATTGCAGTGCACGATTTGTGGAAAATTCCAGTAAAATTTTGCTTCTTCATAAAAATAGTGCGTGAACGATTTCCGTTCCGCACATATGTGCTGAACAGATTTTCATTTTCCGTACGGTATAGCGTTGCTGTAGATGGGGATATCATAGAACAGGCGTGTAATAAAAACTATACTGTATCACGTACTAAAGAGAAGTTCACAATAGAAATCTCAGAAAAGAGTGAATCAACCTAGTGGGTTAGGGCACCCTTAGGATCTGCATTGACCATATTCTACTGGACGAGTTATCAGGTGGCGGAGAGAGGAAGGCCTGCTTAATGGAGCAGGTTTGCCGTGCAATATCAAGAAACGCAGCCCCGGTACCAAATGGTACGAACCTGTTATGCAGGCACCTTGTTCTCTCGTGAGGTGTGTTTTGAATAACCTGGTGGAAGGAATCCTGGTAGTTGAGGCCAACGAGCGCCCCGGTTGCGGCAATCTCCATTTTGGAGAAACCTGCCCAATACACTACTTTGGCCCTAACTTCTAGAGTGGACGGATGGTCGGACCGGCCTGTTCTGGCCAATCCGAAGCCCCCAGAAAGTGTGTCACGTCAGATGGCATTTGAAGGTCATTCAATCAATCATTTCTTTTAATAATATCCGACCATTGCCATTGTGTACTGATTTTTAACTCAATTCTTTAATTTTAAAGCATGCTTGGTTTTCTTGCAATGTCTGCGTTAATTTACAGTGGTAACTTCATTTGCAGTGCATTGTCATATGCTTGACTCGATAACCGACATCTGAAGACATGACACTACCACACACGGGCCAATCAGTTGTGGCATGTTTTGGTAACAACACTGACTGAGTATACTGTCCCATTATAAGTATGTGGGAATACTGGCAGCATCGGTGGGTTTACTGCATAGCAGTAACTCTACCCCTCGTTGGACTCCGTGGTGGGTGGGAGCCTGGGCAATGAATTACTTTCAAATTCAAAATATGGCTCAAATTAAATTAAATTAGTAAGGAAAAAGACAAAGTAGTAATGTTACGCGGCCAATTATGTTCGTCTAGGCTTTGGGACTCCGATGGCGTCTTCTAAGGGTGGCTCCTTTGATTTACACCAAGCAGTGTTGTGTATGTGGCAATCTATGGTTACTTGAAGCGGCAGCCACTACTGATTAACTGGAAAGTCAATAAACACACTGGAACTAGCAGATACAGTTTCTACTAGTGTTTATTCATTCTAACACAGTTCAATTAAATTTAAACAAGCGTTTTGAGCTGGAACAACACCACTCGGACATCAGCTCCTCTACCAATACACCAGCTCTTCTAGGGTCTCGATGTCTCAGTACTCAATACTACTACATAACCTAACAGTCTAACAGCCAAACAACGACGCGACTTGACTATCCAGTTCTTACTGGGCTTTTCCACTCAAAGCCCACGCCATGTAGATAGAGTTCCTTTCTCTGTCGGTTGGTGGATCAGACGGCGACTGACTACTACCGGGCTCGTTAGCTGATTATATACTTCACCGGTCAGCATGATTAAGAGCTGCGTGACTTGAAGGTAGTAAACAACTTGTGACAAGTTTCACTTGAACCCCTACCCGTAATGTTGAATCAGCCAAAACCATCGGCGTTGTGTACTAGGTCAACTGACAGTGTTAAGAACCTCTCTTAATCTCTAGCAGTTTATGAGTGAAAATGGTGAAGCTTTTGACCTTCATTCGTTTCTCCGTTATCAAATGTCAGTCAAGTGTGTCAATCTAGAAGCAGGTCCCAAGTCAAGTTATCTCCGATGTTCAAGAGATTAATGATCCGGTAATAGGCTTGCAAATGTCTCTCACACTTGGAGACTACTTCAACAATCCGTTTATAGAGTTACCATACTTAGGACTACAGAGTGTTTTCTCTGTTGAGTCTTGAACACCTCTTATCGTCCGGCGATGGTCAGCTGTTCATTAACTCTCAAGTAGGTTTAAAATATTTTGTTTACAACCCCCCCTCCCACACACACACACACACTTTTAATACTTATCACGCAGTGAATTCTAAAGTCAATTCTCCAGGGCTTTGCCAGATGTGTACTCTATTAAACTGTAGTTAATCACAGCAGTTAGAAAATAACGGAAGAGAGTTTCTTTTCAATAATTGTAAGATTTTAGATTTTAGAAATAACTGAATTCTAACAACTTCTAAGTGAATAAATTTATATTTCTCCACCCTCCCCCCCCCCTTTTTTACGCAAATGGGAGGGTTGTCCTTTCCATGACCCCGGGCCGTAGGGCTTGTTAACCCTCTCGTAGGCTACATTTCGCTACAGTGTCCGTGGTGTTTCATTTGTCATTTTTCTTACCTAGTACTTCAACAACCACCATAAAAACTTGCATTCTGTTCATGTAGAAGGTAATATGCCATCCTTTGTTACAAACCAATAAAGGGAGATACCAGGTAGTTTATAAGACTGTGCATTAGGAAGATTTCAGTTAAAATGAGTTATACTGACTGAATGGGCAACTATTCTGTGCCCATCCAGGTTCAGCAACTTATTTTTTATGATAATGTCAAACAAGTGAAGATAGAGTGGATTTGGCATTTGGCTAAATGTACTATGCTGGCTTGATACTTGAGAATGTGGGTTAAATGAAGAAAAGTTGTGATATTGTACAGAATTGAGAAACTCGAAACTGAATTGTGGTTTTATTTGGGAAAATTTTCTTTTTATCCCCTCCCCCAAGTTTAATCTATCCTGATCAATTTTATTTGGAAATTTGGCTCCCATGAGTACCACTGGATGCCTCATATGGTTGGTACTCAAACATTTTTATAACATGCAGGCTCAGCTCAATGTGCAGAGAGCACACCAGTTCTAAAGCTGGTCTCAGTACAAAACCAGGGGAAATTTCCACTTTCATCTCATTTTGACAGTGTCTGTGTCACCCAATTATATGATTTATTAATTTTCCCAAGTATCTTGTTAACTCTGTGCACTGCATATGTGGGAAACGGGGATTTTATCACTGGAATTGAAGTGTGTGGACTCAAAAGGGTTGGGTGTAGGATTTCTGCTAAACTGGTGGCAGGGGTAGGAGTCATATAGCCAGCACTCTTTGTTCATTTGTTTCTTTCCTCGGTGAGGTCATATCATTATCTCATGTTAGAGTGTGCTTCTGTCATATGGTGTACTTCTACTGTAAATTGTACTTTATCCAAACACCTTTATGAAACAAAAGTACATCTTTTTTCATTTTTATTTTGGGATAATGGAAGGGTTAATATTTTTGGCTTTCATTTTTCTGAGAATAACTTTTTGACTTTGATAGTTTATACAGCTACTCTGTTGATATACAGTACGTGGAGAGTGTATTATCACTAAATCACCCGCAGAGAGGAGATTCCACCCAAACAATAATTGCAAATTTGTTGCAAAGCATAACAAACACGAGCAAAGTTTCAGCCAATGGACCTACGGGTTAAACCCGGAGGTCCATTGGCTGAAACATTGCTTGTGTTTCAGTCGATATATACAAAATTTGAAAGTTATAGTTTGGGTGATAACTCCACTCCGCGGGTGATTTAGTTACAATCCACTCTCCACGTACTGTACTAATGCAAACTGATGACAGTTTGAGGACAACAAATTCATTACACTTGTTGTTTGGAATCAGTTTATAGGGAAAAATGTAAAAAGTGACACATGGTCTTTTTTCAGCCAAACAACCGGAGTGGGTTAATTGTAAAGTAAATAGATCAAGCAAAGAGCATTGAACTTTAAAAAAAAGATATTTAATACATTAGACAGTATTTTGCCTTTAATTCAAACCTATAATTACATATATTTTTATCAACTTTGTACAAAGTTTAGGTTACAATACAGTGTTTTCGTACAAACAGCGCCTCTAGTCATAATTTTACCTACCGTGGGGGCACGGTGTCGCTGTGTACTAAGGCGTACTGCGCATCGATGGTGCGCCTGTCTTCAACAAATGCTAACCCTGCTTGTGTGGAGTTAGTATGTTGGGGAGCTGACAGTTGCTCGGCGGTTCTCTACGGGTACTCCGGCTTCCTCCACCCGTAAAACTGATGTGTTCATGATTAGCCATAGTGCAGAAATATGTGACCTTAAACACCAATAAATAAATAAATAAATAAATAAATAAATAAATAAATAAATAAATAAATAAATAAATAATTTTACCTACCGCACCCAATTTTTATCTTCTCTCACATTTTTCAGAAGATAGTTATCACCAATATTTTATATTTTTTTCGAAACATGCACTTTAACATTTTATTCACACTTACAGCCTCAGTTCATTTTCCACAATTTGGATAAATCAGGGAACTTTTATCCTCCATTTGTTGATTCCTGTACTCCCGTCCAGTTTCGCACTGAATAAAATAGACACAATTTTACCTACCGTGGGGGGGGGGGGGGGGCACGGTGGCGTTGTGTACTAAGGCGTATTGCACATCGATGGTGCACCTGTCACCTGCACCTGTCTTCAACCAATGCTAACCCTGCTTGTGTGGAGTTAGTATGTTAGAGTTAGACTGCTGTCGCGTATTCAGGTAGACCAAACTTGAAAGAAAAGGCCGTTATATATTTGTTTCGTTCTTCCAGTGATGATTTTTGATGTCATAAACTATCAGTCTCCTCATTATTTCTTAAGCGATGTGCTTAACCCTCGATTCGGTCAATGAAAACAGAAATCCATCTTGTTTGTGTATAGGTTTAAATTTGAAGCATTAAATCATTCGCTCATGACAGTCACACGTATTCCGTGACCAGAAGTAAGCTTGTTTCGATGACATCGCGTGGGAGCCTTCTTCTTTTCGTGATCCGATCGGGTTCCCCATTTGGCTGACCTGCAATGTAACGGTGCTGGCTATCGGGGTGTGGTTGTTACATAAAGAAGTGTGAGGTCGTTCTATAAATTTATTGTCATCAGTAGAATTCAGCATTTCAACAACTTCAGATCAATACATCAAACATGAAAACATGCTCCTGAAATACAAGAAAGGAGCACACACTAAGTCTACAGAATGCTTACAATTCTCACCTGATAATATAAATATATAAATAAATAAATACTCTGTACAAAATGAACCATAAGTTATTACACATTGCAGTGGAACAGTTAATGGACGTGCTGAGCTTTATATCTGAATAATTGATGCAGACTGAACATAAATTTACTTATTGGGGCTTATTGTCACTTCCAGTTTCTATTACCATACAACTATGTTAAAATATATATATATGGTCAAGTCAAGGTAATCGTCCATACCTATGTGGTTCACTAAGCTGAACCTCAAGTACCAACACCAAACGCTAGGGTCTATTACACTAGTTAAGCAGGACTTGTTTACTATAGTAAACAGCACTACTTCACCAACTAAAGTATAGACAAGCCCTTCTTTACCAACTAAAGTAAACAAGCACTTCCGTACCAGCTAGGGTTCCCATGGGGAAACATATTTACATTTAACTTTTTACTAAGGGTTCGATGTTACTTTAAGAAACAAAGGCTACGATCTACTGGTAAATAAATATCACATTTAATGCCATATTAACACCTATAACTTATTTACTTTTATGCATTAACGTTATGCAAAATAGTTTCATTCAGCTAACTCTCGATACCGCTGTGTATTTGTACCCGAAATATGGTTGTGTGAATATCACAACCTGCCTGACCATAACTTCCATCTTAATAATGATTTACATGTTTTTACTTATATAATTAGCAGAATAACACACACAATTTACATACCATCAGTGTGAAAAAGCTCCTATGTGACAAATAACATCTTAGAATATATATCCTATGCAGCTCCCAGCAGAATTTTCCATATATTCTTTAAAAGATTACGGTAAACAAACAGTTTCAAAGACTTGGTGAAGAAAGAAGCTCTGGTAGAGATTGCATAGGATTTACAAAGTCAGTTTGAATTCATCCAATGAATTCACATTAAAGTCCCAATGTTATGAGCATTCAGAAGTTTATTGACTGTTGTGCAATGTGAATACAATCCAACTATAGTTCAGGTCAAATATTACTGGACCATCATCAAGCATGCAGTTAATTAGAAATTATGTCAATGCTTTTAGTTGACCTACAATGGTTACAATAAAATAAGTTCTCACTCCACAGACTAATACTTTCTCTAACACATTTATTCTACCAAACTTATCACTTTCTCTAACACAATCATTCTACCAAACTTATCACTTTCTCTAACACAATCATTCTACCACATTCTTCCCCCTCATCTAAAATGTCTTCCATGACATTCACTTATTTACAATAACTTTTAAAATAGCATCACAGATTTTTTCATTCATATTAATAGAATTTGAATTGTTTGTTAAAGATTGCAAAATGGCAACCTTTCTTTCCCATTCTTCTTCTGTTGGCTGAGCTGAAAAAAATATATTCATCAGATTTCATCCATTTTGGCTTTACGGTTTCTCTTGTAGACCTTCTAAGTGTAGCGGTGGACTGCTCTGAGGGTGCAGTTGATGCAGCCTTCTCCACCGTATCATTACTATTTTTTAGATCCCCACTGCGATCAACAATAAAAGAGAATTTGTTACCACTAAGATCCTGGGGATCAACAGGAACTTCAGATACCTGATCACCTTCAAGATTATCGGAAACATAGACATCTCTAGTGTGATCTGATACCAGAGTAATATCAGTTGGAAGTTGGTCGTCACCAAATTCATCAGACTGACTGACACTTCTACAATCACCACTTGCGTCAGTTATATTAGCAATACTTGGAGTGGTATTGCGAACTACACCAATATGGGATTCTTCGTCATCTGTGTCACTGTCGATTTCCTCGTTTTCTCTGTGTTGGTCGACTGCTATCTGGTGTTTTTCGTTACATCTTTGTCTCGGCTTTGGTTTAGGAATGGGTTTGACCATTTCATCTGGCTCTTTCCTCAAAGTGCCAATTGGAAGAAGAAGATTCTATGTAATATTTTTGGCTTTTCATTACTAGCATTTTCCTTCTTTACTTCATAAACAGGAATTTCTTGATTCGGCTGTCTGGTTACAATATAGATATCCTCACTCTATGTCTTTCAACTTGTGCCTGCCTTCAAAAGGGGTAATTTTTATTAAAACATGGTCCCCAACTTTGATATGACCGCCTCGAATTCTAGTATCATAATTTTTCTTTTGATGATCATGTGACTTTGAAATTGCAGTTTGATCTGTTTTAAAAGCTTCTTGGAGTCTTTCTTTTATATTTCGGGCATACTGAGACAGATTTTTACTGTCTGGATTGATATCCAATCCAAATTCCAAGTCAATCGGAAGCCGTGGTTCCCTTCCGAACATTAAATAAAAGGGCGAGTAACCTGTGGTGTCATGTTTTATGCAATTGTAAGCATGAACTAATGCACCAATGTGTGAAGTCCAGTTTGACTTTTTCTCGGGAATCAATGTACCTAACATATCAATTAGTGTTCTGTTGAACCGTTCACAAACACCGTTACCCATAGGGTGGCATGGCGTTGTTCTGGATTTGGTCATATTTGTGATTTTTAAAATTTCTTTGATAATTTTCAACTCAAAATACGCTCCTTGATCGGAATGGATCCCTTTAGGTAATTCATAGTACTGTACAAAATTATTGAAAAATGCATCTGCCGTAGTTTTTGCACTCATGTTTTTTGTTGGTATGGCCTGTGAATACCGAGTGAAATGATCGGTTATTACAAGAACATACTGTATACCCCCTTTTGCCATGTCTAGGGTTAAGAAATCCATGCAAACTAATTCAAGGGGCTGCGATGTTTTAACATTGACCAAAGGAGCTTTTGGATCCTTGATTGTCTTAAATCGCACACATCGTCCACATAATTTAGCCCATTCATCAACTGAAATTGACATGGAGGGCCAATAGAATCTTTCTCTGACTTGTGACAGAGTTCGGTCTCACCCCGGATGACCAACATCATCATGTAAAGTGGAAAGTACTCTACATATAAATTTTGATGGCAGAACTAATTGAAATATGCTTTGCTTATCTGTACTTGTTTCTCGGTACAATACACCTCTTATCAATTTGAATTTATCAAAATTTCTGTGCATACTAATATTATATGAGGAATTTGAAATTTTTGCAAAATTGGGCTTTTTATCATTTACCACTGCAGTGATCCGTACTTTCAATAAAGGATCATCTCTTTGTGCAGTTCTGATATCACTGGTTCAAAGCTGAGTCATATCTGTACCTTCAAAACTGTGTTGTGGTAATGCGTCCTGAGACATAGCTAATGTCTCTACATAAGGTAAAAACTCTCTTCAGTACTTACTGCCTGTAAACTGGTAATGTCAATGGTTTCCAATTCTTCTTTACTACTGTTTTCTTCTGACAATTCCGAATATCTCGAAAGTATATCGGCATCAATATTAACTTTGCCAGGTCGGTGTTTGATTGAAAAATCAAACGATGATAATGCAGCCATCCATCTGTGCCCAGTGACATCAAGTTTTGCACTAGTTAGTATAAATGTTAGCGGGTTATTATCAGTGAAAACTACAAATTTATTCCCATACAAATAATCATGGATTTTTTCACATATTGCCCATTTTAATGATAAAATTCCAATTTGTGTGCTGGATAACGACTTTCAGCTTTATTCAGGCCTCTACTGGCATAACTAATGAAACGTTTCAAGCCATCTTGGGTCTGATATAAAATTGCTCCTAAACCTTTCTGACTAGCATCTGTGTGGAGTTCGAAAGGCTTGCTATAATCCGGATATGCTAGCACTGGAGGTGTTGTCAGTATTTCCTTAAATTGTTTGAAAGCTTGTTCTTCAGTATCAGTCCATTTCCATTTATTAATATCTTGTGACTTTTTCTTTCGGAAATGTTTCTTCAGTGGCTGTGTCAAGAGATTTGTGAGCGGTCTTGCAATTTGCGAAAAGTTCTTACAAAATCTTCTATAGTACCCCGCAAAACCGAGGAATTTTCTAACCTCATCAGATGATGTGGGTCGTGGCCAGTTAGCTATTTTTTCCGTTTTACTAGGATCAGCTAGTAACTATTACTTACTATTACTTACAGGAGGAATGGCTCTAAACTTACCTACCAAGGCTAGAAACAACCGACGAGACCGCTCTTATATAGGATTTTGCCAGTAGAAGTGCACTGAAAAAGCGTGCACTACTCACACTGCAACAGCGATTATAATTTGTGCACAAAAATAGAAAACCGGCAATACGAAAGCTGCTATCAACTAAATACGACAAAACAGGAAGTTCGGTAAATACCGAAATGTTTCACAACGAATAAATATAAACATAGGAGGTTTGTGTACTGATTTTAAGCCTGTTACACTTTTATAGCACCTTAAGTGAGGTATGTCATCTTTAATTTCATGATCTACGCCCCATAAAAGTCGGAAAATTCATGATTTATTAGGGGACGCGGGGTTGCGTGCAGGGTGTGGGGGGGGGGGGGCTGCTAAAACCCCAATGCATACACTACTGTGGGAAGAGCCACCACTTTGTAGCGTTTGGTATGGGGTCGTAATCTTTGTACGAGATATAAAAATTGTAGTCTCGTGAGGTAACACTCTGAAATCAGTCGGGTTAAAAGTCAACTCACATCAAATGGGCTGAGTGAATATGAACCCAAGTGAGTTCAAATCCATTCAACTCAGTTGATTCGGGTTGATTTTAACCCATTACCCAACGCAGACGATATCAAAATTTATTATTTTAAATATCATTTTTTAATTTGTTTCAATAAATTTCAGCAAAACCATATCATGTGACCCCTCGTTGGAACGAGCTCGACGAGCACGTTCCAACGAGGGGTCACATGATATGGTTTTGTTGAACTTTTTTTTCAACTGCTGAATTTGCATATTACGCGTGCGTATGCGGGAGATTCGTTGGTTAACGGGTTAAACTTGACTGATTTTAGAGTGAAGTAATCGTAATGGCATGAATACTGCATGCCCCGATCTGTCTTGTTTTTCACCTTCCTGTTGGAATACCGGGTAATTTGTAATTGCTGTGGAAAAAAAGTTCTGTTGTTTGGGCGGGAGGGGGATGTTTCAAGAATCAATGTCTATGTGAGTGTCGGACATCCTTGAAATGAACACGAGAATGAGTTTGTAACGAAAGCTAAAATCGGTAGCACAATATTGATTGCGTTTGTTTGCAAACCCCCTTAAAACATTGTAAAACGAGAGTTTTGTAAAACGAAATGGACTCGCCCAAGAACACTTCTTATAAATATTCGCGAATCATTGATTGTATTGTATTGTATTGATTGTGTGCCGCAGGTGTTTGAAAATTGAGTCAGGTTTCTGACGCGCGCAGTGTTGCATGCAAAGCACACCGTCAGTCAACAAATGTTACACTTTCATACCCTTGGTGGTGAAGATGAATTGAGCGGGACACACAGAACAAGACAACACTGAATTCTGAACTCATTCAGTGCGTAATCTAATTTCATCCATCTTCAAAGGGACGTCCAACCTAACTTTGGTCAAATTTCAGGTAATGTTCTTCCAAGTCTACAAAAGGCCCAAAATTAATAACCCCAATAAATTATATACCAACATGTTTAGAATGAAACATGGAACATGTGGAAACTGAAATTTGCCATGGAACTGCTGCCATGTGGTAGATAGCACCGCCTGAAAGTCTGCTATGGCATATGTAACAGACCAGATTTTAGACAATAAAATACCTTAAATTTGTTGAATAGTTAAATTCTGCAATCCTTCTAGAACAGACTCGGAGAAATCTTTTTATCATTCTTGCAATGAACAGACCACGAGACAAATTGTAATTTAGGATGCCTACATTTCAAAAGGGCTACCATTTTTCTTGTGTTTGTTTACCTTTTATGAAGTTCACCAAGGGTCAAATCCACACAGTTCAAAAGAATTAGTATGGAGCCATGAGAGAGTGCTTCAATGAAAAATGAAGAATGTCCAATGTGACTTTTGTGAGTCTGCTGTGACCATATCCACCCCCCCCCCCCCCAAAACCCCCCCCCCCCCCCAAAACCCCGTGCCAGTTTGCATGAGATCTGTATCAAATTGGTAAAATACGATGAGATTGATACACCAAAAAAGGTGAACTGCCAAACTTCCTCATTTAGAGTTATATGTGTCCATTTCTGGGGTTACATGAGCAGTGACAGCTGCCAAGAGTGTCATTTGAATGTTCAAGTGTGGCCAAAACAACAAACAATGACCTGTCCAGCGTGCTGAATACTTTCACCAGTCGGCTACGCTTAGGTACCCTGGCTTCCAATTCATTTATGTGCATAATTTGGTATGCTTCATTTGTTTTGGAACTATCGGCATTCCGTAGTTGCTGTTTGGGGAGGCTTGACTGTTGTTTTCTCATGAGATTTAAGAAAATTAATAACTGATCTGCTTACCAATACTAATCTTATAGGCGGAGGGTTACCGGCGGCCTGAACAATGTCGGAATTGTGTGGTTATTAAATTCATTTATCTAAACACTTATGACACGTTGTGGTCTCATTTCGGTAATTCCTGTGAATTTTTGTCCGCCCAACTGATCTTTTCTATTTCTGCCCACAATGTCAACACACATAGATTTTCGCAACCTTCTGTTGCTAACAGCGCTCAAAATCGACGTTGGTCCGTCTTATATACAATGCGGTCGTGCGAGGGAGATATTTAAATTTACGATGGTACGACATTTCTCTATACTCATGTTTCCGTAGTCCACTCCAGAATACATGGTTTATTCCGGGCATGCGCAGACAACTATGATTATCAATATGGTTCTTTTCTTTGCAAACCGTCATTCTGGAATATCATTCCGAATCATTCTGAGTAAACCACATCGCGAGCAGGTTTAGATGGTTTACCTTTTATTCCTGACATGCGCAATTATCAACAAATAGTGGAAAATATTTCCCTGTTCGTTGTATTCTCCAAAAACGTTTGAGCGATCAAGACAATAACAAATATGTTAGGTATATGGAATTCAGCAAAATATTTAAACATAGCATACCCACAAATAATTGATGAAAATAAAGAGAAAGAACTATGGAGTCAATTAAACAACAGGCCCGTTGACCCACCCCCAAATTGAAAAAAAATGAATTTTTCGGACCCTGGAATTCATTCTTTTTTTTGCGAAGCAACCATCCTTTGATCGCCCATAACTGACTCATTTATTTCCCCTTGACCCGAAACCCTGATTATTGTGACAAAACATTACATCTGGATGTGAAATCCTAAAATGATGAACGTGCAGGGGGTGGTGGGGGGGGGGGGGGGGGATGGAGTACAACCAACTTGGTTACAAAGCTCAAATCCTACAGACGCAAAAATGCCAAAATTCTGAAAACTGAAGATCTGGAAACCTTTCTCCATCCGCACCCCCACCATTTAGAAATTTGAGGAGTGTGACCACACCCACCCCACCCCATTATAACGCTCTAGCCAAGCTGTGTGAGTTTGCCTCCCCCCCCCTTCCCCTGGTGAGATCGGATATTGTTACTGAACCTTAACAACGCGGCGGTGCATTCATGACCTTCATGTTCATGAGAACTCTGTGGTAAGAGTGCACAGATAGGCTTTGCTGGTTCTCGGTGTACTCATAACCAACAAATAGTGGACACCAAATACTGAATTGTTTTTTTTTAATTCTCGCTCAAATAACGTCAACGAGCAGAGTTGTATGGACACAATGGCGAGAACCTGTCCCTAATCTCCCGGATCAGCAGGCGTCCTTGCCAGTGGCGTAGTGGGGGGGGGGGGGGGGGGGTGGAGACTCAGGTCAACCTAACGCTTTAGCAGCCCCCCCCCTAAATAAAAAGAAATATTGACCCAAATGCTCTGCAATACAGGGCTACACATGCTGCGATTGCATCAGAGCACTTAACTTTGCAGATTTGTCTTGACGGAGGCCCTATCCTGACTTGGTCAGTCTGGACGTTACCCCCTCCTCAAACTTCTCTGTCCTAACTAGGACCCTCTCCCCCTCACCCAGGGGCGGCGGAAGCTAAAAAAAAGGTGGAGGAGGGGCACATTTTTTTTCTGTGTAACCGCAGGGTTGTAGAAAGGAAAAAAAAGAGCTCAGTGTGTGTGTGTGTGGAGGGGGGGGGGGGCTGGATTGGAGGGGTACTTTGTTATCGCGTATGTCATAAATACGGAACAAAATTAAATGCAACTCCGGAAAGGGAACACATGCGCACGTTAGATACCATTGTCCAAACTTGGACCCAAAGTCCGCAATGTAAATAATCTTTGGGTTTGGTACGTCCAAAGGACGTACAAAACTCAACAAGTAATATTGCGGAATTTGGGTCCAAATTTGGACTAGTATACCAAACTTAAAAATTATATTACGGAATTTGGGTCCAAGTTTGGACTAGTTGTACTATTACTATAGTCTGTGCTTATTGGATTTAATATTGGATTTACTGGTTGCGAACTTGCGACGTGCAATATCTCCATATATAAAATTGACAACGATGCCGACAGTATTATGTTGCTAATTTTGAAAGAACTACTATCATCTTCCGCAGTAAATGTGGCCATAGGTGTTGTGTAGATTTTATCAGAATAAGTCCTGTTTGGGTACCCATAATTGGTTGAAAAAGAGGGGGCACGTGCCTCCTGTGCCCCCGGCTCCGCCGCCCCAAATACCCCCCCCCCCCCTCAATTATAGAATCTGATAATCCTGGGCCTGGATACTCCCCCGTACCTGACTGCTCAGGTGTAGAACATCCATCTCAGTCGGCAGTGGAATAAAAAAAAAAAGAACAAAAACCCCCAAATATTCCTTGTTTCAAAATCAACCTGGAACATGATAGGGTTGGAGGCATTAATTCCTCGGCAAAGAATCAGCTTCAGACCACGGCATAACAAATGCAGTGGCGTAGCCAGGGGGGTGGGGGGGGGGGCACATACCGCCCCCCAAGGTTTCGCATCGCCTCCCCAAAACATTGATCCAATGCAAGTTGCAAACAACTTAAGAACCCCAAAATGCTCTCCAATATAGGGCTACACATGCTACAATTGCCTCATTCGATCTTGGAACACTAAATTTTGCAAACTTTTCTCGGGGAAAGCCCTGTCCAAACTGGGCCCCTCTGGTCGTCACCCTCCTCCTCCCACGTCCTTGTCCCTAGGGCCTCCGGTCGTTACCCCCTCCTCTCACTTCCATGAAGGGAAGTGGGAGGACGGGGTAACGACGGGAGGGTGCTAGTTTGGACTTGGCAAGGAACCCCGAAACCCCACAACATTACAAATATCACAAAAAAATGGCTAGCCCCCCCCCCTCAATTATAGAATCCTGGCTACGCCCCTGAACAAATGGGAGTCGAAATAATAATAAAACTCAAGTGCTCTATCCAGCGTTTCTTTGCAAATTTTTTGTTTCTTTTTAATCTGGTCACATTGACCTACCTATCCATAGGAGAGCTGTGCAGTTTTATATAGATGCGGCACTGAGATGAGCAAAAACAGCATCCATGTTGTCATTGACAACATCATCAACAAAAAGTGCGAGCGCCACTTCCTCAAATTCCATTCTGGTTTACATTTAAAGTGCAATTTGCTGTTTCCTTGTGATTACTATTCTGTATCTTCACTGCGCATGTCACACTATTCCATGTAATCCGGAATAGACTACGGAAACATAAGCTATATTTGGTGAACAGGAAGAAACCTTTTTGATAATTGTACTATTTTGTTTACAAAATGAATAATTATTTAATCAAACATCATCTTTGGTTGACTAATTAATGAATTGGAATATAGTATGTGCTAATTGATTACAATTCAGATCTTCCGTAGAAATCGTCTTTTTAGTTCCCGTTGATTGGTTAAAAGGTTTCTAGGTTTGACGTCATTGTTGTGTACCAGTTACAATAGACCCGGCAGTTTTGATTAATGTAATTTGATGATTGACGAAAATATTTTTTGATTGATTTTGATTTCTGAAATAATTATCCGATTTTGAGAATTTTAATTTGATCGAGATATTGATGTTTATTGAGCAGTTATTTAAGTTGTTGTGACTTTCGGAATAGAAATTAGATGTGAAATGAATGACACGAAAAGGAAAACCAAAAAAATTAACTTCGCCAAATTGAACAGAGGTGAAATAGAAATGGATGATGAATCAGTGCCAGTATCACGGACAGTTGAGCTGGATTCAGAACAAAATAAGGTTCCTGTAGCTCTGTCTTCTCGTGAAGGTGAAACCATGGCTGTTAACAGAGACGAAAGTTCCGATTCTTGTCAGGAAGGTGATAACACAAACAGCTCAGAAACAGATGATGATGAGATCAGGGATTTGCAGATCCAACTCAAACAAATGAAGGAGAGAGAGAAGAAATCAAGACGTGAGAAAAAGAAACAAGATTTGAAAGAAGAGAGTGATCGACTGTCCAGGAAAGCTGAGAAGTCTGAGGGTTCACATCAAAAGAAAGGTGAGAAGAGACATTCTAAGAAATCTGGTATTCCAATGTTTAAATCAGCAAACAGGCCAAAAGATGAGATTATTGAGATTAAGGATTTGAGAACTTTTAAAAATTTGAACTATAAAGTTGATGATTTAATGTACAATTTAGGAACTAAGAAACCTAAAAGTAAAGCTCAGTATATTGGTAGCATTGTTGATGAGAATTCATTAGGTTGTGACCCCGATCCTTCTGAATCTACCGATACAGAGAGTGAGCCAGAGTCACTGGCAAAGACCTCTAAATATTATAGTAATTCTCAAGTGAAAAAAAGTTCCAGAAAGGTGCAATCAGGTATTATGTCAAAGCCCAGTGAAAGTGTCAAGTTGAGGTGTAAGTGGCCTCAATCCGAATCAAATTTTGAATACACGAGTAAAGCACCGGTTGATTTTATCAATTTAAATTTCTTTGAATTTACAGCTGGAGAGCTGGAGATTATAAGAAATCATGATACTCCAGCTATTGAAAGAGAAGGTAGATTGTTATTTGTTATTATGGAGTTGATTTTGACTGGAAAGTACTTTTGAATTTTTATGCAGCCTGGCTAAAATTGACAGAAAAGGGTGAGAAATTGTGGGGGGATGATACCACAATGTTGGAAGTTAGAATGCTAATTGGTCAAAAGGCTATTCCTAAAAAGTCAACTTCATTTGGTTATAGAAAAGGAAACTTTTAAAAAGGGGGATTATACCAGCAGTACAGGTACGACTGATCAAACTTGGTATTGCCCTTTATACCAGAGAAACCGATGAGGTTTTAAAGATTCTCATAATATGTCACTTAGAGGTTAGGATAAATGGGTTCAGCATATCTGAGCCACATGCTTCAGGAAAAATGGTGAAAAGTTAAAACACCCCGAGTGCTCATCTTGTTGTCCTCATCAGATAAGTTGACTAAATGTTGACAATTTGAAATGTGATGCATACCTTTATGATACTGAATTTCAATTTTACCCCGAATGGATGAAACGATGGCAATTGAACGATAATGATCAGTTTAATCATTCTTGTATGCCAAACATTTCAGGGAACTCAAAGTGTAATGGTGTTGAGTATGTTGATTGTAAATTTAATAGTGTAATTACAGGTCAAAGTGATTGTAACTTTAATTGTGTAATTGCAGATCAATTGGATAATGTAAATATGTTACCTGAAAATGAATTGAATTTTGCCAACAACGAACAAGTTCTTAAACCTTTGCATCTTAGCAGTTCAGGTGAAATTAAGCCAAACTGTAGGTCAGGACTCAATTTATTATAAGGGTTCTAACCATGCTCGTTCAGGTGATATTGAGCCAATATCTTTTAATGGTAATCCAAATTATTTGGTTAAGCATTCGGGTGACCAGCTGGCCCCTCGGAGAAAGGATTTTGGTAAAATTGACCTGGAGAACAAAATTAAGCAATGCATGTTTAAACACAAAAATTGTTTTATTTGTGATCTAAATTGTGATCAAAAAGAAATGTTGAATATCTTTGTAGAACTGCATGATACAGTAGTAGCATCAGGTGTGCATAATTTTCAAATGTGCCGAATACCTGTTTTTTCTAACATTAAGATTGATTTCTGGAGATCTATGCTTGCTGACTACGATGATGTTTTAGTTTGTGACTTTTTAGAATTTGGTTTTCCTATTGGGTACACAGATTATAGAAATAGGCCTAGTTGTGCCAAAAAACATAGAAATCATGCTGGTGCTAGGAATTTTCCCGAAGAAGTTTTGAAATATCTAGATAAGGAGTTATCCTACAAAGCAATAGTTGGACCATTCAAAATTAACCCCTTTAGTAAGTCAATATTACACCTCTCACCTCTCAATACTGTACCAAAAAATAGTCAAACTGAGAGACGTATCATTCTGGATCTGAGCTTCCCTCCAATGAGTGGTGTTAATGAGGGAATTGATAAAAATAGTTACTTAGGGGAGCAAATTCATTTGAGGTTTCCAAAAGTGGATGATATGGTTAATCTTATAAAACAGAAGGGGAAAGGGTGTCTTTTATTTAAAAAAGATTTGAGACGAGCCTATCGCCAAATACCAATTGATCCTGGTGATAATCATTTGGTAGCATTTCACTGGAAGGGACACATCTTTATGGACCGAGTGCTGTCAATGGGTCTCCAGTCATCGGCTCATATATGTCAAAGGGTAACTTCGGCAGTAATTTATATGTTCAAAAGCATGGGTTATGAAGCTTTGAATTATTTAGATGACCTTGCAGGTGCTGAATTACCTTCCAAAGCATTTCAGGCTTATCAGAGTCTTGAACGGTTATTGATAGCCTGTGGTTTAGAAGAATCCATTGAAAAGGCGTGTTCTCCAAATACAATGATGATTTTTCTGGGTATTCAATTTGATACCTCGCAATTAACTTTGTCAATAACCCAGGAGCGGGTAATAGAAATAAAGGAATTGGTTGGAAAATGGTTAAGTAAAGATCATGCAACTCTTAAAGAAGTTCAGTCACTTCTTGGTAAGCTTCATTTTATTTCTAGTTGTGTTCGCCCTGGAAGGTTATTTGTTTCAAGGCTTTTGTCATGGTTGAGGTGTTTTAATGACGACCACAGTTTACTTACTCTCCCAAAGTATGTTCATTTTGATTTAGTTTGGTGGTTAAAATATCTTGACAATTTTAATGGTATTTCAATGATGTCGTTTGAAGAATGGTCCGACCCAGATGAATTGGTGGAGTCGGATGCTTGTTTAACCGGGTGTGGTGGATATTGTACGGAAACAAAGGAGTTTTTCCATCTTGAATTTCCATCGCATATTTCAGCGATGAAACTGCATATAAATGCTTTGGAATTGTTAGCAATCATGTTGTGTGTTAAAACCTGGTCAACTCAATTTATTGGTAAGAAAGTTCTATTTAAGTGTGATAATCAATGTTGTGTTGCTGTTTTAAATTCAGGTTGGACAAAGGACTCCTTTATGCAGAGCTGTTTGAGAGAAGTTTGCTGGTATGCAGCTATGGGGCATTTTGAGGTCAGAGGTATACATTTTCCAGGTGTAGAAAACAGAAAGGCTGACATGCTGTCTCGATGGCATTTGAGTGGAAGTAATGCGCAAATGTTCTTTGAAATGGTGGGTGGTGACTGTAAACAAATTTTCATTGATCCCTCGTGTGTTGCTTTCACTAATAAGTGGTAATCTGTTTTTTCAGATGTCGAATTAAGGACATTAGTTGTTGACCAGAAGCAGACTATGAGATCAGCATATGCCTCAGGAACTTATAAAAATATTGAAACTCAATGGAGGAGCTTCCTATTATTTTGTTGTTACTTTCACTTTACACCAGTTCCTGCTACTGTGGAAGTAATTTGTTTGTATGCACAGTTTTTAAGTAGATCTTTCAGTTCTGTAGATAGTATTAGAAATTACTTGAATGGTGTGAGGTTATTACATGTTTTTAATGATGTTAAATTTGAAATTCTAGATTCCTTCCCCTTGAAATTAACGTTACGAGGTATTGCTAGATTGAACCCGCACAGGAAACAAAAAGCTTTGCCGATTACGCCTGACATTTTTAATAATATGTTGCCTTATTTTGATTTTCAGGATCCTCTTGATGTTGTTTTTTGGTGTTTGTTTCTGTTTGCTTTTTTTTGATGAGCAGGAAGTCAAATTTAGTACCAGATTCTATTTCATCTTTCGATGAGAATAAGCAGTTGTTGAGAAAGGAAGTTGCCTATGAAAATAACACTCTTTTGGATATGGTTAAGTGGTCAAAAACTAATCAATTCGGGGAAAGATTACTGAAAATTCCTATCTTAGAAATTAATGGATCCAATCTTTGTCCAGTCAAAGCTTATATGAGCATGATTAAGACAGTGTCTGCTCATAAAAATTGTCCATTATTTGGGTACTATAAAAATAAAAAGTATGCGCCAGTCACCTGCAAACAGTTTCAAAACAAACTTAAATATTTAATTAGCAAAATTGGTAGAAATCCAGATAATTTTTCAGGTCATAGCTTCAGAAGGGGTGGTGCATCGTATGCCTTTCAATCAAATGTTCCTAGTGAGCTCATACAGTTACACGGTGATTGGCAAAGTGATGCCTATAAAGAATATTTAACATTCACTATGGAGGACAAGATTCGGGTTAGCCAGTGTATGAGAAATGCAATTTTAAAGCAGTAGTTTAATTCATTTGAATTATTATATTATTTAATTACTGTATTAGTAACGGTTAATTTATTGGTGCTAGTGAGAAGTCTTATAGGGTTCTCAAAGCATTAATAAATTTAACTCATTAGTTGAACTATCAATGGTCTAGTCAGGCTAATGTTAGTCAATGGCTCTTGAATTTTCTTGGATTAACCATATTTAGTTTTTTCTTGTAGATAATGACTCAAGAAGGAACTTGATTATTTCTGATTCCATGGCTAAATATGTGAAAATTAAGAACACTGATGTTATGGCGTTCCGTGGAGCCTGTATTGGAGACATCACTTACAACATTATTAGAGAGAAGTTAAAAATTTCTTCTTATAATGTTATTTTTGTACATGTTGGCACAAACGACATTCATAAATTATCAGTAGACGAATTTAAAGCTTCGTATTGCAATTTAATTTCCATCTTGAAATACCACTTTTCTTCTCCAATTGGCGTGTCGGCCATTTTACCAAGACCAGTTGATTACAGTGTAACACAGGCTAAAATTGTTAAAGTCAATTCTGATTTGGAAAGTCTGTGTTTAGCTCAGAAAGTTACCTACCTTCAATCCTTTAGATACATGGTCTCAAAGGGGAAGCCTAAGAGGGAGTATTTTGCCATTAAGGATGGTGGATTACATCTCAATCAAGAAGGAACAAGACAGTTGTCTCTGTATTTTCAAAGAAGAATTGCCCATATGAAATGAAATTCCTAATACAGGTTTTCAATTTTTCAGATCTGGATATATTGACATGGCTTGGGATACCTTTACAGTCAGCAGTTTCTTTCTGTTAGGTATGTAGACTTTTCTCTTGGGATATTGCTTCTCGAGTGGAGTCTTTGAATTAGTTCTCTAATGAATTTCTTTCTTTGGAGGTATTCTTTTTCACCTTTTTCAGAAATTGTGGAATTTCTGTTAGGTGAAGTTGCATGTATTGCATGTCTTTCTATCCGGTTTTGACTTTTTGGGGTTTTGTGTTGGGAGCTTCATTGCAATTCAAACAACGGTTGGGTGACCTTAGGCTTGGGTGGCTCACAATGAACTTGGGAAGATTCATTAAGGAATCTTCATCAGTTCATTGGATTTCAAATTGGATTTGCTCCTGCTTTTTTCGTCTTTAATTATGTGCATGCCTCCAGTGTTTAATAATGTCAATGTGTGCTTGTTTTTAACTATTTACTGCATGTTTTATGTGTTAATGCAGAATGTGCATGATGACTATTAATAATAAGTCTAGTCAGTCCATCTATTTTCAATGTGTAATTATCATGTCTAGCCATAATAAAATATGTATCACAGCAAGAGTTACTTTTATATGTTTGGTTGAGTAATTGTACTATTTTGTTTACAAAATGAATAATTATTTAATCAAACATCAACTTTGGTTGACTAATTAATGAATTGGAATATAGTATGTGTTAATTGATTACAATTCAGATCTTCCGTAGAAATCGTCTTTTTAGTTCCCGTTGATTGGTTAAAAGGTTTCTAGGTTTGACGTCATTGTTGTGTACTAGTTACAATAGACCCGGCAGTTTTGATTAATGTATTTTGATGATTGACGAAAATATTTACCCATCCCACCACTCCCGC